>PYAF01001671.1:1809374-1860720 GCA_007407185.1 Glycine tomentella | reverse complement strand
TTCACTGGCATAAACCCTAAACCGGAATCCATAACCCCTAAGTCTGTAACCGAAGAACTAAACCCGAATCACAAACCTACCTCCCATAACAGAGTAACCCCAACAAACCTTCATATCCTCCAATGTTATAGTTGCTTCTCCCCAACGAATTTATATTATTATCGTTGTTGTTATTATTACTATTATTGTTGTTGTTGTTTTTGAGCATGTATATGATGCCCTAAGTCCCCTAAGTCTGTAACCGACGACCTAAACCCTAATCACAACATCGGACCTAAACCCTAAACCCTAGGTCTGTTCCTAACGCCATAAACACTAATCACAATGTAAACCCCTAACCTAATCTGAAATTCACCAACCTAAATCTGAAACCCTAAACCCTAAACCCTAGATCCTAAACCCTAAATTCGATACCCAAAATCCAAAATCTGAAACCCTAATCACAACGTAAACCCCTAACTTAAACTGAAATCCATCAACCTAAATCTGAAACCCTAAACCCTAAATTCGATACCTAAAATTCAAAATCTGAAACCCTAAAACATAAACCCTTCGGGAACATGCCCAGGCCTTCTCCTCTCAATTTCGAGCGCGTGGCCATCGGTTTCGTGTCAATCGGACGTCCCAGTCAAAAGTTACGACCTTCCGTAATTTACGAAAACACCGCGAAAATCCTAGGACACTGTTGCTGCTGCCACGTGGCGCCACCAGGTGAAACACGCCCCATCTGGGCGTGTTTCACTGTCCCATTTTGCCAAATTTTCTTAGTTTTGCCCCCTTTTTCAAATTAAATAATTAAATTGTATTATTTTTAAAAATTTGCCATTTAGGGTTTAGTTAACTAATCTTACTATTTTTATTGCTTTTGATGAATTAGATAATTATCTGGTTAAATTAGTTTTTTAGTTCTGTAATTTATTTTTTAGATTCAAGTTGGTCCTTTAATTTTTTTCGAGTTTAATTTAGTCTCCTAATTTTTCAAATAGATTATATTTGATCATTATGTCTAAATTGTAAGGAATCACACTTTTCCGTTTAAAATTATCGCTAAGTAGTTTTCAATCGCCACAAATTATATTTTTCCCCAAAAATGAGATGATTTTAAAAATAGAGGTTTAAATTGAATTAAAAAAAATTAAAAAACTAAATTGAACCTAAATAAAAATCTAGGGGACAAAAACTAAATCAATTTAATTATTTCTTATATATTTATATATAGGATAAGAGGTAGTATAATTCAAGGGTTGATGTTTTCTCCACCAGTGAATGTGTTAGTAATGTTAATATGTCAACTAAATAAATGCATTCATTTACATGGAGAATCAATAAACACCTTTCATAATAAACTGAAGGTATGAAGGAAAAATAGCAAACAGTATATCTTAAAGTAAATTCATATTTATTATAATTAAGACCAAAATAAGAGACTCGTTTGTTTCTTATAAAAAAAGACTGAAAACCAGAGGCAGTAATATCTTTCTGATTGTAATTCAAATTAGGTAATATCAGTATATATAATAGTATTATAAATAAATGAATTTATTTATGTAAGTATTTAACATAATTATAATTATACAATTAAGATTTAAACATAAACCATTAGTTTAAGTTACAATAATAATTTTGTATTAACTGATTCATATATGAATTACATTTTTACTTTATATTTGTAATATACATATATAAAAAATAATTTATAAACAATAGAAAATAGAAAAGATTAATTTCTCACACGATTGTAAGTAAAAAAAGAAAATATTGATTAATAAAAAAATTAAAATTAAAATACCTAAAATTGTATTGTATATAATTTTCACAATATGTTTTTTGCTGTCAACTTCTTAATATTTAAGAACACTTATTAACAAGAAGCTAACAAATAAAGGAAAGTCAAAGATAGAAAAAATTATATGGGTCAACTTTAAGTAATATCGTAAATAAAGAATAAAGTAAATCCGGTAACGTAAAGCGGAGCGAATAGTAGGAGTCGCCGTATATTAATAAAACCCACTTCCTGATACTTTCTTTGTTTTCATTTGGTTTTCTTCCTTCTCACACTTCCCCTAATTCCCCAACCAAACTCTGTCTTCTCTTCTCTGTACAGCACTCTCTCTTCCGGCGTTCTGGGGGTCGCATCGCCGGCGATTCCCCACTCTGGTTCTCTCTCCACCCTTCAATTCAACCCTCTCGTCTTCGCTTCCCTGATTCCCTCTTCGAAAATGCTTCCGATCGCTTGCTAGGGTTTTCCTTCTCCCAAATCTCCGTCTCCGAAAGAACCCTGTACCTTTTCTTCCTCCGATTAATCAACTTCCTATTTATGGCTATTCGTGTAACCTTTTCCTTTTCGGGCTATGTGGCCCATAGCCTCGCCTCCTCCGCCGGCGTTCGCGTCGCCAATTCGCGATGTGTCCAGGAATGCTGGATCCGCTCGCGCCTCTTCGGCGGCGCCACCCAGAAGACGGATCTAGATTCCTCCGCCGGCGGCGGAGTCCGCAATTTCGCCAGGCCCAAGCCCAACTGCTGGGCCCAGTCCACTTACTCGAGCCTCGCCGGGGAATTCCTCGGTGACGGCTGCAGCAAGAGCCCAGTCATCTTGGGGCTGATTTCAATCATGAAGTCAACGGCGGGTGTGTCTGGGTCATCCGCGGCGGCTGCGGGTATTTTCGGTATTTCGCCATTTAAAACCACTTCGATTATTCCCTTCTTGCCAGGTTCGAAGTGGCTTCCTTGCAACGAGTCCGTTCCCGACCCCACCTCCTGGGAGGTCGACAAAGGTGGCACGCGACGCGTCGTTTCGGAAACTGAAACGAATTTTTCCAAGACTAGTTGGCTTTCGCGGTTGATGAACGTGTGTTCCGAAGACGCGAAGGCTGCGTTCACTGCTGTTACTGTTAGTTTACTCTTTAAATCTTCCTTGGCTGAACCCAGGTCAATTCCCTCCTCTTCTATGTACCCTACTCTTGAAGTAGGTGACCGTGTTCTAACCGAGAAGGTTTGTTATTAGTTCTGTTTGACTAAAGTACTATTTGTATAATTCTGTCGTGTTTATTTGCTTCTTTTGAACCAACTGATTAAAGCGTTAATTTTTTACAACAGGTTTCGTTCTTCTTTAGAAAGCCTGATGTTTCGGATATAGTCATTTTCAAAGCTCCTCCTTGGTTAGAGGTATCCTTCGAGTTCGAGGACCTTTCTCTTCTTTTTTTGTTAATGTTAAGGTGATGATGAATTGTGGGTTGTGATGTTTATTGATTGGTTTCTGTTGTGTAAGAGTTTGATGATGAATTGTGAATTGTGATGTTTATTGATTGGTTTCTGTTGTGTAGGAGTTTGGTTTTAGTTCGTCTGATGTATTTATAAAGAGGATTGTGGCTAAGGCCGGGGACACTGTTGAGGTATGATTTTTATGTTTTGAGTAATTAATTAATTTATCACCTTCAAACTGTTTGTTTGTGCCTTGATATCTAAGTTATAGTCTTATATTTGTATTTGTTGTAGGTGCGTGATGGGAAACTACTGATAAATGGTGCTGCTGAAGAACAGGAATTTGTATTAGAGCCTCTAGCTTATGAGATGGATCCAATGGTAATGTTTACAATTTTCTGCGGTGATTATGTTTGATTGAATGATTGTGGGACTTGAGAATGTGCTTAATGGTAGTTTTCTGTTTTGGTTGCAGGTTGTGCCAGAAGGATATGTGTTTGTAATGGGAGACAATCGGAATAAAAGCTTTGATTCTCATAACTGGTAATTTTCTAGTCCCTTTTGTGCTGACTTTTCTGTGTTTATGTTGGAGGATATTTATTTGAGCCTTAGGTCGGCAACAGATTTTGGCCCATTTGTTGATGCTGTTCCTCTCAAAACATCTAGCTTAAGTAAACTTGCCATTGGATCGCAGAAGTTCTAAACATATTTTGGTATATGTACATTGGTTTAATGATGTCTGACTAAACATATTTGCTGTGTTTGTTCTATCAGGGGTCCCCTGCCGGTTGAGAACATTGTTGGTAGATCCATGTTTCGGTACTGGCCTCCATCCAAGGCATCTGACACTGATACCCATCGTAAACTCCCACCTGGTAACAAACCTGTGGCAATTTCTTGACATGATTCCTGCAGCTTTGTGAAGGTGATGAAGGTTTCCAGATACGGTCGTTTGTTCTAAATTGTTAGCTTGAGCTGACTTTGCCCACAGTTTGGGGTGAACATCTTATTCATTGATACAAATTTGTCAATGACCTAATAATACCATTATGCGTTCATTAGTGCCATCTGAGATGTATTTCTGTTGCTAAAGTGCGGGGAGAAAAAAAGTAAACATGATGATCCCCCCCCCCCCCCCCCCCCCCCCCCCCCCAAACACCAAAAAAAAAATGAAACATGATGATTGATTTGTTTTGTATTCCTTCATGTATGTATGACGTATGAATGCTAGAAACTCGAGGAAAAATTTCATATGGAGCTAATTGACTCCCTGTGAGTTCCATAATCAAGCTTCCTCCCATTTTGAATCTGTAATGCCATTCAGTCATACATGAAATTGTATGGGCACGATTATGGTTGCCTATTTTAAAATATAGTAAGAATGCAATTTCACTCTTTCCATTGTGTTTTTTTATCCTGTGACATAAGTTTTGTATGGAATATTCGGTGGGTGAGATGGACCATTGATTCACAAAACATGTACAGCAGCCCGAGTCATCGGATTTGGAAATCAGATTCTATTGAACAGTTTAGATACAGGAATGTTACCTGACTACCTGATAGCAAATGAAATGAGAAGGAAAGAAATACAGTAAAAAAAGCAAGACTGATTTTAAAGAGAAAACATATAATTGTTTAGATTGATCATTGATGGAATCAAGACAGAAAAGAATGGCTTCTTTTTACTTGTTAAGTTGGATTGAAGAGTGAAGGAAAAAATAGATAAATTGATAAAAAAGACGTTTATATTTTTAGGTTATTTTTAACAAAATTAATTGTAAGCTAAGAAGTTAGATGTCAACAAAATTAATTTATTTATCGAATAGTTAAACGAATTTTTTATTTAATAAGAAAAATTAAAAGTTAACTGAAATATTTTATAATAATAAAACATTTCCCCCTTCTCAAATAAACAATGGGCCCCTTTTCGTTGTATATGTTCGCATAATAGTGGAAATCCATTATGCATGAATGTGTAAATAAGGGCATAACTGTAAATCCCAGATTGTTGTCCAACTATGGAATGGATTTCACGTCAAGTGGGAAAGATAATCATGTGGGTCTTAGGAAAGGAAGATGCAATGTTCTCACCCGTTTTTTCAGCTGCAAACAAGTACGGCAAATTGTTTCTTTTTAATCTTTCTCTACCCCCCCTGTTTAAAGAATATCAGTCCCTCAGGTTTTTAAAACATTAAGTCATAAGCCCAAATTTCTTTTTCAATCCTTCATTTTTAGTTCTTCCCTCCTTGAACACTAGATACCAGCGTTAACCCATGTTCTATTATTTTCTTAAGGAATGTTTTTCTTTCACTTAAAATTTATAATATTCTTTTATAATTCATTTTATCTCTCTTTTTATTTACACCATTTATTTTATCTCTGTTTTTTTAATTTCCTTGTTATAGAAAAAAATGAGGGGCATTAACATTAGCCTTTTTTAAGCCCAATCCTACTGCACAAGGTTCCGTCAGCTTTTAGTTCTATTGAACTCCAACTTGACTTGATTACATCATAATAATCAATGATTATTGCTCATGTTGAATAGATTTGTTTCAACTTTTTTAAGAACATAATTGACAACCCGTGCTTTTAGTTTAAATCATGATTATGATTAATGTAAATTTTTATACTAATACATCATTAAAAGAGTTCATTTTACAGTCCAGTCGCGGTAAAACAAGCATATGAATAATGACTGTTTCATGGTCAACCTCTAGTGTATGTTTCAGAAATAAACTTGGCAAGTTAGCATTATATCCAAGCATTGCATTTGGTTTATCTGCCGATCGAGCTTGATAAGTTGTTCTTGACCAAGAACTATTCTGCAATTTCTATTGGTAGATTCACTTTCACAGCAGCCATTTATGCAGGCTTTGCTAGCAGACCTAATATTTATAATGGAGATACTTACTGGAACAGCAACATAAAATAAATTATTGAACATCTTGCAGGCCAAATAATCTAAACCTTGTCCATGTCAACATTATCTTTTGAACCATCTTGCTCGTTTTCCACCGTTTTGTATCTATACCAAGAAGCACAAACCAAGTAAAATCCAAAGTTTACAACACTTAACACAGACAACAACCAGTAGAAGTAGTTGAGGTTGTCTCTATTCAAGTTGTTATTAGCCAGCCACCCTCCACTCACTTTGTTAACCACCTCAACGACCACCGTGCTCGTAAAGTAACCGAATGCGACGGAACACCGCGAGATTGCAGTGCCAAGTGACTTCATTCCAGCTGAACTTTCTGCATAGAAAAACTCCAAAAGCCCTATCAGGGTAAACATGTCTGCAGCTCCAAAAATAGCATATTGGAAACCCAGCCAGAACACACTTATTGGCAAAGGCTCTGTGCTATCCACCATGTTGTGTTGTATGGCCACGGACTTGCGGCGTGTTTCCATAAAACCAGCCACTGCCATGGAAACAGCAGACAGAACTAAACCAATTCCAATCCTCTGAAGGTGTCGAACTCCGGTGGGAATCCCCGTGATTCTTCGAGCAAGCGGGACGAAACACGGTCGTATAAAGGGATTAGGACAAACATGAACATCAAAGGGATGACTGGGACAGAGGGTCCTGGCACTTTAAACCCCCCTAGGTTGGTGTTCATGGTGGTGCTTTGTTGTATAGTGAAAGTTTGAAGTTGAGCCAAACACGTGTTCATAAATATTGTGCTGACTATTATTGGTAGCATGCGAATTAGGATTTTTGTTTCTTCCACTTGTGTCACTGTGCAAAGTCTCCAGGGTCCTGAGTTTGTTGCTGCACCTACGCTGCTTTTAGCAATTGCTGCCCGGTCAAAGAATCTGGGAAACCATTGTTCCAAGAAAACCAAATGAGGAACTGATAAAACAGGGATTCTAGTCAAATAATAATAGTCTGGTGACATTAGATCGAGTTAATAAGAGCATTCAAATCTCTTTGTTTTATTTTATAACCTGAATTGATCTGTTCTTTTAAGGATTTCATAATTGTCCCCTCCTTGCTTTTCATGAATCTCATGTAGTTCGTCTGTATTATCTGGAATCTGAAGTTTTCTGTTTATAAAGGCTGCCACAAACACCTAATAGTACAGCCAAAAAAAAATGAGTCCCACATGTATCAACAAATTTGCTATTGATATACATGGACATGTTGAAAGGAATAAACCACCAATTTTGTCACAAACTGTCACCCTCTCTCCTAAGTGTTGTATAAAAAAAAACTATTTTAAGTAGTTTTTTAAAGTATTGAATATCCATTACTTTGATAGTTTAATCTTTTAAGTTAATGTATTTCAGGAAAGTTCAGAGATCAATTTAAAAGGGTTTTTAATACGAATATTTTAGCATAGTTTCTAAGACTTTTACGGCTACTTAAATATTCTTTCTTACTATAGGAACACTTAAGAAAGAGGATAATATCTGAAAGATGAAATTGGTGGTTTAGTATATTTGTAGGGAGTGTAAAAAAAGAATTGATAATACCTGGATGATTCGAATTAGAGGGCTTCCCTTTGGGACATTGTTTCGGTACAATGAGTTGCCCATGCATACGAAGACAATTGCGAATAGAATTGTTAATGTGCATATAATAAAGCTCCAATCTCATCCTAGGTTGATACCAATCCTGACAATGAAAGTAACACCAATTATTGCTCCTATGGTAAGGCTGAACAAGAACCAGTTGAAGCAGCTTGACAGTTGAGCTGCCTCCTTGGGATCTTTTTCATCAAATTGATCAGCCCCAAAGGCTGGTAAAGCTGCCTTAATACCACCGGTTCCTAAAGCAACAAGGTATAGGCCAGTATAAAGTATTGCAGCATGGCCACCTGTAGCAGCCTCACATTGACTCATTTGGGTTGGTGCTAGATCTTTGCAAGGGGTGGGTCTTAATTGGTGGAAGCGTGCTTGAACTGTGAGGATACCATATCCCTACAATTAGAATTTGTTCTATTATTAGGATTCTATTCCTCCACCCAAATCTTCAAGTGAATTTTTTAATCATGAATTGTATTGTATCTAATCATAAGATTCGGATTCAAAGTACAAAATAACATGAAATATGATCTAAAAGCGTCCAATGTACTAATTTTAAACTAAAAAGAATCCTATATACAATAAGGGGAACTTCAATATTATTTTGTATAGGATATATGTTGGGAGTAAAATTTTATGGGTAGTTTGAAGTTAAAACTCTTGGAACTTTAAGAGCTATATTATTCGTACACATTTTTCACAATATTATTATATTTTTCTTCATTACATGGTATGTTTGTTTATCATCGTTGAACGAATATACTCAAAAGGAAAAGAGGAGTGCATGTTTTATACATACATTAATCAAGCATTCCTTATTTTCTCATATATTTGTTCTTTATTCAGAGTATCTATGCCATCAGATATGTATTTTTACGTAACTAGATAAAAAGAAAGAAAAGTTTCAACTTTCTCTTGCTTTCTTTTCTTTTCTACTAAACAACTTAAAATATTATTTCACTTTTTATTCTTTTTTCCTAAATCAAACATACCCTTATCATGTTCTATATTTCCTTTTTCTTTTTGTCTCTCTATTATTCAAAAAGTTATATAAAACAATTGTAAAAATACAAATTCTCTTTAACTAAAGACAAGGTACGATGTTGACGTTAATTTAAATACTATTTTTGTTGTAATAAATTAATGTCTTCTGGTGTTGGCATCCTGCACTTCAAATTAAGCTACTGTTTCTTGGAAGATTTTGAGACGTGCCCACCGCCATATTATTGGCTGTTGGTTGGTCTTTACCGAAAGAAACATGCCAGTCAAGGAACAAGCTGTGCTTCAATAATTGAGCACTATAGTTGTAATTGTTGACTAACGTTTTCATAAGAAATAAGTGATGCTTATTCATTTTGTTTTATTATTTGATCATTAACATGATTCTTCCATAATGGTCGTTATAATCAAAATTCAAAACCACTTCAATTCATGATGCTGAAAACAATTCTCTTTTTATCTTCTACCAGAAATGCATAAGAGAAAATGAGTTCAACTTACCAGCAATTCCATGCATGCGAACAGAACACAAGTCTTGAACCTAGAAAGATAGGTGTCACTGATTAATCCACCAATCAGTGCTAGTAAAAATGCAGTTCCCAAAAAGTTGGTCAGGGTTGTGGCAGATTTTGTTAAGCTGAAGTTCATGTACCCAAAGAAGTAAGTTACTAGGCTCACAGCATTTGCAACTAAAGCCATGTTCTCTAGTCCTTCCATAGCTGTACGCACAAATTGGAATAATTTCAATTTATTGAAGAAACACAACAAAAACTTTTGCCACAAATAAAAGGGTACAAGTTGTTACCATATATAAAAAGTGCAGCTCTGTTTCCTCCTAGCCTTCTTTGTACCCTTGGTTGGGTACCCATGTTTCTGCAGATTCCCTGGTGAGTGATCAAACCAAATTCAATTAACCAAAGCAAGTTCTATCAAAAATATATATGAATATGACACTAAATCCACGAAATTAAGCCTAAACATTCTTCAGAAACTGATCTACTCTTTGTGATCGGTTCAATTAGAAGAACATCAAAAATGTCTTGCAAGAAAAAGGAAATGATTAATTACCATTGTTAAGTGTCTTCGTAAGGACAGAACGTGCCGCTAGCTTCTACAGGAATTAGTAGTTCATTCGCCATAAATTTATATAGGAACCAATTAAGTTGCAAATTGCAATTGAAGTAAGCTATAAGAAAATCAAATGTCAACTTGGCATTAGAAAAATAATTTTTGTCACGTTTTGTGGGCTAAGTTCCTATTCTCCTCCCCCGCCCAACCCCCATAATGTGGGTGTTTTGAACTTATTAGTTGACATAATCATTTCTTTTTATCACTTGAACGAATTAATTAAGTCTTGGTAGGGTTGAAGAATACCACGTTAATTAATGGGATTGATTGGCATCTTTGAACTACGTTGTTCATGAATGTATAACGTACCAAGGCGTATATCCCTGTATTTGACCTTCTTGTGAAACTTTCAGAGCTCCATTCTCATATCTGGCAATGCACTCCAAACTAAATATAGTGCTGTGTAGCTAGGTAGCTAGATCATACAAAAGGCTAAAAGTAATTTTGAGGTTTTTTACATTGTTTTTTATAATAAAAAAAAGTTTTTTTTGATGAAGATAAAAAAAATAAGTTTACTATTGAATTTTGAGTATATGGGATCTAAATTTAGACGATTTAAAGGCTAATAATTTTAGTATATAGCAATATTTGAAAGGTTGTTCCTTAGTTTGAGCTAGGGACAAAACCATTTATGTTTCTTATAGCTAGTCGTTCTCTTCATGCAGACGCATAAACTTAAAAAATATCTTTTCTGCAATCAAAACTTCGTCCGAATTTGGCAACTACGCGACGGGTCAATTTGGTTCTTCGTTAAATTTAAAGTAGGCGTTTTGCTCGTTTGTCCATTATGCCTATCGTGCACATTTATATTGCATGGTTCCTGTTTGGATTTTGCTCGTCTTTTCTGTTGTTTGATGCTGCTCACGTAACATCCTTATGTATATTATATGTAACTATGTAAGTCAGAAAAGAAAACGACCCCCGTATAGAGCCGAATACATACTGTTGTACGAGTATATTTTCCTTAAATTTCAAAGGTTAGTTTATACCTAGAAAAACACTTGTTAATTAACAGAATTAGCTCTGCTCAATCTTCTATCCATCGCAACAACACAACGTGGATTTGGATTCAGAAATTTATTGATTTGCTTAATAAGATTAGAAGTTTGGCCTATATCCTTAAAATGAATACAGTCTTCACAACCTAATCCCACACACACACACACATATATATAACAAATGACTAATATCATGTAGGAGTAGCACTTGGCCGTTTGTAATGTCTTGAACAACCATATTGGTTGCAAATGCCGCGTGCAATGATTGAATGTCATTACAGGTTATGAAGTTAATTTGTACAATATCAATTCTCGATGATGAGGTGGTCAATACATATATATAGCTGAAATATATATATAGGATTGGCAAAGTGAATCAGCCCACAAAAAAGGGATCGGATTGGCCCTAGCCCATAAAAAATGCAGACTAGGCCGGACTGACACACTTTTGCAAATTGAGCTGAAAATGTTAGTCCGTCCCCACTTTAAGGTGGATCAGCGGGCCAGCCCACCTAAAAAATAAAAAATAAATAAATAAGTTAATTTATTAAAAAATTACCTTCATAAACACCATTTGTGGCTAGTTAACTGAAGAGAAATATTTATGTACAATTTCATAAATCAAACAAACATTGTTGAATTGTAAACCATCCAATTATCTATCAACCTAAAGCAGACAAGCAATTGCAAACCATCATCTGGCTTCACTGAATCTTTATATACCAAATATGCCCCAACTATAAACATTGTTGAAAAGCAGAATGAAATTTCCACTCCGCTACAAGTCCTATAGAAACAATGAGTTCACAATTCAATATTTTATGGTTATAATAAGCAACAATCCCTGAATCCATTATACACTATAATAATAGTTAAAAACAAAAGTATATATAACAAAGTACATGAATGTTCCACTGTTATAGGCAAGACAAATCGAACAAACCGAGCCATGAAGGTAGTTAGCAACAAAGTACATGAATGTTCCACTGTTCAGGGTCTTTGTTTTCTGGATTAGTGGATTCCAACACAAACTATGTTTAACATTTTTCTTTGAAAATTGTAATCTTCAAAACAATTTGACATTTAACATAAATGTAAGAAAAAAAGGCTGGAACCAACCTAAGAAAATAGGAAGGCTATGCTAATTTAAGTTTATTTCACTTAGTGTTTCAAAGAAAATGACTTATCTTGTTTTGTTTTTTTTAAATCAAACCATCTCAGCAGTGTTTAGAATTGGTTAAGTGACATAAAAGATAAGAAGAGGACCATCATCAACAATAGCTTGCAATAAAGAGGTAATGTTCCCATCAAGTTAAATGTCACTTTATCTCTGTTAAATAATCATTATAGAATTGGTATACAAGAGTTTACAAAAAAAAAAAAAAAAGAGATCACAGAAGGAGTTGAAGAGAAAATCAAGTACCACTTCCAATGACAGACATGTCAACACTTCCCAGAAGTGCTCCTTCTATTTTCTCAAAATGTCAGGGAGTTTCAAGTTCAAGAAGCCTAGAACCCGGTCCTGTCAATCTCATTCCTTAGTGCGTAATCAAGACATCCTTATATACAATAGAAGGAGCCCAAATTACATCATCCTTTGAATACAAAAGAAAAAAAGCTTTCATCAAAAGCCAGCTGCAAAACCAAAGGTTTTGAAGAAGCATTTGAAAAAAAAAAAAAATCAAATAGCAAACAGATGACTCTACAAGTTTGACCTGTCAAACATTGAGTACCTCAGAGAATTAAAGCTTTGATCGTACTATCATTTCCATTTGAAAGACATATCCTTTACTAACACAGCAACTAATAATATCTTCAAGCACTGATTTCCTATAAAGTCTACAAAGAACAAGAAAAAATCACTCTCAAACTTGGGAACAGGGGAGCAACCGACACGTGAAATTCAGAAATTGCTAACACCAATTATCAAGCTTTACACCTAAAAGTGTTTGCCATTTTCACAAACCTGTCAAATTAGCAAGCCCAGTCTCATCCGTTCCTTCCATCAGGTTCTCTCCGACACCCCCTCACTCCTTCGCCGCCGCACACTCCGCCTCCCTCACTCTTTTCAGCTACGACACGCTCTCCCCTGCCGCCACCATCTCCTCCTTCTCCGACGCCGTCACCTGTGCCTCCTTTCGTTCCGACGCCCGCCTCCTCACCGCCTCCAACCTCTCCGGCCTCGTCCAGGTCTTCGACGTCAAGTCCTGCACCGTTCTTCGCTGCCTCAAGTCCCACTCCCGCCCCGTCCGCTTCGTCCACTCCCCCGCCTCGACAAGCTCCACGTCATCTCCGCCGGCGATGACTCCCTGGTCAAGCTCTGGGACGTCGTCGAGGCCACCTCGGTCGTCGAGTTCCTTGGCCACAAGGACTACGTCAGGTGCGGACTGCGGAGACTCCTCCCTCTGAATTCTGAAATCTGCTACTCTCCGTGTCTCAGCCACTCATTTTCATTTTCACTAAATATCTTATATCTAATTATCTCTTAAGTATTTTATTATTCTTTTTGTTGGGCTGTCGGCCCACCGGGCAAGTCCGACCCTGACCCGCATTTTTGTGGGTAAAATTGGTCCAGCCCATTTAGTCAATGTAGATTTAAAATCTTAGCTTAGATCGAATTTTTTCGGATTAAATAGACTAATCAGGCCGGATCTATTTTATCAATCCTATATATATATATATATATAAAAGAATGAATTAACTTATACTAAAAATACTTTCCATCTTCAATCATTCATTTTCTTAAAATTTATTGATTATAATAAATCATTAATTTTATCCTTTAGATTCGAATGATAAGGATAAAAAGTAATTAAAAAAACTCTTAAAATAAGTTAATGAGAAATGTTATTAAGTATTCTTTAAATATTGATTAAAAAATTAAAACGATAATTTTTTATTAGGATACACAAAATCATGTTACTCATAATTTTTTTACACTTTCTTAAAATCTCCACAATAAAGTATTTTATCTTTTTAATTCTTTGACCAATAATTTATTTTACATTCTCCTATAATCAGCACGATAAATATTTTTAAATTTTTTTTTTAACTAATATCTTAAACATTAGCAAGACCCGTATTACATTGATAAAAATATAAAACTATCGTTTTCAATTACATGTGTCATTAAACTCGTATATAATAGTATCTAGCGTAAGGACGTGGTTGTGATAATTGTCATAGTTACAGAATAATATCTCCACTACGCTATTTGCATGTGAATACCAATAGTATTAAATGTGTTAACAATTGAATCAGCTCAACTTATTCCAACTCCAACGAATTTAAGCCTTTTGTATTTTTGCATGAGTGACTATCAAGTAGAGTTAATTAAGACAAACGTTTTAACTTGTAAGTAGAGTTAATTAACTAAACAAGTTGCGCTCAGGAAAAGCTTAAGCAACTGCTGCCTACGTAGGCATTAGAACCCAGGAAGTAGCGTGTTTATTGTATTTTTTTAAATAATATAAAGTTTAGTTATAGAATCTTTTATTCTATAAAACATATTATTTATAATAATATTTTTAATAATATATGTGTTCTTGTATATTATTAAATAAAACAAGAAAAATTTTCAGAGTGGCAATAAGAAAATAATCATTATTCTTGCTATTCAAATTATAAATTATATTTGATAAATATTTTTTTATAATTATTTT
Source organism: Glycine tomentella (assembly GCA_007407185.1). Lineage (NCBI taxonomy): Eukaryota > Viridiplantae > Streptophyta > Magnoliopsida > Fabales > Fabaceae > Glycine > Glycine tomentella. The sequence goes on along the minus strand of PYAF01001671.1, from coordinate 1,846,208 downwards.
AAGAAACAAATTTGGCTTTTAATAATACAACTTTCATTTGCTTAGCAAAAAAAAGGATGTATTTCAAGAAGATAAAAAGTCAAAAAATGTAACATATGGATTTATTAAATAGATCAATTAAATATTACAAATATTATGTTTGAGAAATTTATGAGCAATTAACTGCATGTGGAAACTTATTCGTGATATTTATAGAGCAATTAAATATTATAAATAAAGATGGATGCTGATCAACTTAAAAAGGATTTTCGACAAAGTATACTAATGACCCAAACTTGAACAGAAAAAAAAAATTGAGAAACACGAGATTTTTATGTACTCTAATAAAAATCCTTATGCAACACTCAATTTTACTTTTATATGTATTAAAATTAAAATTAATAATAAAATCACGGTAATTTCTACGGTAGACCACTATTGCTAATCGTCGTTAGATGTATTAGTAAAAAATTCAAATGCAATATTGAAAATATAGATGTTAAGGACAAGTTAACATTTACCTGTTTTTGTTAAAAGGTAGATGTTAAATTTCCACAACATTTCAAAATTTGAATTGTCAGTCATCTTGAACGCTTGCTCTAAACACTCTCTTCAAATGTCGCATGAATCTCAGCTGCTTATTTGCATCTTTTTCAACATCTAGCTTGATACTTTTCTATTTATTTTTTAAGTGTTGTTTAATTTATTTCACCTAAACTAAAAAATACAATAATTTTTTTCGTTTCTCATTAAATAGTTATAAATTTTTCTATTTGACTCTCTTTTATTGATGCTCTACAACAAATACATATTAATTTTTTTCATCTTCAATTTCATGATAAATGTGTAAGTTAATAAAAGTTAGGTGAGAAGTATAATAGAGAAAAAATAATTAAGTAAGTGATTTAACACAAATAATTAAAAAATTAAAATAAATGTTAAATTGTTTAAGTATTATTTGAATTTAATTTTTGATAGAAATATTTTTTTATCGATATCATACTTTATTTATCTTTTAGTCAAATTTTGTCAGACTCATTTTTTTAATAACCATATTTGAATCATTTTCACTGATAAAAAAGTGTAACAAATCAACAACTAATTACTAATATTATATTGACCTTTAAAAAATTTGAGTAAGCCAAGCCTTTCTAAATGTATTACAAAGGACGTAGTTGATAATTTTTTTTAATGGAATATAGTACAAATAAATGTCATCTTAAGTTCATAACAACAATAATAAGAAGTTGATGATTTATTTCTACATAGAGTACAAATATAACAACATGATAACAAGTATAATATAAATAAATAAGCCTATCAAGCAACTCATGACAACAATACTCTTCATGTCAAGGCGGTTAATGTCATGTACACTTTCCTATTTTCTCCCTTCACATAAGTGATGGAGAATGAGATTCATTTGATAAATTTAACTAATTTTGACAAGGGATTCTCATATGCTGCGCAAAATAAAACAACTTACTGTACCCAAAAGAAAATATTCTGAATCAAATCTCATTTTTTAAGGTGAACTAGAATTAATGGGCTAGCCTTCAATTGAAGGGAGTAGGATTAATTGCTATAAATTTAAATACGTAGAATTGGAGCTCCTCGTCATGTTTTCCGTTATTTCGTACTGCAAATCCCCCTCTCCAAAATTTTCCATATCTGGTTAAATATGTTAGATTTAAAATTTATATAATTTTTTTAAAAAGAAAAGAGATTTAATTTTTTAAAGCTGATTTTTGGTTAAAAACTGATTTTTAAATTAGTTTCAAACCAAAAGGCTACTTGTAAAAAAAAAAAAAAACAGTTTTAAAATCAATTTTAAATTAAACAAGTTTTGGATATGGGGAACAAAGCAACCAATAAGGAGTTTTAACTATATTGCAATTTGTTTAATTTTTTTATCTATAGAAATAAAAAATAATATAAAGTAATTTTTAATTCTCACACATTCTGATAAATAAATTGAATAAAATCTGTTTGATATAATTTGTTTGATTAAATTAATATTTCTTCTGATATCAAATGTAAGAGAAAAAAATAATAATTTACACTAGTTAAGAAAAGTTAAATAATCACGTTTAATTGGATCAATCATAATTAAAAATTAATATTTTTCTTAACATATCATTTATTATAACTTGATATCAGAAATAAAATAAAAAATGTCATTAACATTAAAACCTCAATTGATATTTGATCCAGTTCTTTAATTAAAATCGGAATAGATGCAATTTTATCCCAAGAAAAATGCATAAAACAGATCAAGCTCGTCTTAAATTGAGCAATCTTTGAACTACTCAGTGCCTCTGATAGATAGCGAAATCAACTGTTCTATATGATGCCGAATTCTCTGCTTTATCCATTTATTTCCTGGGTATTTATAATAGATACAGCTGAATGATATATCGTAACAGACCATATCCAGCTGCACTAAATTACAAAACAGAGAATAAAACTGGTCAAATATCCTAGTTTGTTATAACAAACTGCTGACTGTGCACAGGTGGTGATAACGCCCGTGAATAGATTCCGGTTAGTGTCACACAAAATCCTGGAGGTGGATTCTTGGGCCTGCTATTCATTTGGGCTGTGTTCCTATCCGTATTATTATCAGCCTCACTTATAAGTATGATACATAGCCTATTAGATACACATTTTATAAATATGATACATAACCTATTAGATACACATTGGGGAGAAATATTTTAGGTCAAGTTGATTACACCTGATTTTAATTTGATTTAAAAATAAAAAGTTTAATGTCTCAACATCTTACTTATATTTTCAAATAAATAATAATTATTTTATGAGATTTTCAAGATGATTTTTTGAAGTGATTAATCATTCGTCTTCATAATAAGACAAAATATTTTTTAAAAAATAAATATATTATTTTAAGTTTTAATGTGTATATATATATTATTAAATATCAAGATTTTTTTTAAAAAATTTGAATCTGTCTTTTTTATTTAAACAAATTTTTCAAAAAAACTTAATTTAATCTTTAGAATAAAGAAATCAAACCAAATTTTAAACACATTAGATCAAAGGTGCTTGATAAAAGGCCTGATCCATTTTCATGCGTATATATACGGGATAAATAAGCCCTGATATTGTGGCTTGATAGCACAAGGCATCATGGTAAATTTTAAAACTGTGAGAGTAGTCAGACATTGGGTTTTCAACTTTTCTTGGTTATCTATTGGAAAATCAAAATGCAATCAAGTCCAACCCCACCGTCAAGTCTCGAAAATCCGAACAACAATGGACCTCCGTGAATCGATCAGCAACCAAACCGACGTGGCCCTGAGCATCACAAAGCTCCTGTTGTCGAAAGAAGCTCGGGACAAGAACCTCGTGTATTCGCCGCTGTCGTTGCACGTTGTTCTGAGCATCATCGCCGCTGGCTCCAAGGGCCCCACACTCGATCAGCTTCTCTCCTTCCTCCGATCCAAATCCACCGATCATCTCAACTCCTTCGCCTCTCAGCTCTTAGCCGTCGTGCTCTCCGACGCCGCTCCCGCCGGCGGGCCTCGCCTCTCCTTCGCCGACGGCGTGTGGGTTGAGCAATCCCTCTCTCTTCACCCTTCCTTCAAACAACTTGTCAGTGCTGATTACAAGGCCACTTTGGCTTCAGTTGATTTCCAGACCAAGGTAACTTTATTTCCCTCTTTTATTAATCCCCTTGTTGTCGAGCATTGGATATGTTTTATATTAGAGGAAAACCCTTCTTGTAGTTTTTCAATAATTACTAAAATTAAAATTCTTTTGTAAGTCACTTGAAAACTCTTTGTTCCAGTGTAGAGAGTAAGCTATCAAGTCTACAAGTATGAGATCCTTAGCTATGAAGCACCAATACTCTAAAAAAAAAAATCAAAGTGCATTTTTGTTCTTCCTTCATATCCACACACTAGTTGAGGTATTTATTAATTTTGTATTGATAATCTATTATTTGTGGTTATTATTTTTCTTTTATTATATTTTATTAATACGAAATACACTTGATATTAAAAATATTATTTAATACTAAGACTTATCGGGAACGTATCGAAATATTAGTATTTTTGAAGTAACATATTGACGTCCCGTATCGGGAACATATTGAAAATGCCGTATCGGTATCGGTGCTTCATACATCCTTAATGCCTTTATCCAATGGTTTTCAATGTAGTTGGTTCATGACATGGAACTAGTAGAGCTTCTCTTCAAGTATTTTTAACTTGGATAAACTTCTCTTCAAACACTTGTAAGAGAATAAAATAAGGAGAAAAAAACAATATAAATACGCTTCTTTCATAATATGGGACCTAAAATTAGCTTACGCACAAGTTAAAATCAACTTCTACAACTTTTGTAGAAGGTAGATGATTTTAACTTCTCCAAAAACGGAAATTAACTTGTGCTTAAATTAATTTTAGTTTTTGAGATAAACTTATTTCATTTTTTTCTCATAAAGTACTTATAGAGAAATTTATCCAAACAAGATATTAGACTTTGATCCTCGCTGCCTTCTAACTAAATAAAATAAAAGCGTAAATTTCAACACAAGATAACGTTGTGTGTGATGGTGTGAAATGTGAATACCTTTTTCCATTCTTTTGAATTCTGTGGCTATTTAGAGGTATCTCATGCTTCTTATTCTGATCATACAACCTTGCTACTGACCACAAAATATGGAAAACATCCAAGTGTCATCTTTGTAGTCATTACCAATTTAAAATTGATCCAAGCACTAAACTAGACCTGCTAATCTTTTCTTCCCGAGTCCGAGTGTGTGATCAAGCAAAAAAGTGTGTAAACAAGATGCCAAACAAGTGCTGCAATAGCTTGCCGCAATGAACCTCTGGGCTTTGGCTCTTATAATCTAGTACTAGATGGAAAACAAATCTCCAGATCCTTTACCATGCCACTATTGATTTTCGAGCAGCATAAGTGTCAACTTCTATGGCAATTGTTCCCTGACATGGTCTGATTTGTAACTCTCCTCATTGTTGTCTGGTGTAGTCATATTCAATCTGTACTGTATCTAATTGATTTGGTAGCATAAATATGAAGAAGAAAAAAGATTAGTAAAATCATGAATTCTTCTATTGAAATGCTTAACAAACAAAAAAAGAGTCTATTTATACAATTGATTTTAAATTTGATTAATGATTTTTACTTTTTAAGGCTGTTGAAGTGGCCAATGAAGTTAATTCATGGGCTGAAAAGGAGACAAATGGACTTGTTAAAGACCTTCTTCCTCCAGGATCAGTTAACAGTTTAACCAGACTCATCTTTGCAAATGCACTGTACTTCAAAGGAGCATGGAATCAAAAGTTTGATTCTTTAATAACAGAAGACTACGATTTTCACCTTCTTGATGGCCGATCAATCAGGGTTCCCTTCATGACGAGCAACAAGAAGCAGTTTATTAGGGCTTATGATGGTTTCAAAGTCCTTGGTCTTCCCTACAAGCAAGGTGAAGATAAGCGCCAATTCACCATGTACTTTTTCCTTCCAGAAACAAAAGATGGGCTGTTAGCTTTGGCTGAGAAGTTGGCTTCTGAATCTGGGTTCTTGGAACGAAAGCTGCCTAATGAAAAATTGGAAATAGGAGACTTCAGGATCCCAAGATTCAAAATTTCTTTTGGGTTTGAAGCCTCAAATGTGCTGAAGGAGCTGGGAGTGGTTTTGCCTTTCTCCGTTGGAGGTTTGACAGAAATGGTGGACTCTTCTGTGGGTCCATACCTGTGTGTTTCCGATATATTTCACAAGTCTTTTATTGAAGTAAATGAAGATGGCACTGAAGCTGCAGCCACCACCACTGCAATACTATGTGGGTGTGCGTTGCCTGACTTGCTATCAACTAAAATAGACTTTGTAGCTGACCACCCTTTCTTGTTCCTGATCAGAGAAGATTTAACTGGAACAGTACTCTTTATCGGACAGGTGTTGAATCCTCAAGCTGAATAATATTAACATTGGTGGCAAAACTTATGCTTGTATTCTGTTGTCTTGATTTATCTATGGTTGGATGATCCAAAATTTCTGGCAGTTTCACATGTGGCTTAAGAAGGTAAAAAGGTACATATGGATCACCGTTTTAAGTTTTGAACACTTACAAGTTACGAGTATGGCGTTGTCTAATTAATTTCGTCTTCCAATGGAGATGTGCGAATAGCCAAATATCATAGTGCGATGCTGGTAGTAAACATAATGTGTAATTTGTAATCAGGAAATTTTCTACAATTTGTTAATGCATTTCACATATTACAAATTTACTACAAATCACATACTATAATCATGAAAATTTAAATATTACTAGTTGCATAATGTTTTTTTTGTGAAGGTAGCTACATAATAGATAATACTTAACATTCATTAAATAAAATTAATATTATCACAATATGCTATTTTGTTTAATTTGATTTGATTTTTAGAACAAGATTCGAAAATTAAACTGCAAAAAAATTTGCAGTTTTTGAGATTTTTTGTTTTCACGATTTTTAGTTTAATCAATTTTTTTTTTATGTCGTTTTAACAATTTAGAAATAATATGGTTTAATTTTGAACATCCCATCTTAAAAGTAATTTTGTTAGACTAAGTTGCTTATCGTGTCACACTCACTAATTAGGATATGTAACAAAAGATAAGATATGTTGTTAAACCATGAGTGTTTATCACATCAGCCAATTAACACTGACAAAGGATATTTTAGTTTAACTGAGACACTTTTGAGAAATCAAAGCACAACTTTTTAAAAATTTAAGGAATTAAATTAAAACTAAAGTAAATTCAGCTTGGAGGAAAAAAAATATTTAGCCTAAAATATATTTTCAACAGGTTGAAAAATGTTGCCAAATGCTCATATAAAAAATATTAACCATTTGAATTAGTGTTGGTTACCATTAAAGGTCAAAACTAAAATATAATAAAATCACATGAATTAAAACTAAAATAAAATGCAATGATATAGATTAAAATTCAAACTTACGACATTAAAAAGACTAAAAGAAAAGAAAATGAATGTGAAGATAGTAAGTTGTAAGAAAATCAACATTTAAAGCCTTGAAATTTGCATCTGACATTAGAAAAATTCAAAATGTGAACCAAGGGGGTCGTTTTTCTGACTTGATAGGGTCCCAATGGAATGAAGAGAGGTATTGGGATAAGTTTTGAGGGGTGTGGTGTGGAGAGTTGTAGTTAGGTTTGAGTTTAGACTTTAGAAGCCCAAGTCAAGAGACAAGAAGACATAATAAACATTAATTTAATCCAAAGTCAGAAGTGTTGACCATGAAAGCGAAAATACTCGCCATTCAACCCAAGAGAGGCAATTTGAATTGGAAAAATAATAATACTTCTCGCAAGCAAAGAAGCAGCGTAGGTGTTTCCTTCCCCGGACACTTCTCGCTTTTGCCGACGCAAAAGCACCACTCTCATCACATCACAATACATGACGACCTTCTTCTTCTTTTTCTTCTCAATTAGCAACAGCCATGAGTACCACCAACTCTGACAAGCTTTCTTCTCCTTCACCTACGATTCACCAACGTAGGCTCACCCGGCAGAGGAAGCTTCGGTACACTAGTGACAAAGACACTGCTCTGCATTCAACTACCTCTCTACCCGCTTCTCCTCTTCCTTCCTTTAAGTCCGGTTCCAGTTCCAGTTCCGACCACTGGTCTTCCTCTGCGGTTCCTCAACCACTTCCGCGTCCCGATTCCCCCTGGATCCGCCGACACGACCATCATCACCTCGGATCTCCCCCTTTCGAACATCCTGCTTTCTCTTTTCGCAGGTAAAGTTAGCATCGCTGCTGTTCCTTTCGACACGGTCAAACGCGTCGTGTCGGATGCTGATTCATTTGGGATTTTTTTTTTAAACGTTTCAGAAGGTCGGTCGATCATGATGCGGTTAGAAGTTTAAGGTCTGCGAGCAATTTGGGGAGACCTTCTTTTGATCCGGTGACTCCAAATGCTAAATATGATTTGAGAGTAAATATTCCGCCCGCAAGAGAGTTGGCAGGTGAGTTCTCCTCTCGTGCAGTAGCACCTCTGGGATTAGAGAAAGAGAAATATCAGGAATTCACTCCCTAAAGAAAGTGATTGTATGATTGGAAATATACATGTGACAAGTTATTAACTCTTTTTCTTAAATTGAGAAATGTTATACTTGTCACATACATGAAGATTATTGAGATCACATGGTCCACTGAACTATATTTCTAATTTCTTTTTTCTAATACATTTTTTGTTAACATTCTTTATTATTGTCTGAAATGTGTAAAAAATTATACATTTTTTGTGTCATTTATTTTTCAAAGAGCTACTTATAGTTTTCTTGTTTTTAATAAATTTTAAACATTAGCAAAGAGTACGTTCTTAGTGATAATTATTATATAATCTAGGAGCAGCACATTTGCACATGTTTATGATCTTGGTGAATCTCTATATAACTCGGTTATGTGTTAAGTAGTGATTGATTAGGTGGTGGTCGTAGACTATATAATAATTTCTCTTGGGAATAAATATTAAATACAGGAGATGTTATAGTTTTTATACTTCTCGTGTGGTTGTTGAGACAGGCAATACTAGTTCGTGTAAAGATCACAGAGAACTCTCTCATGACAATGACTCTGAAAACGTTTCCAACTTGAGATTGCATTTTGCGGCCAAGAGTGCCCCCAACAGCATATTCTCCAGTCCTGTTACTAGTCCACGTAGGTCCAGCAATGTAGATTTTAATGACATTTTGAAAGTGTCACCGGCTAAAACTGCTCAGAGTCCAGACCGGTCTCCTCAACGCAGCCCTGGGAGCCACCTCAATCAAGAGGTATCTCAGCTTCATAAATTTTCCTCCAGAGTGTGGCCTGAAAATAATCATGTGGATGCAAATCCACATCCACTGCCCCTTCCTCCTAAAGCTTCACCACAGACTGCACACTCATCTCCGCAGCATCAGCCAAGTATTGCGCACCTCAACACAGAAAATATGCCTTCAATGAAAGGTCAATGGCAGAAAGGAAAACTTATAGGGCGTGGATCATTTGGATCTGTTTATCATGCAACCAACTTGTATGCACTTCATCCTTCCTTTTATAGCCTGTTGTACAAAGTTTTAAATTGTTGCCACAGTCATGGTTTCATTAAGATCTTTAATATTATGGAAAATTGCTGATAAATGCGATGGATGTGGTTGTAATTGCTGTCTGAAAAATATTGATTTTGCAAGATATTGTACTGTTTTTGTGGCTGTTGACCTTATTTTAAAGCCTTGCTGTTATCTGCTTTACACTTCTAACTTTACTTACATGCATTCCTGTTCTGTTTGTGTCAGAGAGACTGGAGCCTCGTGTGCAATGAAAGAGGTGGATCTGTTCCCTGATGATCCTAAATCTGCTGACTGCATAAAGCAACTTGAGCAGGTTCTTCCCCTATGTATTTTTGATTTAATTATGTTCAAAAACAACACATATGTTGGAGAAAACAATATTATGGCTGTAGTAAAAAATATATGTATGCAACATGGTCAACTCCATAGCACAATTTTATTAGCTGTGAATACTGCCTTACAGTTGGATATAGCCACATTGTCATTGTAGGTTAACTGCCAATTTGCCAATGTGAACGGAACTCATAAGCCAACATCATAATTATTCGGGAATAGTTTGAAAATTTACTTGGACCATAAAAGAATAATATTTTGATCTTAATATTAATAATATTGTAACCGGCTTTAATTTATTTCCATCCTTCACTCCTGTCACGGGTTCATTTCAGTTACTGTATTGAGTTTTCCAATTCATTGCTCTGATAACTAGAACAAATAATCCAAGGTTTGTTAGAGTAAAGAAAGCTAAATTAAGCAGAAAACGCACTCAAACAGTAGTTTTACCATATGAGCTTCTGTGCCAAGATTTATTTTTTAACTAATACAGAAACTAAAATTTTCAATCAATTACACTCTTGGTAGAGTTCACACACACACTAGGAGAGGTTAGTATATTCTGTATCCTATTCTGTTCTGATAACTAGAACAAATTCCTATATTTGTTTAATAGTAAAAGGCAAAGATTAAGTAAATACCACACTCAAGCAAACAGAAGTCTTACACATACAAACAAGGAGAGGTTTTCAATATAAGCCTTAGTACTATGATTTGTTTATAACTAAATAGAAGTCAAACTAATATAGTTTCTAAAGAATTTTGAATTACAGTTCACATTTCTTTTCTTTGATTGTTATTTTTTTCCCATTGCAATGAAGTCTTTTCTTATGTACTCTATAATTGTTTGCCAATTGGCTGCTGTTAGAGCCTGTTGTCCTGAATAGTCCCATGTTTCAGGAAATCAGAATTCTCCGTCAATTACACCACCCCAACATTGTGCAGTATTATGGCAGTGAAATAGTGAGTTAATTATTGGTTCTTGTTCCAAGTATACTATACTGTTTACAGAAAAATCCAAGGATCTTTGTTCTTGTGAATAAGATTGAATTTGTGAAACATCTTGGTTTTCAGGTTGGTGATCGATTGTACATATATATGGAGTATGTTCATCCTGGATCACTTCATAAATTTATGCATGAACATTGTGGAGCTATGACAGAGTCTGTGGTTCGCAATTTCACACGACATATTCTCTCTGGATTGGCATACTTACATGGTACCAAGACTATTCACAGGTAACAACTTGCTATGAAAGGAACTAATTTACCTCATTTTATTTCTCTAAATGATGACTTGTTATATCTCATCAGATGCACTATGTACTGACATCTGATGCACAAGCTGATTCTAGCCAAAATCTTCTCTCAAACAAATAAAAAAGATTGTATGGAATTTGGTCTTGATCTGGTAGAAGTGTTTTTTAGGTGTATTTGGATAAACAACTTAAGCACTTATATAATAAACTTTAATCCCGTGAGAGCTTATACCATCAATGTGATCATGAAACTAACTGGAATAAGCTAAAATTATAATAAACTACACTAGGAAGGAAACTTATTGAAGTAAGATAAAAAGAGCTTATGTGAGTCTTAAGCTATTTTTATAAGCTCAGATAAGCTCTTCCAACCCCCCAACCCCCCCACTTCTGCTTTTTAGCTTATAAAACCTGATTACCATTACTGTATATGGTTCTTTAGGGACATCAAAGTTGCAAATTTGTTGGTCGATGCATCAGGCAGTGTTAAGCTTGCAGATTTTGGGGTGTCAAAAATTGTGAGTTCTGAAGTTCTTTTTCATTTACGTGTGTTAACTTGTCACTAATAAGCTGTCAGCTTGTCACAATTGGTTTATCAATTATCTTTGAAACCAGCATTTTTTTTATTTATTTTGTTTTATTTGTTTCCTTTTCTTCTGGTTTTGTAATTTGAACCCTCTGTTCTTCAGCTGACAGAGAAATCATATGAACTATCATTGAAGGGAAGTCCCTACTGGATGGCTCCTGAGGTAATTTATTAGTTGTATTATCTATGGAGTTTTAGATGGGTAATGAGTAATGCCTTGCCCCTTTTTTTTACTGTAATTTGTTTATTGAAGCTCATGAAAGCTGCCATAAAGAAAGAATCCAGTCCTGACATTGCCATGGCCATTGATATATGGAGCTTAGGGTGCACTATCATCGAAATGCTGACAGGAAAACCTCCTTGGAGCGAATTTGAAGGGGTGAGCACCTTATTATGCATGTGAACTCATTATAGAGGATTGCACATATTAATTTATTGGTTTAATATAAGAAGATAAAAAATCCCTCTACCTCTGTTGGGTGGCAGGGCAATTATGCAAAACAAACATCTTCTTTGTAGCAGTTCTCCTTTCCCTTCTTTGGCATGGCTTTTAATAATAATTCTCATTGGAAAAATTATCAGCAAGAGAACTACATATGCCATGCTCTATATTCTGCATGGGTTTTTCCCCTTCTTTGGTAGGCGAATCCCTTTAACTTTTCTAAATTTCCAGGAATCTTAAAATCCCATGTTTAAAATGATGTTCTTAAAATACATTTGCAGGAATTTTATTTTTCCACATTTCCATTAATTATTATTATTATTTTTCATGGAAGAGGAAGTGGGAATCCAAGATATGAATGTGTGAAAGTTTAGGCGTACTCATGAAACATTGTCTAACTTTTTGAGGAATATTTCAGGCGTACCAAAATCATTTATAATATTTCCAAAATGAATGATTCCTGGAAAACATTAACGAACATAATTCTCACTTCCTTTAGGAATAAAAAAGACTCCACTTACCGAACTCCCTTTTAACTTGAACCATGTACTGGTTCAGTGGTTCCCTTGTTTTTAATATTAATACATATTGATTGTGCTTTTGTATATTTCTAAGCAAGGCATTTAAATATCCTTGCATTCCTTAGATATTCCGTTCTATGATATTAGTATGCTCGGATTTGGTTACTTGGAGATTTAATGACCCAGTTGTATTCTGTGTACTAGCCTCAAGCCATGTTCAAGGTACTGCACAAATCCCCAGATATACCTGAAAGTTTGTCTTCAGAGGGACAGGATTTCCTTCAGCACTGTTTCAGAAGAAATCCAGCAGAACGACCATCCGCAGCAGTGCTTCTTACACATGCCTTTGTACAAAATTTGCATGATCAAGATGTTCTAGTTCATTCACAAGGGCAAAACTGTCCCAGAGGAGACCCTGGACCAGGAGTAAGTGCTAATTATATTTGAACTACTTGGTAATGGACCATTGTCAAATTGTCATGGTCCAAGGAGATCAATCATTATGAATTATAAACCAAACTTACTTGGGTTTATAGGAGTTGAGCTACCTTTTGTAGATGGAGAAATTATTGTATGGTCCTGGTTCCAGCCAATCTCTACTATGTAGCTGAGTTTTTTAATTTACGAGAAAAAGTTAATGAAAGCTGATTATATGTTATGTGAAGATTGACCAGAAACACCGTGGTCCTAGAACTTAAATAGTTTCTCATGTAAAGGACTTACTGATACTTGCCCAATTTTTTGTGCTTTGTAGGATGATTCACGTAGACATAGTCCCGGTAACAGTTCAAGAAATAGCCGTGGTGTAGGGTCAGCATTCATTCGTGCACGGTTTTTTAACAAAACTCATAATTTAATAGGGTATATTTTCATCATTATTTGCTGTTGGTATTTTACATTATGAATGCTAAATTTGGTAATATGCTTATGGCTAACTGATTGATTGGCACCATTCTCTTTGTTTTGTTTTTCACAGTGGCACTTCGAAAAAATATGATTCGGAGGATTCTAATCATGTCACATCTTCTCGTGATTCTCCTTGCTCGATGACAGAAATGAACAGTCCTCAGTCTCCCTTGAAATCTAGTGCCCTTAGCTTCATGACTGTAACCAATCCCAGCAACATACCCCTCAGTGCTGTGATGAAAATCATCAGGAACATTTGAAGCTAAGATTTAGATTAAAACTTAGAAGGATCGTGACAGAGACTGGGGCATAAATTTTTCGGAAGTTCAGCAATTATTGAAAAATATATCAACCTGAATTGTTAAAAGAGATGATAAATTCACATTCATTTGCAGTTATTATGTACATAATAACAATGCTAGGTTAGTTGAACCTATTACCACATGACAGATTCACATGTAAATTTAATTGATTATATGATATTTTAGTATTTTTTATTTTTATTTTAGTAAGAGTAGTATGGAATTTACATCCACTCAAACATGTGACCTAACCTGTATAGATTAGCTCTAATTTATTTTAGTATTGAAAAATCAATTCTCATTTTTTAGCAAGGAATAAACTTTTTAATATAAATTGATGATTAAATTGATTTGAATATATTTTTTTAGTATATGACCACAAATATTTTTTTTTAAAAAATAATCTTGTTTGAGATACTGTAAATTTAAAGCTCGAACTTGAGATTAATTAATTTGAGTATTCATCATTTAAATTATTTTTATTTTTTAAAATTATTTTTTTTTATCAAAATCAATTCCGTTAAACTTTAAATAAATGGTCCCTTTGACTATAGGGTTAAGATAGTGCATAAGTCTTTTTGATATCCAAGAGTCATTTGTTAAACAAAACATACAATATTAGAAAGAAAAATCAAAATACTAAACAAAAACTCTTTTGAATGAATTGTTCTAATAATTTTTAATTACTTAAAAATATTGTTTTATTGAATTTTTTAAGTTATAAATACATGTGTTTTTTAAGTTGAAGTTGTTTTTATATAATAATTGAAAAGGTGTTAGTAGAAAAATCGGCCCATGTGCAATCGAGGCCTGCGTTCTGTCGGGCAGACCCACTGGTCGGTTGGTCACCTCCGCCATTAACATTTGAAAGTCATATTCTGTTTCAAATTTCGATCTCCACACTTTCCTTTTCTTTTATTTTTCTCGCCTTCTGTCTTTCTTACCAACGGAGCATAGTGTCTATGAGTGTTCGCTACTAATTCAGCAGAAGAAAATGGGGGCAGAGTCACAAATTCCCCGAAGCTTAATCCACAGAATCTACGCTCCCTTGGCCAACGAATTTCATTTTGCAGCGCCAATCTCCACCTCCAGAACAAATGAACGCGAACTCGTATGCCTCTCTCTCTCTCTCTCGATTCGACTCTTGAATTTAATTTGCATTATCCTTTAAAGAACTTGCCAATTCAATTGTGCATTTCTACATCCTATTGTTTAATTGATGAAAGGTGCGAGGTGTTCTACGAATGCTGCAAGGGTTTTCTGGTCCCCTATTCTTTTGGGATAAAAGTGCAAACAGTTTCCATGCAAAGAGCGGAGTGTACGTGAGTCATCTCTCACAGAAAAGTCTACACTCTCTTCTCAATCAGTTTATCCACGCAGCCACGTGTCTCCAATTGGTGGCGATTACACTCGATAAAGTCGAAACCGCAGTGCCAAAATCTCCTCCTACTTTGAACGCATTTGCGTGCTCTGCTTCAGCGTGCCTCGAGGTTTCTTTCTAATAACGGTCATAGGATAGATAGGATCCAACTTTACACATGCTATTGTTCTCTATGGAATTTTCTCTTTTTAAATCAGGTTTATGTGTTGTTACGCAGCGGTTGCGTAATGTTGCCTTGAAGGAGGAAACGTCCACGAGCAATGCAGATGGTGTAACCACTCCAACCTTGTTAGGATTGGCTAATTCCTTATCGAGGTTTCTGCTTTCTTTAAATTCTGAACTCTAGCAGAGTTAAGGGTTATGTTTGTATGTAGACTAGTTGGTTTTTTTTCCGACTTTCAATATATTGTCGGATGAGAATTTGATTTTAGGAAAGTGGGTTTCTTCATTTGAAATTTTCTTTGAAATGCATCTCTTGAAATTTAGTTTATTTGGGCAGTTGTGAGTTTGCGCTAGTGTCTGATTGTCATTTGTTGGATTCAGTCTTTGCTCAGGCGCTGAGTTCCTATTTCAAGTAGTGCATGAGGCTATTCCTGCTGTATACTTTGAGTTTGGTGTGTCTGTACCGGCAGCAGAACTTGCAGTTCATGTGCTTGACTACCTTCATAAGAAGCTTGACGAAGTGTGTCTTGTACAAGGTGGTGAGGTCGTGACATAATTTTTTGTGCTGCTCATATGTATTTTTTGAACATTTTTTTTTTGGCTCAGGATGATAAACTTTAAAAACTATTCTAATCACAGGAGGAGGCTTATCAGATGGTGCTTTACATGTATGTTGGGAGCTTGTTGCCATATATTGAGGGTCTTGATTCCTGGCTTTTTGAAGGAATTCTTGATGATCCTTTTGGTGAGGTAATAGTTATTGAATCTGTCAATTCCTTGTGGGGAAAGAAGTTCTTTCTCTATGTTCTGTTGTGTTGTTTAACTTTTACTAAGAATTACTGACATTGAGTTTTCCATTGGTGCAAGAATAGTTAAGAAAAACTTTTCAAAACATAAAATAAGTTAATCTAAACATGTATTAAAACGTTATATTGATTGTGCCATCTCTCTTTTCAGATGTTCTTTTTTACTAATAAAGAAGTCTCAGTTGATGAGGCTGAGTTCTGGGAGAAGAGTTATTTGTTGAGAAGGCTACAGCGTAGCAAGTTAGATTCAGAATTCTTCTCTTCCACGAATTATGTCAATGATTCTGTGCCAGCATCAAATGACAAGGAAATGGATAGGAGAGATTCCATCTCTTTGTCTAGTACAGTTAAAGGAAAAGAGCCGAGCATTAGAGATCGTCCAGCCTGTCCTTTTTTTATTAAGGATTTAACTAAATCAATAGTTTCTGCTGGAAAATCTTTGCAGCTGATGCGACATGTACCTGATTCCTCAGTGAGTTGTAGCAAACGAAGCAATTATGAGATTGGAAATACCAAATGTTTAAACTATGGTTTATATCCTTCTCAGAGAATGGCTGGGTTAACGTTGCCCGAAGTTTTTTCTGTATCACTAGTTGGACTTGTTGGTCACGGCGACCATGTTTGTAAGTACTTTTGGCAAGACAACTGGTATGAATCTGTATCTGTTTCGTCCAATGTATCTCATGTAAATGAGGAAAAAACAGATAATGACAATAATGAAAAATTAATTGCTCTACCTTACTCAGAAAAGACATGGTATAAGTTCTTGATTGATACATTATTTCAGAAAAGATCAGCTGATTTGAAGCTAAAATACGAAGACATAAATAATGACACAAGAGAGCTAAGAGGGGCTAAAGTTATTGACAACGAAGTGCTCCTCTTGAGGTCATACATAGAAAATCCAGTTATTACTGTATGTCAAAAAAACCTTGGAAAGAATGGGGCTGCCTTGAAAACATTGAGTTTATCTCAAAAATTCAGCTTGCCTTCATTAAATGATGAGGGTTTAAGAAAGGCTATATTTGGTGGAGAAAGTGCAGCATTTTCTGGTAGTGAAGGAACGAATTATACTTTTGGCTTTCACTTTGGTGTATCTGAATACCTTCGCTCACAGGATGACAGAAAGCTGTTAGAAATGTTGTTTCCTTTTCCCACTATTCTGCCTTCGATTCAGGTATTTCTACTTAGTACCCTGAGCAGCTTTAGATTTAGGCTGCAGTACTTTGGTATATTGAACAAATATTTGATATGAAAACAGGATGATCTTCCTGTGTCAGAGCTCTTGCCTTTTCAGAGAAACAGCAGTCTTATTTCAAGAGTTCTTCGTTGGATGCAAAATGTTGACCTAAGAATTACTCCACTTCCTCTGGTTATTATGCAGTACTGCCTAATCGTCTACATTCAGAAACAGGTGAATTTAATTAAACCATAGTCATATCCAGGGTTTAACAGTATACAATATATAAGCTCTATTTTGAATAAAACAGGTGGATTATATTGGAGTGAATATGTTGTTAAAGTTGATGAACGAATGGAGATTCATGGATGAGCTTGCAGTGTTGCGAGCTATATACTTGCTAGGTTCAGGTATTTGCTTATTATTTGAATTGTTTTTATTCTTTTTTATATTGTATATTGTGCTCGAATATTTTGTTTAATCTCTTTATGCAGGATTGGAGTGGAGTTGTCTTGGTTTCTCTGTTTTCTGTGTTGATATTTTGTCTTGTGCAGGTGATTTGCTGCAACACTTTTTGACTGTAATTTTCAATAAGTTGGATAAGGGTGAAGCATGGGATGATGATTTTGAGTTAAACACCATATTACAGGTAGATTTACTTGATGTTGTTCAACTGTTATTTTATGCCATGCTATTTGCTCTGATATATTTTTTTGGTTATACTCTATTTAGATTCCATCTAACTTCTGCTGCAATTTATTCTTCAAGTTAGACTAGGAACTTCCTTCTAAGTTCTAATTTTTTATATTAAATTATGTTTAAATTTATTCTATGATTTGAGGATTAATGGAATGGGTTATCATTTAATGCTTGATATATGACAAAGTTTGTAAGATCTTTGTCTAATTGTATTTGGAGAGTAAATTTATATAGTGTCATAATGTGTAAGCCAACTAGAAAGGACCTCAGCACCTTATGCGTAAAAATAGTACTTGCCCAAGGGAAAACATACCCCATGCAGTAGCATACTTATCAATCGCGGGTGGAGCGGCCGCGATAGCGGCGGAGCGGCACGGCGCGGACCTTCAATGCGACAACAGGTGGTGTCACGGTGCGGTTAGAGATCGCGGTTGTCGCGGGCGCGACGTCGGATTCGCGGAGCGGCCGTGATTGCGGAGGGAGCGGGTGCGACGTCGGATTCTCTGTGCATTTCGACCTTCTTCTTCACTTCGTCAAACCGCCATTTGTGACTGCGACCTCCTCTGTGCACTCCGACGCCGACGTTACCTTCTCCGGCCACCAGGTCTTCCTTCTTCGGCGGCCCTTTCTTCTTCTCCGGCGACTGTTTTCTTCTCCTTGAGGTTCTGTCTTCTTCTCCGTTCTTCTTCTCCATTCTGTTTATTCTCCTCTGTTTTCTTCTTCTCCTCCTCTTTCCTTTCTGACTTTCTGTGCTGTTTTCTTCTTCTTGTTGGTGACCCGTGACCCGTGACCCGTGACTCTGTTTTGTTCTTCTTCGTTTCTGACTCTGTTTTCTCTTCTGGTTCCCCAATTTCTAGTCAGCAAGAAGATAACAAGACACGTAATATAATTGGCATTTTCTTTTGGGCCTGATTTGCTTCCTGCACCTACTTTATTGCTTAATATAGTCCTCTGGCTATTTTTTTTAGTTATATTTCTCTTTTTCAGCTTATATATTTATATTATAAATTTTATAATATATATATATACACATTATAATAGCGGTCATCCCGCTACCGCTATTCCGCTATCCCAGTTTTGAGGCTCGGCCGCTCCGCTCCACTATCCGGGATTGATAACTATGTGCAGTAGTAACAGTGGACTACAAGTCCAGATATCGAACCCAGAGGACCAATAGGGAGCAATTAAGATTTAAATTAATTAAAGGATAGATGCGATCAATTGTTTATTACAAAGTAAGAATCAAAGCAGGAAAATTTAGTTGAAAACAATAATTATAGAGCAGCCTAGAATTGTGACTTGCACGTACCATTTTCTCCCAATTGTAATTCCAACAAAAATCCAAAAAAAAAAATTCAATTGTCAGCATCTCTTAAATTCGCAGTTAACAATTGTCCATAGTTAACAATGTTGTTTCCCCTAATTTAATTCTCAATTGATCATTGGTGAATTAATTAGGGAAAATGATAATTGCAGAGAGGCTGATTAAAAGAATCTAATCTGATAGAAATTCACACAAAAGGTTTGATCATGCAGTTTATATGAATTCAAGTGCTTCCTAGTTCAGCTAATCACATGCAATTAATCGTTGTCAAGCAATAAACTAAATTTAAAGTGCTCAGTTCTAAAAGACGCTAAGAGCAGAGAAGAAATTCAATCTACTAAATAACATCAAGGAATTTCATTAAAATCAAAATCAGGGTACAAAGTATAGTTACATCATAATTCCGGACTAAAGAGAACTAGTGATTCATGGTCATGGTAAGACTAAAAACTCAATAAGAAACATAAAAAATGCACAAGGGAAGAAAACATTACAGAAATTGACCCCAATGATGCATCCTACATTCCTCTGCTGCCAAAATCTTTGACACTGTTTTTGCCTCACTTAGAACCCTCACAAACATAAATAGAACAAAAGATATTTAAAAAACAGGTCCTCAATCCTTATTTATAGTATTCTATGGAGGTCCTCCTTCTATCTTTTTTTAATTAAAGGATATTATTTTTAAATCTTATCAATTAGGATTTAAATTTGGCAGGTGATCTTTGTCATCTTTATCTCAGTGTTTTAAATAGTGCCGCTTTAGCACGCAATCTCACACCAAGTGCGGTTTGCGGCACCCAGCCGCTACTTCCGTGCCGCAATGCGACGGTTTCCGGTAGCGGCCGGTGGCGACGGTGCGGTTGGCAGCACTACATGGAAGAGAAGCCAGTTGCAGAGCTCCTCCGCCTTCAGCCGCCTCTCCAACTCCTCCCTGCCGTCCTTCCTCAGTGCGTTCAGCTCCACCAAGCCTCCGAACAGCCTCTCGCCGAAGATGATCTTCGGCATCGTCGCGCTCCCCGTTCTCTCTCTCAACTCCTTCTCCCGCTCCGCGAAATCGCACGGCTCCTGATGCTTCGAACTGTGTTTTCTAAATTTGAATAAGTGGCTGAGATGCAATTTGGGACTGGAGACACGGATCGTGAAATCCAATCCATATAATTGCTTGCTCCAGCACTTTTTCTTGGGCCCTTGGCCCCTGAAATGTAAAACAGACGTAGGCTTTACTTCCAACATCCCCTATTTTGCTTCCTGCACCCCGAAAAAAGCCTCAAAGGGTATAATTTATTATAAGTATGGACTTCACAGTAGCGGCTTTATCGCTACCCGCTATACCGCTATAGCGTTTTTGGGGTCGGCCGCTACCAACCGCTACCCGCTATTTAAAACTATGCTTTATCTTTTTAATCTCATTAATTGAGACTTAATTTTAGTGGGTCTTCAATTCCTTAAGTGACAGGTGACGCAGGCGATCCATGGTCATACAAAATCACCACACGTGTACAACATTACTGTAGTCATACAAAATTACTATGGTCGTGGTCTTTTGATTAGCTCCAAAAATGCATGATTTTTAGTTCATTTCCACATGAAGCCTCTTAAGTACCTGTCTTTCACAAACTTACACCAAACTGAGTTTTGTGAATGAAAATATGTCAACATGCATTAAATGGGCATGAGAACTCACTCGAAAATACTATCAAATTCCAGTTTATCAGCACCCTATTATGTGTGGCTAACTTAATAGTATATGGGACTTTTTAATGACTGTATTTGTTCCTTATGCATGTGTCTTTGTCTATAGACATATTACTTCTGGACAAGGATGAAATGCCATTGGGAACTTGATGTTATGATTAACTGATTTTCACATTTTTGCTCCTTTCTCTGTGACATGATTTTGTGGGGACATGGTTAGGTGTGTTGCACTGTTGAGCAAGTTTGTGTATCTTATCATATCATGTTCCTCTGGTCTTAATCATTCTTTCTTACTACCCTGCAAATTTTGATACATTTTATCTACTGGTTTGGAATTTACCGCAGAACCATCTTTTTTTAGATTTAGATTCCAATTCTAACTAGCATGCAAGAATTGGACCACTGTAAACCATTCTCATCTGTAATGGTTTTGTTCTGGAGTTTCTCTTATAAAGCCCATTTCTTTTATTGGTATTCTTGAGGTATATTGAATCAATGGTAAAATGATGGCACATGAAGTTGCCTCAACTATCAAATTAAATGCTTTGAAAAAAGATGATGGGGATGTTAAATTGAGGCTTCTCTGCTTCTACCTTCTATACTTGTCTGGTGAACTGGTAGTGAGTAAATGATAGCGATCATGTGATATGGCTATTGCTGTATATACCTCCTATAATGATGGATTGTATTGTGTGCATCAGTTTATTTCATAAATTTAGGAATCTTGCGCTTGTTTTTAATACTATTTTCTGTTCACAATCTATCTATGCGTATCAATTACAGGAATCAATCAGAAATTCTGCTGATTGTATGCTGTTAAGTGCTCCAGATTCATTGGTAGTGTCAATAACCAAAAATCGTGTTGACAGTGATGAGGAAGCTAGCACAGCTGGTGTTGTTTTTAGTACTCCTTGTCAAAGTCATGCCAATAGCTTTGGAATTAATGGCCTTGATATGCTCAAATTCACATATAAGGTCATTCTTTAGTTAATTTATTCTGCCTTTCTAACTGATTTCCTATTTAAGAATATGAGCTTCCTTACAAAAAATTAAAAATGGGTATATTGGAAATTTGGAATTGGCAGGTCCCTTGGCCTCTTGAACTCATTGCAAATACAGAGGCAATTAAGAAGTACAATCAGGTGTCTAGGTTGCTTTTGGGATTTTTCTCTTTTTCCCTTGGCCTTTTAATTCTTTTCATCATTCAGATTATGATGGTTGTTCCTGCTATCTACTTGGTTCTTTTTACTAGCTCTATTCTACTTTTAATTTAAATAAATATATTTTTAGGTGATGCGGTTCTTGTTGAAGGTCAAGCGTGCAAAATTTGTATTAGATAAAGTGCGGAGATGGATGTGGAAGGTGATTCTATAGTTCCATAGATTATTCCTCTTTTCTCTTTGGTGGAGCATGTCCTCCCTCAGCTAAATCTTTCCTGGAATAAACTTAACAATCTAATTTTTTATTTTACTAAATTATGGACATTTACTGTGAGGTTTGAAACTGCAATCATCCTTTGCAGGGTAAGGGATCTGCTACAAACAACAGAAAGCATCATTGGTTAGTGGAGCAGAAACTCCTTCATTTTGTGGATGCTTTTCACCAATATGTTATGGATCGGGTATGCACATTGCATTAAGATAATTCTAAAAATAATTTCTCCAAGAAAAGATTTATCTGCAAAGCACACTATACGTGGGACATGATTAATTGGCATTGAAGAAATGATCTAGCATAAACACAAATAATAGTAGGGCCTGCTAATCTACTAATAAAATGGCTAGTTCTAGTTGTAATGGCTTTTAATGTCCTTTAATTCCTTTTATGATAATCACTAATCACACAAAGGAATCTTCCCATTAGTCTACACTCATGCTTACATGGTTCTGCATTTTGGGAAGGGAACCTGAGCATTTTTATCTGTTACTACAATTTCTATGCAGGTATATCACAGTGCATGGCGTGAACTATGTGAAGGTATGACTGCAGCAAAATCTCTGGATGAAGTCATCGAAGTCCATGAGGCTTACATCTTATCAATTCAGCGGCAATGCTTTGTGGTTCCTGATAAGCTGGTGATTTATCATATCTCTTAATTTGGGCGTTTGTATTCTCCTTTTATCATGTTTTGACTGGTCTATGAATAAATCATAATGGAGCAAGCTTCAGTTGTTTTAGCATTCTTTATTCCATTCAGGGGGCTCTTATTGCCAGCCGCATCAACAGCATCCTTGGCATAGCTTTAGATTTTTATAACATACAACAGACATTAGGTAGCGGTGGAGCTGTTTCTGCAATCAAAGCAAGGTGTGAGATGGAAGTGGACCGGATAGAGAAACAGTTTGATGATTGCATTGCTTTCTTACTAAGGGTATTCTTCTACAGAATTTATTTTAACTATGCCGCTACTATGTGGCTGCCAGTCTGCCAGTTCTACTTGATCTTGATGAAAATAATGGATTCTTTATACTATATTACTATGACTAAAATATATATGCAGCATCATTTTCCCCATGCAGGTGTTTATATAAATATGTAAGAAAAACTGAGCACTGGGGAAATTTACAGATATATGTGACCTGATAACAAAATGTTCACATGAATTGTGTGCTTGCTATTATAGTGTGTCACAAACTTGCAATAATATTATAATCTATAACGTGCTCTGTAACACATAGGCAGTTAGGCACATTGATTTTAGAATTACGATGCTCTCAATTTAGAGGGAAAGGATTTGGACCAATAGATGACCAAGTTAGATGAATTGATTAGATACATGATAGCACAGTAATTATAGGTAGAAAAAAGAAAACCTCTTGAGTGAAAATCTTAAAACAGATATAGATAAAAATGGCTTATCCGAAGAATTTTTTTGAAAGGCTTTGGTGATTGTTTTATGCCCTCAAATTACCACAGTACATAGTACATTATTGGGGAATCATAATTGACTACCCAATCGGACACCATAGTTCAGTTTGGTGCTTGATTTCACGTGCAACTATTTCTTTTCTCAAATTTCCCTTCAACTAACCTCTCCTTACAGCATAAACACAAAATGGGGTGAGGAATGATTAATGTTTATTATATTTCAATATATAATTACAAAATAATATGTTTTGTTATGGGAAGTGGTTATTCCTTAGCTTTTTTATATAAAAAATAAAAAGGATGCATAATTACACACCAAAATGGTATTTGATGGTATCAAATAACGCTGAAGAATAATTCTCCCGATATTATTTTGATAGCATTTTACTCATTTGCCTATGGCATATTGCATGTAAATTTATCTCTATGCATCCAAGACGATACACTTAGTACGTGAAATTAAATGCTGAGATTTGAACACTACCAGACGAATCTGGTCGTACCTTCCCCTCCCCCACCTTCTGGAAATAAGAGATTAATGATGTTTGTGTGATTACTTAAGAATATAACTCTTACCCGGGGTTTTTCAGGTTTTATCATTCAAACTAAACGTGGGGCACTTCCCTCATTTGGCTGATTTGGTGACCAGAATTAACTACAACTATTTCTACATGTCTGCTAATGGAAATTTGATGACTGCCTCCAGTTCTGGAAGTGTTACTTCAAGGTTGGGGAAGGCCCCTGGGTAGAATTGTTTGATCTAAAGGTGGATTGTTACAACTTTAATCTGAATATGAGAATAGTTCTGCACCTGCTTTCATGTTGTAAAATATTTTGAGAGAATATCCTCCATTTGCTTGATCTTTGAGCTATGTGAAGGAAGGGAAATTAAAGGCTGTTGTTACCCGTGTTGCCTGTAACTGCAGGGCCACTTGTCTGGCAGCTTCCATGAGTGCATAGCAAGATATAAAATTGTATCGCTGTTGTTTATATGGCAGCTACGTAAGATCAACTCCTGCTTTTTTGTCTGATTGTCTAGACCTGCGTTGAGCTCTCTCTCTCTCTCTCTCTCTCTCTCTCTCTCTCTCTCTCTCTCATGTTTGGTTTAATTTATTTTGAAATGTCAGGTAGCTTTTGAAAATAATTATTGAATCCTACTATTCACCGTGCGTTTGGAAATATGGGTGCAGATGTGATAAACCACGTCCAATCTAGCTTCTACGTGTTTTTGCTGACGTGGAGTGAATTATGTTCCAAAATTCATTCCAAACACCAGTCTATGGAATTAATAAAAGAAAGTTATTATTAGAAATTATGTGCTGGTGAATTGATGAAGATAATAGAAAGCTTTTATTGACAAATATTTTATAAAAGGATTTTACTTTGATTTCTTAACTAGAGTTTTAATATTAATAACATTCTTTTGTAATTGTTTTTTCAAATAAATCTCAACTAAACACGAGTAAGTCCCGTGCCGGAAGATACAAGTGCAACATAAACAAGTTCACGGATGACAACTGTAAAAGTTCTCGACTCTTGATCTAAATCTGTGGTCCAGGATTATTAGCATTTAAAGGGGTATCCCCAGAATGAACACCTCTGATATAAAACTATATGAAACACAATTCTGGCATCGAGTGGGCGACAGCAGCACAGTAATAGAAATGTAGATCACGACTAAACACAAGAAACCCAAGACAGCAATGTCATGAAACTCTCAATGAGTATGACAATGGTGGAATGGTTATTGGCCATTACAATCTCCAAAGCATGCATGATCCTCTAGATTGATTCTCGAATTCTTTCCAACGTTTGATGCAAATAAATGCAAATTTAAACATTATTCAAATTCTTAAGCCATTTGAATTGGAGTAGTGTCTGTTACACTCATTTGAAAAATTTATTCAAAATATATTTTTTATGGCATCAAAATAAAATTTACTTACAAAAGAGTGACAGACAAGAGAGACATGCGAAAGTGAAAAAAAGACACTAACATTAGGTGTGGACCATGTGGAGTGATTACCCTATACCCTACCTCCTCCTGAGAAGGGATGGAGCCAAAGTATTCTGGAATGAGATGTTGACACACTTGGAATTAAAAAAGAGTTTCTACCGTATTGTTAAGGTTGTTCACTCATGGCTCCATAGAGTACCCGGACTCCTGAAAAAGCTCTTCGATGTTGTTTTGAAAAGGGCTTCTCGAGAAAAGGGTTACCACTTTTCCTCTCCAAAGATTCCACTTTTCTGATTTGTTTCGCCTTTCCTTTCGTCCTTTTAGTGTCCCTCGGGGTTCCCTCAACTCACCTCAGCCCTCGGATAATATATTTAACCCCTCCCAACTCCTTCCATTTGAACTCTAATCAAAACCCTCCAGGGTTTGATCTCAAAATTAACAAATAAAAAACAATGGAAAACTCTTCACCCCTTCCTCTTTCTAAACACAACAGATATCTCCTTTTATCTGCTTTATAACAACCGTCTGGTCATCCTTCGCAAAAAGAATTTCAGAATGAGAATGTGTCACCACTCTTTTACCTTCTCCACCATCTCAATGTCCTTTTCTAATTATCTTTATCTTGCTCCTTAGAAGAAGAACCTCACACTACAGAGCTCAAGCACCCCACCCCCCAAGTAATCCTCTTTGTCCTTGTTTCTGCATTATATTTATTCATTATTTATTTTCCAATTGCTTCATCAATCTACCATTTAAACATAGCAGGTGGTCAAAATGTCAACAATGCCCATGTATCAACAACAACAAGAACAACCTCCTCCGATGAGTGTGACACAACAATCACCACATGAGTCCATTGGTCCCGTGATTGGGGTTCTGGTCGTGGTAATTGTGTTAGGCGTAATTGCTGTAATGATTGGAAGGCTTTGTTCAGGAAGAAGAATCATGGGGCATGGTCAATACGATGTAGAAAGGTGGGCAGAGAGAAAATGTTCATCTTGCATTGATGGCAGAATTAACATCTCACTACCCACAAGAGCCAGTGAGTCAAGCAACTCAGTTCCTGAAACACCCATCCACACTTGTCAAGAAACCAAGCGACCAGAACAATCTTCTCAGACATCGCCACCTAACCTTTGATTTCCATCTGGGTGTCTTTTTAAAGAAAATATTGTTGTCTTATTATTGTTTCAATTTTCGTTCTTCTTTTGTTTTTTCCTTTTTGTTTTATCGAATCACCCTCTTCAGGTAGTTACCAAAATTTAGTCTTCAGATGTAATTTCTATCTGTAATATATAAGGCTGCACTATCTACTCGTTCATGCAGTATCCCACTATCCCTGGCTTCACTGTCACTTTACAGAGGTCGTTTAACACTTTAATTATGTACCTTACAATATATTATTGGTCACACTCTCACAGCCTCCCAAGCATTCTTGTTTCGTTATTATTAAACTGCTGCTTAATGACATCGATTAGCAAAACTTTTATTATGTGAAGAATTTCACTAATAAAATGCGATAAGCAGACAAGAATCAAGATAAATTCAATATTTAACAGTCTTATATTTAATAAAGTTGCAAGTTTTATATCATGTCTTTTTTAACACGTTGATAACTTGTTATGAGATGGCACAACAAATCTTGACCCATGCTTTGACTAGGTGGTTCTTCAAGAGGTCTATTCCTCTGGCAAAGGTGGAGCTTGGTGAAACACGATAATAGTAGAATGACAATTTAAATGGGTAGAAGAAGTAACAATATAAATGGATATACTGTATCACCCTAAGAAAGGCTTATTTATGCAAATAGATGAGTGTGAATATAATGTTTTTCTTATTAGCTACTATGATACTACAAATTTTTTCATTTTTTCAGATTGCTGTCAGAAAATGAATCTCGTCTTTGGCAATGCCGGTTTGGTCACTTAAGCTATAAGGGATTGAGAGAGAACACTTTTTTATAAGATGGTAAATGGGCTGCCTTCACTCAAAGAAGCTTTAGCAACACAAAGACTCTATCCTAAGAAGAGTTTATGGAGAGCATCAAACAAGCTACAACTTGTGCAAGCAAATATATACAATTATATTAAATCATAATCAAATAGCAACAAAAGGTACATCCTAAGTTTTATTGATGATTTCATTTGTAAAACGTAGATTTCTTCTTACATGAAAAAACAGAGGATTTTGCGATGTTTAGAAATTTTAAAGCATCTGTTGTAAAGGAGACTAGTGCATATATTGCTTCTTTGAATTCACCTCAAACGAGTTTGCAAAGATCAAGGCATAAGTAGACAATGACTGCAACTTATAGTGTGTTTGGTTTTGTGCTAGAAAATCATGATGAGTTCATTACAGAAGCAACTATTTGTTGCTTTCATAAATCCTGATGAGTTCAACTCACCACCAATCTAAGCACACAAAAATTTATACTCCTTGGCAAAGGAGGAAGAAAAAATAAAAATAGAACGATAATGAATATTGTGCTATATGTTGATTGAGAAGCAAGTTCATAAATGGTTTTAGTCTGAAGTTGTAAAATGGAGTGGGAACATCCTTAATAGATATTCTATTATGGTCGTGCAAAACAAAACTCATTTTGATTTAGAGTATTTTTGTCATTTTATAAAGATACAGTTTTCTTTCGTTTCATTTTCTTTTCAATCAAATACAGGAATAAAAAAAAAACATGTTTATTGCTTTTTCTTCTATTTTTTTCCTATCATACAACTGAAAAGTTATCTCATTTTTTTTCCACTTTCTTTTCTTGTAACCAAACATAGTGTTGACTGTCTTGACAGTTGAGTTTGTAAGTGATCAACGGTTACCAACCCATATTAGTAGTTCGCTTCAGAAAAGAAAATAAATATTACTAGTCTTAGACAGTGAAAAAGAAAAGTCCAACACAGTGTGAAAGGACTGCAGTTGTCGTATGGCGACCTTAATACCCAATTTGGTGCATTTTTGCCAAACTACTCTTCCAGATACGTCTCACCTCAGAATGATCTTAGCTAGCAAAATCCATTTGTATATTGGTTTCTTCTCGTCACTGGATTTTTGTATGCGTATTTTTTACCTAATAAGAGTGGTATAAAAGTTTTTTGTTTATCTCTTTTGAAAAATTGAGATCTTTTAAAATTTAACCATCAATATAAAAGATAAGAATAAATGAACAGAGTCAATAAGAGCATGTGGATTTCTAAATATGAAAATGTACTAGATTCTTATATTTGTTGTTCCGTGTACCCACCACTGCTATTCAAGCCAAGTCATAAAAAGTTCAAGTCACACATACCGACCCGTGTGCGAAAATAACAGAATTGAGTTGAAATTCGAAGCCAATATATTGGTTTATTAATGTTGAATCATGTTATATAAACACCTGCAACCAGCATCGGTTACTACCACCGAATCAGATAATCGATTAATACAAGTAGAAGCAGATGGATTCCACTAGAATTTTGGCACAAGGAGTCTTTGTGTTCCTTGTTATTACGTGTGTGGGCGCCGAGAGCGAGCCCAGAACCATTTTGGTTGGAGACTCTCAAGGTTGGCAAGCAGGCACTAACTACACCCAATGGGCCATCCAAAATAGCCCCTTCCACATCAATGACACACTTCGTAAGTACTAAGTACCACCATCAATATCAATTTTCTATTTTTTTTTTATCAACAAATATCAGTGGTTAATTGTTAGTACTAAATACTCATTAATATTAATTTACTAGTTACTAGCAATTTTGCAAATGTTCTATCCAGGTTGATTGATCATTAGTCAAAATTATGGTCACAGTATATTCCTAAATTTTTTCTATTTTTAATTTTTTAATCAATGATGAATTTTCTTGAGATACTCATTCACATTCTTTCTAGTGTTACGTTTGAGGTCAAAGTAATTTTATCGATAGATTAGGATTATTGTTGACGTTTATTTTGTTTTTATCCATTAATTTACATTGGAATATACGTCGCAACATTTTTAACCGCAGATCAAACATGCACTAATTAAGCATATAATATATAGTTTTGGATGATTGATGGGTTGATTTTGGGAGGTGCAGTGTTCAAGTATCCAGGGAATTCCACGACGCTGGCTCAGAGTGTGTACTTACTAGCAAACCAGTGGAGCTACATAACGTGCGAATTCAGAGGAGCAAAGCTGTTGGGGAACGCAACTGAGGGGGATGGTGAGGGCTTTAAGGTTGAACTTAATCAGTTGACACCTTATTACTTTGCCTCTGCGGAAGGCAACTTTTATGACTGCATTGCTGGCCTTTCAAAGTTCATTGCTGTGCCATCAACAAGCTCTGCCTGAATCCTTAATTTCTCACCCTTGACACTATTGAATTCCAAAATTAAATAAATGGATCCGGGATCCTCATCAGCCAAACATTGAACGGGTGTTATGTTAATGCACCCTTGGTCCTAGTATATTTTCCTTTTTGACTATGATGTTGTATTATTTTTGTCTCGTGTTCAATAAAACTGCATTTGATTGTTTTCAGGGCTTCGCTTTAAAATATTGAGAAGTCATAGCTTGGGCATACGGCCTGCCCAATGTTTGTTTGTTTGGTCTAACTCACTATGGGCCATCCTTTGCATAATGACTTATACCCCCTTATTTTTTGTGACTAATGACATTCATACCCTTGTCCTTTGAAAACCTGTTATTCTCGTGTTTGAATTGAAATTATAAATATTATATATGTTTTTTAATGTAAATTTAATTAATTAAAATAAAATAAGAATCGTTATTCTTTGATAGAATCACTTTTATCTAAATAAAAATATTTTTTTACCTGAAAAAGAAGTTATAATAATCGCCTACTGAAAGACGCCCTAAGTAAACCTTGGCTTTGATTGCCTAACCCAAAAAATTCCTCTCTGGCTAGGATGGTTGCGCGTTTTTCTACTTAGTTTTACTGTTTTAAATTTTGATTGTGGAAAATTTAATCACTCATTATTCCGTAAAAGTGGCGCAACGCTTGTTCATCATTACACTTACGCGTTATGGAGATTAGAGATATCTATTTGGTGCTCAGTCCGTGATATATATGATACTGGCCACGAAGCAAAGTCACCAAATGATGTTCATACTAGCTTGGTGGGAAATTGGGAATATTATATTGGATAACTGAGGCAAGTTTGTGATATCTGAATTAATCTATGTCCCAAAAAAGGAATCAAAACGAAAGAGCAAAAGTTTTCTACCTAATAGTGATAATCACATTCTACATTAACGTTTTATCAATTATCAAATGCAACTTATGACCAAATTAAATATGAGTAGTAAACTATATGGACTGTAATCCAAATGTTGACCCTGTCAATCACAACACAAGGAAGCTCAACTAAACTTTGTCTATTTGAATTGAAATCCATGTGACCCAGTCTTCAGGTGCAAGATAAACCAACGGCACCTATCACCCTAGCTATGTAGCTTGCTGCATTTAAATGTTTTTACGAAGTTTGTCTATTTTCGGGTAGAATCGTAGGGTCCATCATTAAATAATGAACTAGTTCCAGATTCAACAATATATGACCTTATATACCTAAGCTTTTGGCTGTATATGGCACGAACATTATCTCATATAAGAACTAAGTTACTCAAAAGATTAACTCGAATTAGTTTTCATTCTCATCGTTTATTTATTAAAACATAATAATAAGATTAGTTAATTATGGGAACAAATATTAATTTTATTAGAGTTATTCTTGAATTAATTATTATTTTTATATATATCCAAAAATAATCTGTCATTACTAAAGATTAATTTTATTAGAGTTTCTCACTCCTCACCATCTTTGAAAACTATTTACTATATAGCCATAATTAATTAGTTGATTAAATATCTTTTAAAAAGTTATCCAATGATTATGTAATTAATTAAAAAATCACCTTACTATTAAAAAAAAAACAACTTTATATTTTAAAATTCACTACATAAATAGAAAGACCCTCTATGATCAAATGCTCTTGCTATTAATTTCGTGCCAATGAAATTTAATTATTATAAAACCATACATTCAACATGGTTGGCATAAAGATCCCAAGAACCTACTTAGTATTTATTTCCATAACTTCTCAATGGAAGGTTTTTTTCTCCTCCACCAATAGAAATGACTGGCGAATTTGTGTAAGGTATTCTCTTCATACTTATATTTTTTTGATAAAAAAAATTATCTTCGATATTGTACCGCACATGTAGCAATTTTATTATTCGTTTCTATTTTATATATGTATACTTAAATATCTATATAAAAGACTCAACTCAAGTTTGTGATCGATGAGTAGCAAGGAAAATTCAAGTGTTGTACGTAGTCTTTGATATTGGCATGAACTTCGAAACGTTTATTTATACTTATAGTGTTTGAGTGCAATAATCTCAGCTCAAAAAAATGATCATGTGTCATTATTTAAATTATCAGTGACATATTTTTTAGTACACTTTTTATTATTGATTAAAATTTATTAAAAATATAAAATAATGTATGATACTTATTAATTAAGAAGGGACATCCACACAAATTAATAATTTTAAATAAATTTTAATCAATTATAAAAAAATATAAATCACTAACATTTCCTTGCATTATAAACTATAGTTATTCATTACTGATAAAAGAAATTATAAACTATAGTTATTCACTTGTAACGACACAATGCCTTGAGGAGCTTCGGTTCAGATAATGATTATTCAAGGATGGCTTTTCATTAATTTAAACAGAATAAGGAGAATTAGAGTTTATAATAATAGAAAGCGTGTCTCGATAACGACAAATTCAGATTCTGCTAGCTTCTGTTTTATATTTTATTTTGGTATAATATATGCATTTAATTACCCATTCATTTCTCATCTCTCTCTATTCCCTCTCCCCCAGTGAAGTATGGGATTCCTTAAAACATTTATGTACCAGTAGATTTGTCGGAATGTGAAGTGTGGATTCAAATTCAATAGCAAAGTGTGAATTAGACTAGATATGTATCAATTATCAAAACATAAAAGGTATGTCGTTAATCAGTTAATAGTAATTAATTAGACTCAATTTCTCTATTTGTGTGTATATATGTACTTATGAAGCTATGCTTGTTTTTATTTGTCGAAGGTAGGACTTTGTAGTTGATTCCCCAACCCTTTCCAGGTCTACCTCCGGTAACAAAAATAAATCATCAATATTATTGAAGCAAAATCTCATTTTAAGATCGATGTACTGTTTGGTTATCATGTTGCCTTTTAGCACTTATGTAGCTGACGAGTTGCAAGCTTCTACAATGAATATTAATTAATCTTTAAACATTCCACTCGGTGAGTTGGCCAGCGAAATTCACAAACTGTTACGTTATAGATTTTGCCCCAAATATAATAAACAAAAGTCTCCATAAGAAAATAGTTTCTAATAAAAAGAAAATAGAGCCATCAGTTAGAAAACGAAGTATGATTCGCCAGGAGAGAAAATTGTTATTAATAGCAGAAGTCAGAAGGGTTTAATTTAATTTAATTTAATTCCCTGATCCGATTCCAAAGTCCAGAAAGGCAAAATAAAATTGCAGAATAATTTGCCAAAAGTAAAAAAAAAAAAAAAAGAAAACAAAGCATCATAACAATTATAATTATGATTGATTTAATGAAAACCCGAGTTATCAGAAAAATTGGAAGACACATATTCCCTCACTTCCCTCGCGATCACATCCCTCATCATATCCCAAAACCCCTCCGGCGAGGCACGATGCTCCTGCACGGCGTCCTCCGCCGCAGCGCCATTAGCAATACCAGGAGGAGCGAGAGTCAACGCGGTCAACGGATCATCCTCGAAGTCGAAGTGGCGAGAAGGAGCGGAAGAAGAAGCAGCCACTTCGTTGTTGGCATGGTTAACATTAATGTTAACACCTTTGGCTCTGCGCTTGAGAGTGGAGTTCCAGTGGTTCTTAACGGCGTTATCGGTTCGGCCCGGTAGCAATCTGGCTATAGTGGCCCACCTGTTACCGTACTGGGCATGGGCCGCGATGATGGTGTCGTCCTCTTGGGCCGAGAAGGGGCGGTGCTCCACGGCGGGGCAAAGCTGATTGCACCATCGGAGCCGGCACGACTTGCCGGACCTTCCCTTAATGTAGCGGCTGATGAGGGACCAATTTCGTGGGCCGTATCGTTCGACGAGTCGGGTCAGGATCCGATCCTCTTCGGCGCTCCATGGGCCTTTGATTCTGTCGGGCTTGTTGGGGTTGGACTCGGAAGAGCAGCAATCAGAGGAAGAGGAAGTGGAGGAAGAGCTTCTGTTCGTTGCTTCCATTCTGTTGAGAAAAACTTAGAACTTAGTTAGGGTGTTGTTCACTTGTTTGGGTTTATATATATGAGTGGACAGAGTGATGATGAATTAAAGGTGCATGCAGCGTAGAATTATATATGAATGAGATTAGAGACAAGGGGTACTTCCAGGAAACTGGGTTTATGTATAGTTGGTGGGTGTGAGGGGTCTAACTACTATGACTCTAAGATGCGATTTGTTTTTGTTTTCTACTACTACTATTATCTGTTTGTGAAACCAAGCTTTCTGGCTGGCACACTCTGATCCTCCTTTGTCTTCCTTCCTTTCTTTGACCATTTTCTCCTCTTTGAAATTTCCTCACCACCTTCATTTTACATTACTTTATTACTATTATTGCTTGGCATGCACCTATTGCTTTTGCTTTCAGACATCTCGTATAATCAATAATATAATAGTATGGCTCCAAGCTTTGTTATTCTTGTGCAATAGTATTATTCTAGCTATTAATTATTCTGACATCTTCTCCTTACTAATTTGGCACCTTGTAATTCATAACAGTTAGCCTGTATTTAGGTATCCTCAGATTAGAATAAGAAACATATTATTCGACTTCACACGTATGTAGTACAAATAAACAATCCAAATTTAGTGACTACACGATTGGAACGGACACCTCCCACCCCACCACCCTAATCAACAGCTGTAGAGAGGAGACAGTACGTAATAGTATAATAGAGTTATTACTATCATTCATAACTAAATTTATACACTTTAGTACGAACAATGATAAATATAAATGTTAACAGTTGGTGTTTTCTGTCTAAAATAGTTCAGAATTCAAATCAATATTGATTCTTAATTATAAAGTAAATTATGTTAAAAGAATAATATTTAACTTTTGTGTACTCAAGATCCCTCAATAAAAATTTATATTTGCTATATACTTTAGTTTTCTTTTTATTTCTTTTTTCCTTCTATCATTTCCGTACATGCACCAAAAAATTAGAGTGTACATTTGTTTCCCGCTATACAGTTATTATTGTTGTTATAGTTTCACTTTTATTTCATATACATTCCATTTTTTTTTCTTATATCTCTCTGACACTATTTTAGTACGGTGAAAAACGAGAGGAAAGAATGGAAGAGAAAGGAAAAATAGCAAAATCATATTTCCTTAGTTTGGTTACTTAATAATTAATATGAGGATAGAAATGATTAAAAAATAATTGAAAATTTACATGTTTAGTTTTCTTTATAAAGTGAGAAGAAAATGAGATAAAAATGTCAGAATTTATTTAAATGACTAAAATGTTCTTATTCTTTTCTTTAATTATTTTTTTCTTTGAATCAAACATATCATTAATTCCATAACATCTTTCATTATATTTATTTATTTCTTCTTCTTCCTTTTATACCTATACACCCTAAAAATAATATATATATATATATATATATATATATATATATATTCTTCATTTCCCCATTATAATATATGGTGGGTTTGTACAGAGAGGAGGATAGGCACATTAAGCTAGAAATAAAAGTGGGTGTGAATTGAATTATAAAATCATTCTGGTACTGAATAAGTGAAGTATGGAAGTTGGGATAGTAACTGGATATAATAATAATACTATTGTAAGGGGCACAAATAGTTAATTTAATTGGTCTTTGTTGGGTGCGTTTAAAACATGACATGACAGGAAAAGTCGAGCTGTCTAACACATAACAAACGTTTTTAAAATTGTTAATACAAAGATGACTAAAAAAGTCGAAAGTTTTTTGACTAGTTTTCTTTGCCGGACATACAGATACGCCTTGTAATGTAAAAGTGAAACTTATCTTCTCTCCTCTCTCAACTCAACTTTATCTATAAGCAACTAATTATCAGAACCAAAGGAAAAAAGTACAAGTGCTGTGCAGCAATCAGTTATGTTAAGAGATCATATTAATATATATATAAAGAAGCGCAAAATTTTGGTTATAATATTTGAACCAATACCATATAATAAAATAAACGGCTTCAGAGATGACTTCAACGTCCTCCACGTAGGAAGGCCCCACTCCAGCCTGTAAGAATCTCACGTGAATCAGATTGAATCCCTTTGACTTTTTAGCTCTAAAT
Organism: Glycine tomentella; assembly: GCA_007407185.1. NCBI lineage: Eukaryota > Viridiplantae > Streptophyta > Magnoliopsida > Fabales > Fabaceae > Glycine > Glycine tomentella. The sequence goes on along the minus strand of PYAF01001671.1, from coordinate 1,810,313 downwards.
CTACCAATAGTAAGGGCCCCACATTTTCTCCTAGAGCGTGACTTTACACACCAATTTCAATGAATCCACCCGTAACCAACTCCCACGTCCGTGTCCAGTTAAGCACCATAACATTTGTAGATACTTTTTGTTTAGATTTAATCGAACTTTAAGTCTTTTTATTAGTATTGAAATTTGATTTTTTTTCTGTTTTGTGTGAAAGTGATTCTCTATTATTTTAAGAGTTTGTTTGGATATAAGATTAAAAGTGTTTATGATAATTTTATATATTTGTAATAGAAAAACTCTCAAAAATATTTATGATTTATATCTAAATAGGATCTAATTATATAACTTTTTATTCAAATAAAAAATTATAAAACTTTATTTCATTGTTAATTTGATATTTAATAATTAACGAAATTGTCCCTTAAAAAATTAATTAACAAAAATTATAAATATGACATTTTAATATATGCAAGCATATGTCACCATGCTGATAATGATGTGATACTCCCTCGTCTCTTGCATTGTTACATAAGTTTTTTTCTTAAGTATTACCTTTGATTTATGTTAACAAGTTATATTATAACTTTTTATATAAAGAAAAATATAGCATAAATTATTTCTTATAAAAATAATGAGAAGGAGTATTAGATGTCATGTTCAGCATTAAATAGTCAAAATAGTATCAAAATATCATGTTCATTTGATCGTGTTTAAAATATTACTATCTTTCAAAAGAAAATACTTATGAAAAATAAAAAATAAATATAAGACCAAAAACATGCTAAAAATGAAATCAAAATCAAATTTTAACAATAATAAATAAATAATAAAGAGATATATAATGTAATTGAGTCATACTTTTTGTACTTATTGGATTATAGTGTAACTTTATTGAACTCGGATAATTTAATAAATTATTAAATATTATAAAATATATTTGAAAAATGCAGA
>PYAF01001671.1:1770887-1806429 GCA_007407185.1 Glycine tomentella | reverse complement strand
ATTTGACTATTTATAAGTGATCTTAAACATATTTAAAACTAATAAATATTATAAAAAACATATACTTTTTAAAACATATATGAATTAAATAAAGTGATATAATTTTGATTGATTATCTGCTTAGCAAAAGGAATATTAAACAAAACAATTTTTTGGTACTAAGGATTGCTTTATTTAATATTCCATCTTTGGTGGAGCTCCTCTTTTAAATAAATCCATTTATGATAATGAAGCAAATGCCAGAAAGAATTTATAAAACAAATCAAAGTATAATTCACTTTATTTCAATTTTACACAAATATTTTCATACTAGAAATCCCAAAGATTCTTTGAAACTATTTAATTAAACTTCTGCAAAAATTCCTTATTTATTAGAGCACTTCTATTTATTATGAAACAAATTGAACAAATTTAATCGCAAAAATGAAATGCATTCACATGTTTTTTTATTCAGAGGAAAGGGAAAACAACAACAACTACAAGGAAATCAAATTCTCAAGAAATAAATATGTTAAAATATAGTGTTAAAAAATGTTCAAACATAATTGCACGTTTTTTTTTAAAAAAAACTATCATATATTTCACAAGTATCCTCTACTAACAATAATCCTACTCGATTTGATTGTAGCTGACAAAGTTCCTTACTGTTTTGTGTCTATTAAGAAAGAAATAGTGAGACAATAAATAAAAATGATAGAAAGAATGTTTAGATAAATAAAAATTCTCAGGAATGAAGTGAAGAAATTACTCGATCTCTACTTGTTTGGATGAATATAAAAGAGAGTTAAAAAAATAAATGAGTTACATAAAATAATTAATTATTTGTAATCATTAAAATTTTATTTTTGATATAATATTTTTTTTATAAAAATTGTATTATGAAAACCATAAAAAAGCAACAAATTATAAAAAATTTCTCTCCTTTTTCATTCCATTAATTCTGAGATAAATGTTTCTTCTTTTTTTTGGTAACTAAATGTTTCTTGTTTGATCCTACGAAAATAACTTCTCTCTTTTCTATTTTTCCTCTAAAGAAATGTGAAAAATAGTATTTGTATTATATTTTTCTCGTTTGTATTTTCTTTCACTTTATGTCTACCCAAACAGTCAAGAGATACGAGTATTAACGTATATTTGTAATTGAAATTTGACACTAAAAGCTGGAACATTTCTACATGATCCAAGAGAAAAATTACACGTCTTGTAACTTTGTATTCGTTAATCAAACTCATTAAGATTAATCGTCCGTCCCTGCCAAAGATCCAACAATTCTTGTTTCCAGTACAAACTCTTTTCCCCACCAAAATCCTTTCAAGCTTGACTAAACTACTAATGGACAAACATCGAGAGACTAGAAAGACAATTATACATTAAACAAATAAAATAACTTATATCAAACCAGTGATTAAGGGGTAGATTTTATCGTTTATAGTTTTAGCCCATAGCTTAAGTTGGATTATTCCTTTTCAAAAAGAATTGAAAACCCAGGAAAAAAGTTTCTATGATTTCTGGGGAGGGAACCCAAATAACTAGGCTGCTTGAGGATCAATTGACAATCATAATGGCCAATCATGAAGGAAAAAAAAAAAAAAAAGAGATCGAGAGAGAAGAAAAACATAAACATGGGATATAATATAGTAGTAATATATAATAGAAGAACTGATCTTACAAATTAAACAAGAATGAAATGAAGAAGAAGAATTGAAGGGAGAGAAAACAGTGTGAGGATTGATTGAATGGCAGTTTATCAAAAAGCTTGAGCTTACATGGTTAGAATAATAATGATACAATGTAAGCAAGCTAGCTAGCTAGGCATGAGGATTGAGGTACATATAAATATACATATAGATATGATTTGATTTGATTTGATTAATAGATTTCTAGTGAGGTCTAACAAAGAAGATACTGAACTCAGGGCCTTGAGCAGTAGCATCAGGATTAATCATATACAAGGCTTCGGAATCCTTGGAGCCAATGATCCTCTCAAACCTGGCCCTCATGTAGGTCATTTCCCCATCACAATCCTTATGATCCGATGCGGTGGGGAGCACCCCTGCTCCCATGGACACCCCTCTCAAATGCTGCATGACGTGAAGCTCATCGTGGCTCATTTGCATCCTCCTTATGGAGTAGCCAACTTTCCTCCCATTACAATACACCGCCCACACGAACTCCTCCAGAAGCTTCTTCTTGTTGCTCTTGGTCTCGCTCTCCAGCGCAATCCTAACTATGTCCGACGCCATCTCCTTGTTCAAGGTGCTGGCCAGCATTGGCAACTCTATCAGAAATATCGGCATTTGGCGTGTGTCCTCCTGTATCGCCAAACTCACCCTCCCCTTCCGGTATCCGAAGATTGTCCCAGTTGTCGCGCTGTCCTTTAGCATCTTTTGTGGTCTTCCCAGCAGTGCCACCATCTTGCATCCCGAACTCAACATAGGAAACAGCTTCAACATTTTCAAAACCCCTCCTCCGCTCCACATTTTCCTACGCTTGTTTTCCCCTGTCGTGTGCCGTAGTAGCGATGCTAAACCCGGGTTTTCCATCGAATAACACGGAGGACTAGAATGCACGGATGGCATTATAGCATGTTAGTTATGCAATACAACATATTGTCTTCTTCAAGTTAAGGGTCACACAAAATATATATTGTAGGGAATTCAATTTTAAAATGGGCTAGTAGTACGTGTGTATATATGTTGGAGTTTACAATTGTTACAGCTCAGAATGAATGGATCAAGCTAATAAGGTGTTAAAGAGGGGTTAGGACTTAGGAAGTTAGTTGCTCACTAAATTTGCTTGTCATGGGAATCTTTATAGTGGCAAGTGAAGGGGGTTACTTTCAATTTGCTTCAGTGAGGGAAAAAAAAACCGAGATTAAAGGTTGATGTGACCAAGTTTGTGAATTGATAAGATAAGGGCAGGCTGGACCACGGGGTGTGGGGTTATAATGAGGAAAGAAAAACTCAAATTAATTTTATAAATAAACAAATAAAAAAGGTGAAGAGAAGAGAAAAAAGGATTGTGGTAATGTTAGACTGGCATGTGCCTCTCTGATCATTACTTAGAGTATCAACGTCAATTGCTTTTTTGCTTTCTCAAACCTTCACTAATAATTATTGAGATGAAGCCCGTCCTTCCCCTAACATTTCTGCTGTGTGTACATGAAAACTTGCTTTTGCTTCTTAGTGACTCTCTCTTTATTTAGTTGCTCCTCTTTTTTTTTTTTTTTTTAATGTGTCAGACCATAGGTCATATTCAACAAAGGCGTGTTAGGCAGTAGAAATTATCAAGAAACATCGGTTGTACGAAACCGACTCTTTCTTTTCTTTCTTTCTTTCCCTTCATGCCTTTATTTTCATTCCACCACGCTCTTGCTTTTTGCACTTACCCCATTCTTCACCCCCCAACTTGTACGTATGGTCCGGGATCACTGTATTTGAGGTTTCCATCAATTTTTACGTGAAGTGTAAGTAATCTTTTTAATTTATAAAAATTAGTTAATTAAACTCAATTACAGTTTGATCGTAATTAAGGATATATATAATATAATTATATATGCTGCGTTCCTTTAAACAAATATGTCCTACAAGTAAAAAACGAAAACAGAAAGATATACAGAAACACTATTAATTATCGGTAAACGGCAAGAAGGAAAATGGTTGAAATTAACATGCGCATAAAAAACAATAATGTTCAAAATTAATAAATTTGGTTAGCGTCGTCCAAGGTGGGGACCTTTCACGCGACTAATGAAAAAAGGAAGAAGCAACGTCGGTATCAGCCTGGTACCATGGGAGGTTGACAAGTACGCAGGGGCGGGGCAAACTTTGGCAAACTTTCTGAGGGCCCTGTTTAATATTTTCCTTTTTTAAAAAAGGGGGCCCTCAATTGGCTTGTTGGTAGGAATTGAACCTTGGACCTCTTGGTTATTAAAAATAAACATTACCATCTTCTCTAGTTTTTAATATTGAACATATGTTGCAGTACTTAATATTTGAGGCCCCTTATTTTTTTGGGCCCCTTATTTTTTTGGGCCCTGTGCGGTTGGGCACCTTGCATGGGCCCAGAACCGCCCCTGCAAGTACGCATTGGAAATAAAGTTCCTTTTACGTATGATTTGGTCATTCCTAATTTTTCTGCCGCTCATGTGTTTATGTTTGATTGCATCATTCACGAGCAAGCGAGCTAGGTACTCTATTTAATAAATATAATAAATGCAAGGGCCAAAAATAAATTGCAGCTTAATTAATTAAGTTCACATATCATAATCAGGATTAAGGAGGGTGTATCAAGTTCATATATGCCATGGATTTGATAATCTAATTGGTTGAATGGACCTACAACACTACAAAGAGCAGTGACTGATTACCAGCCAGCTACTATATATGTTCTAAGTATGTCCTTACTTGTAGCAATGTTTATTCTCTACCTTACACTTGCGTCCCTAGCTAGCTCTAATGTTTTTGGTTCTGATTTTCTTTACAAGTGAAACATCAAGTTAGGCTAAACTTTGACATTATTATCAACGGAAGAGCGGCAGTTCCGAATCAATTAATGAATTAGCATAAAATAAATTATATTCTCAAATCAAAGTGGCATTGTCATTTCCTTGGAATTATTGAGCGAAGTGATGGAATTGATGATTGTACACTACTCTTTTTTTTTTTTTTTGGTTTGTATTACGTGGCAGATTGAATTGGCTGTTGTTCATTTGAGAAGATAGACATAACAAAAACATTTTACCAAGAAAATACACTTTCTGGAGATAGCTAGAAGCTTTGGTGGGCAACAATGCTGTATCTCAGATTTGACTGTAACAGCTCGCCAAAAAACCAGTCACAATCGCGTATTCGATACAATTTGTTCATATATCCAAATTAAACTTTCCATTCAATTTTTCAATGGAAAAAAAAAAGTATATAAAGTAAAAGAGTCTCCGTTTCAACTTTCAATAACATTGAGAATATTACAGCAAATTAATGATGAGTTAATCATACAAAAATGTTTTTTACTTTTCTATTTCTCATAATAACTCACATAAACATGGAATATTCGGTACTTTTATTATATCTTCCTCCTTTATACTTACTCCGAATGCATTTCTATACAGACAGGAATAACTGATAATAAGAATCCGTAAGTATAACAAGAAAGGATAAGATATTGAGAATGCCTAACTGAGAGCGGGGAGAGTGAAAGATTCATTGTCTAAATTATATATTTTAATTTATAATATCATAGTAGATTATAATATTGTTTTTCATTTTGAAATTTCTAATTATTTTTCTTCAGAAATTAATGTGTTACATTTTAATTTATTTTCAAACAAATTATCTATTTAAAACTGGTTGTCTTTTTAAGATTATTAGTTATTGATGTTAGTGTAATTTTAAATATTTATTTTTGACTTTTATTGATAAAATAAAGGTTTAAAAATAAAGTCTAAAAATTAATTAATTAAATCTTTTAATAAAGTTTTCAAATAAACAGTAAGTCAGATTAAAAAATAACAACACTGAGAATGACAATGAATGTTGCATAGATAGTAAAACTATCTCTTAGAAGCTTATTCATAATTGCTTACCACCTCTAAGAGGTATATTAATATTAAGTGTAACATATTTTCATTTCTTAAGAAAATATAGTGTAAATTTTAAACATCAACGTCAACAACAACTTTAACCAAAATTAATTGAGGTGGGTGATAGATTATACCTTTCATTATAAAATTGATAGTTAACATATAGTAGCAAATGTTATTGTTTTTCCAAATATAGTAGATATTGCTGTCGGCCTAATTAATTTGGGCTTTAACTGATCCAAATGACAATTTAAATAAGTAAGGCCTGTTATAATATAAACACTCGGTGTGAAGACTTCAAGCCTAATTAATTCCTGGCCCGTTAATGGCAACCGTACTGGACAAAGACCATGAGAAGAAATCCGTTGGCAATTGCTATATTCACTTCCCCTAATTGCTTTGTGCACTTCTCTTTTCATATATATTTTTTCCATAATACCCTTTTCGTGTAGAAAACTGAAACAGCTTAATGTTTCCACTCCCCCTAATTGCCAATTTATCATCCAAGAACCATCACCCTCAAATTCCGGAAACTCTCGGTGATTAAAAGAGAGGGTGGTGTCTAATGTCTTTAATTTTGTCGTGCCATCATTCGATAAAAGAAATATGTAGCAAACATACTGTTCCCTACACCATCCCTCTCTCACATCATCTCCTCCAACCCATCATCATCATGATCCAAACCCTCAACACTATCCATCTCTCTTGCAGTTTTAAAAATAAATATTATTATGAAACGATCGTAATTTATTGAATTTCAAACATTAAGTATAATTAGACATTAAATGAGTGTGCATTTTTAAAATATTTTATAGGAAGTTTGTCCCTTTTATTAACTCAATTGCTGATAATTATTTATTGTATGTTAGATTTTGATTTTTTTTTTAAAAATAATTAGCCTTTTATTCAAAACTAATACGAAATATTAAATTTTAAAACTAATTGAACTGAACACATATTTCATATCATACTATTGCATTTTAAAAAATTTAAATTAAAAAAATTAATACTCCACGTGTAATGTATTACTTCTCACTTTATTACATTCCTTTCTTTTTTGGTGGAGTATTACATTTCTTTCTATTCATACGATCATAGCCCAAATCTCTACTTCATGTGTACAGTATACACCAACAACTTTTTTTACACGAAAGAGTCTACATACATATTAAGGAAATCATATTGATTCATTCTTGTAAACTTCATCAAATGTATATTTATAAAGATTTAATTTTCAAACCTTGTTAGTCTAAAAAATTTATATTGTCATTCCATTAAAAGTTACTTTATCTAAGACTTTTGAAATATCACGTTGAGTAAGGATGCCACAGGTGACCTACATTAAATCACACTACAGCCTGCATCCAGTCCTTTTGAAAATGAGAAGAGACGTGTATTTTTGCATGACTTAATGGACTCATTTACTTAATTACGGAGTTTTTGATAAAAAAAAAAAGAAATATATGCAAAATAAGATAATAAAAATATATGAAATAAAATAGAAATAGAAATATTTAATTTAAAAGAAATCAGAAACAATAAATGGTCTAAATAAAATAATTAATTTTCAAGATGTGATAATCAATGTCACAACAAATGATCAAAATCGAATTCTGTTTTTAATGATTCATGTATGCATTTAAAATTGCGACGGCTTAAAACAAATGGTATACATCTAAAATTGACACAAAATGACGTGATAATCGATTATGGACTAAAATAATCTAATTGCCAGCAAAAATGTTTACTTTTGTGCTTACTTACAAAGAAATAAAAAGGTATGAGACCCATACTTCATTTTTTATACTTTTTTTTTTGTTATATTTGTTCAAGTATTATTTTCTTCTTCTCTACAAAAACATACATAGATAGGGATGTCTAATACTTTGCCGGAAAGTAATGAGCAATTCTAAGCAGTAGAGGATTATCACAAAATTGAATTTGGTACAATGTAATGTCATTAGGCCCATACGCATACAGATTTGTCTTCATCTCTAGCAGCACATGTTATTGTCTGAGGTTGAGACAGTGTCGGCATATAACGAAAAACTTGAATAGAAAAAATACATAATCGTCAGAGAACACGTTTACCGAGAAAAGCTAGCAGTGAAAATTTAGACTGCGAAAAGTTTGGCACAAGCAGTGAAAATCCTCGCCACGATTTCAGCTACTAATAATGAAAGTAAAAGAAAAAAAGTCTATGTGCAACTAAAATGAAAAAAAAAAATAAAAGAGAAGAAAAGAATAATTTTTTTTTGATAGCGGTGGTTACAAGCGCGTGATGATGAATCATTTTGATCCGAAGCCAGCCAACCTTCCCAAGATCCCCTGTTTGTATGGCAAAAAGGTTCTCTTTTTCAAATCCTCTGTTTCCGCTTTCTTTCTGGCGTAGTGCAATTCATGTGCAGAGAGGGGTTCCTTTCTCCTGGTCCTTGGGCCTGGGTTGGAAGTTTTTGGTTCTTGGGGCTTCTTGTAGAAAGTGGGGAACTTTCTCAAGGGGTCCTTGCTGGAACCTCTTCCTTCGGAGGCGCTGCGGAACAGCAAAAAGTCTGTGAGCCTCCATCTCCTCGAAGTCTTAGAAAGCGAATCGTCTTTGTTGGTCTGCGATTGGTTGCGTTCCTCGTCCCACGTGTAGTGAGATATTCTGTTACAAGGAGAGAGAGAACGCGTGACCCTACCACCCGAAGAACAAAAACTCGCACTCCGATCTCTCCCTCTTCTCTCTTCTTCACTTAAATCTCCCTCTTCTTTCTTCTTTCTCGTCGAGAAGGCTTCGCGAATGGCCTTCTTGCCTTGGGCTACGGAAGATTGTTTGGGCTGGGGCCCAGGGAGAAGTGGGCTTTTAGAGGAATCCGACAAATCATCCTCGCTCAGCGGCTTGATTTTGCCGCCGTCGAAAAGCTCTGCCGCGGATCGAGGGCTATTGGATTCCCCAGTAACGAAAAACGCGAAGCCATCATCGTGAGGCGCAACGTCAAAATCTTGAGGGGAATCGAAGTCGGTGAAAAACCTAGAAGGGCTTGAGGGGGCGCTTAGGTAATAAAAATCACCAAAACGCTTGGGAGAAGAAGGAGCGCTGAGATAGGGCGAAATCCTTGCACGATTGAAATCGAAGGGATCGTTAGAAGAGGGAGGCCCATTGGGACTGTGGGTGGTGAGGACTTCCATGTTGACCTAATAGCAATAGCAATAGCAATAGCAAGATATAGGTGTGATTATATAGTGAACGAAGGATGAGGCTAATGAGAAAAGGGTTGAGTCATGAGATTGTTTTGTTGACGAACTGTCGTGTGTGTGAGTACTAGCCGCCTTTTAATACCGCTGGATCATATTCTTTTTTCCATTTTTATTCTCTACTATTGCGTTACTGGACCACGTGGGATGGGACCATTTTCAACCTCTTCTTTGGTAAGCCGGAATAGGAATATAATATATATATTTATCAATTTTATTCATCATTCATTTCTGTTATTTTTTAATGGAGTTTCTTTTTCTTAATTATATTTTTTTCTCATCACATTTTAAATAAATTAAATCAACAATCTCTTGTTGGTATACAAATAATAAAGTATAGCTTAGCGAGTAGTTCAACGTGTGGATTTAACGTGAGGTAACGGATTCAGAATTTCATATGGACGGCCATGTATATCAATATTAATTAATTAAAGTATTTGCCTGCTTCTAGATGAGTTTTGATGCAGATCCTATATTTTAATGAGTGAATGTATGTAGCTGCATGTGTGCCCTAATAAGTTCAGAAAATTTAAATTGTAGAACAATTTACATATATATATATATTAGTATTATGATTATATTTTTTTATTATTATATAATTTAAATTTAAACAATTGATAAATACTTTTTCATAGTTACATTGATATAATTTATAAATAATATGATAATTAAATTTTATAATAAAATTATATCAATGTAACTTAAATTTATTACTACACTATTAATAATTTTACATGAAATTTTGTTTTTATTATCAAACTGTTGAATTATAAATATATAAACTTAAACTGTCTATGCCAAATTTAATTAAAATTAAATGATAAGAAGAAAGTAATAAAATGATTTATATTTTGATATATTTTGGAAGTATCTAATTAATAAGTATCAAAATGCATAACTTTGAGTGTAATTTGTAATTACAAATATGTATTATATTAAAGAAAAGTTAAATTTTTAATGATTCCCCCACATAATATATATGGATGAGTCCTGACTGTGTGTGTAAGCGTAATGGCAAGCATCTGCGTGTCTTACTCATATGACTTGGTCAATTAGGAGCTGCTATTAAAATATGCAACAAGCTCCGATATGTAGTTATCTATTTCGGTGGCGGTAAACAAAGGATGAAGTTGGATTCTAGAAGAGAATGACCTTTTCTTTATAACATATAAATTAATTAAAATCTATAGTTGAAACAATAGAAACACTGAGAACTCGACATTTGTTTTATGAAAACTTGAATCTGGACGATATGCAACTGTATTGTAAAATTCCTCGTTATAATTATAATATTTTCGAATCATACAGTTTAGCTTCTTCACTCTCTCAAGATTTTATAACTTAGCTATAGAGAATTTAATATAATTAATATTGAATATTGGACTTAATTTCTTCATTAGTTAGGTCACGATTAAATCAAGTTTGTTTTTTTTAATATGTTTGCACCAACCTGACGACCTTTGCGACAATGAAAGTCGTAATGAGTACTTTGTTCATGTTCTTATTTTCCTAACACACTAAAGTTGTCTATAGTTTATGTGCACACAATTTAAAAATACTTCTTCAAACTTGAAGGAAACAACAAAAGCTATCTCTTTTTATGGTAGGTTTTTTTCCCTCCCTTAAAGCTGTGTTGTTTCATGTTTTATTGTTTGAAAATGAATTGGACACAATAATATAATCAAATTAATTTATAAAAACATATTTATTTTTTCATTTAGAAAAGCCATGTTTTTGATAATTTTTTAAAATTATATCATGTAAGCAAACCAAAAAATGTAACATATGAATGAGTTATATTATAAAAGCAACTAATTAATGTGGTAGATATGCTTTTTGAAGTAAAGAATTTAAAATTATTACTATAAGTGTTTCTAAATATTTAACTACTTGAGTTTAATATTTATGAATAAAAAATATTAAATATGGTGACCGATAATAAAAATTTATATTTATTTTAATCTTTTTATTAGGAGAGAGAGGGAATATTTTACTCCCTCCTTACCTATTTTAATTTTAAAACACTTTTCATAAATTTAGTTATCTATTTTTATAAGATGAATTTTTAATTTTTAGATTATTAATAATTTTTTCAAAAATATTATTATTTAATTATTTTCTATCAAAAAATTAATGAGAAAAGTAATTAAGAGATAAGAAAAGAGTAATTTTAGAATATCAATCCAAGTAATTAATAAACTTAATGCGATTAACTTTGTTTCTTAAAATAGACTTATAATTAGTAACAAACAAATTATTCAAAGTGTGACCGAAGAGGTAAAAGTCAATGAAGATAAATAATTTAATTGTTTTATTCATTCATTAATTTAAAAGTATTTTTTGTTACAATTTTAACATTATTTTTTTTTTCCTTTGATTCTTTTCATTTCACCAATTTAAAAGATAATACATGAATTAATAAGTGTAATTAATATTTTTATTAAATTATTTTAATTTCTTAATATAACTCACTATCAAATATGATAAGTATGTAAAGTATTTAAAATCTAAATAAAAATGAAAAATATAATTATAAAGATCAAAGATGATAATTAATATTATCTTAAAATTTTAAATAAACGCCTAAAATTTAATAAAAAAATTCTTTTAAAGGTGAAAATAAAAACGACCTAATGAATTCCCTTTGGAGGAGATAACATAGTAACAGTAACATGGTCATTTGAATCCTTAACGCATCAATTAGTAGCACAAATAATTTTAGCAGACAAATCAACGTCTTGAGACTTTAATTGCCTCACAACTAGCATTTGATTAATCCTCAATTCCTCATGTCCCTCTAAAGCAAATGCAGCACCAAATTAAAGGATTCAAGCGACCTGTCCATGTCTTGTCCTTTCTTCGATGTCAAACATTCTGCCTCCGACTTCAAAAACACATTGTACAAAGGGAAACCATTGTAGCACGTCTCCAGAATAACATTAACAGCATATCCCCAGTTGTGAGTTGCTTATAAAATTCTTAAATATAAGAAGTAATTTTTATATAATTTTATTATTAAAACAATTAGAGTAACAGTTTTTTATATAAGAATCATTCTTTATATAAAATGATTATTTCAATTCTTTTCAAAAATTATAACACAATTAAAAAAAAAATCTTATAGTATGATTCCATCTATTATTTAGTATTTGAATATTTTTGTATTTTTATTCGAAATTTAAATTATTATTTTTTTAAAATTTTTTCCTTTTGACTTAAGATGCGTTCTTTATATTAATTTTTAATGGTACAATTTTAATCTTTCAAATCTTAACTTTAATTTATTTTTAAAAAAATGTTAGTTTTTTCCCTATCAAACATTAACTTTCTATATTAAAATTAATTTATTTTAGATTTATTCTTTTCCTTTTAAATTTAAATTACTCTTCTTTACCTAAATTAAAAGATCTCATATAACACATGATATTGTTTCTAATTATTGTCTCTCACATTTTCTTTATGAATGTCAATATATAAGATTTTTTTTAACATATTCCTTTCTAACTAGTTATCTAAAATTTCTTCTAAAAAAAACACTTATCTTAAATGAAAGAATTGGATAAATTTTCATTTTTATTTACACCCCATGTTTTCTAAGTACACCCCTCCACACTCTTTATATTTTTTATTGTCAATTATATCTTTTATTTGTTAAAACATATTTTCCAGGACAACATACATGAATTCTGGAAAGTAATTTCTGGATCTATGCTTTAACAACCATACCCTTCTAAACTCTATTTTTACACCCCCCCAATTGATACTTTTTTAAACCCTACTTTTCATTATATTTTTAATTTTATTTAAACCCTAATTTTGAATTTTCATCTTCATCCATATTCATTAATATTATTTACGTAATATCACATTTTTCATCGAACTTATTTATGATATTGTGTATTTTTGTCCAAGTCACATTGCATTTCAAGTTATGTCCATGATTGACTTCATTTAATATACAATGTACTTATATTTCTTTTTACATAATGAAAACAAGAGTAACAAAAATCAGAAATCAAAGATCAGAAATGTGACACACCATCATTTGTCTCCTCACATTTCGTCTATTGAAAATTTCATACGAAGGTTATCAATCTCTCAATATCCGGCGTCAAAATATTGATATGAAGCAAATGAAATAAAATAGCAGGTGTTGCATTGCAATATTGAACTTTTTCTAATTTGAATCTTACTAATTGAATTTATGCTACTTCATTGATACATTATGAATGCAACCATGTTATTCCTTTATACACACGGAGTCCCTGGGTCAATTATCCATTGTAGCAACTCATTATAGATCAATTATGGTTAATGGTTCAATTTGTGAGCGTAGGCAATTTGAGGCTAGCCTAGTTTTTACACTTAAAATCTTGGCTTAATTGCATTTTTATTTCCATTTTTTTGGACATATTTTACTCCAATTTTTTGAAAAACTTGCAAATGCTAACTTTTGTGGTTATGCTAATGTGGTAAGCTAAAATTATTGTATTTTTTACTCTAAACTTTTTTATCTTTTGACAAATTTTACCTTTAACATTTTTTATTTTTTATCAAATTTTGTCCCTAACCTTTTACCTTTGGAAAATTTTACTTTTAACTTTTACGCTTATAATAGCATGTCACTCAGTACAACGACAAACAAACGGTAAAATTTTAATTTTTTAAAAAGTTGATGATAAAATACATCAAATTAATTTGTTAGAAATAAAATTTGTAAAAAAATAAAAATAAAAAGTATAAATAATAAAAATAATTTTATATTATCATCTAATTCTAAATACTACGTATGATAAATTTGTTAAATTTTCTAACTATTATTTTAAAAGTTATACTAATATTTGTTTGTAATTTAATGATAATTTAAAACTGTTTTATATTGTTAATGGATAATCTTTACAATATTTATTTAACATAATTAATATGTAAAATAGGTTAAAAATATTATTATTTTCTTTCTTTGGTTTCAGTTGTACTTTGTATGTAAAACCGCAGTAAATTTTCTCAGAATATTTTTTTTAGAATTTGAGCTAAATATGAGGTGACGTTAAATCTGTTTTTAAGAAAGTATGTTTAGATTAGTTTATGAATATTCAATTTAAATTTTTATGAAGTTTTATCTAGAACATTCTAGCTGCACTCAAACCATTTGAACGTGACCTTATATTTGCTGCAAACTTTTAAAAAACATTCCTAAGAAATTAACATTCGCATAAATGTTTTTTAATTATATTTTCCAATTATAAGATTGAAAAGGCCAGGGGGATTCACGATTCTCATAAAGAGTTTTAGTTATACGAAATATTTTTAACACACAAAAGATACATTTGTAACATACTAAAAAATTATGACTCCCACATAACATGATTTCTAAGAAACATAGCTCCCTAAGATGAGAAAATAATTTACATGCCAAAATACTTCGGGTACTTATACATGACACCCACTAAATCTAAAATGGACCAAAATAAAGTGAAATAAACAGATATTTTGTAATTATCAGTAAAAATAAAAATGTAAAGTATTCTGACAAATCAAACATGGTTTATTGTGCCAAATTAATTATAAGATGGACCACAAGTCCTGCTTTGAATGTCGGATATCATATACGGAAATCCAGCAGTACTCGTAGTGTCAATAATATTCTGTACACGGTAAGAATGCACTAACAGCACAAGTGCTAATTAATATACAACAAATATTAATTGACTCTGATTACTTCCTTGCTTTTAAATAAGAATGTAGTTAGAGACTGCTTATTGTATATGGAAAATATTCTGAACATATGCTTTTCAGTTCAAGTGAAGATTGATATTTAAATGTGGATCCTATTAATTAACCTTTTAAGTGACAGTGCAATCGTTGAGCATCGAAAACATGGAAGGATTAGATTTATGACCCAATTCTATACTCCAACTTCTCATGTTCACTTCAGTTAATAAGGCATTTAAGAAAGTCTATTAAAAGTGAGGAAAGAACAAATGGCATTTACATGCTTACTATATGTATGATCTAAAGCTGTTTACAAATCCTATCCTATCGACATAATCAATAAAACAATACAGAAATGGAAGGAAAACTATGTGCAAAGCAAGTATCTAAAATTGAACTCATATGGCATAATCTGTACATATTGTGAGAGGGGCTCGGTTTTTCTTTTCTCAAGGAACTTAATGGCTTCTTTCCCCACATCACTTGGTAGTTGGAGGCATATCCAATCCAGCAATGATTCCAAGTCTTTTGCAAAGTCCAGTAAATACCAATCCAGCAACTTCGGGATAAGCAACTTTGATATCGAAATTCCAACTGCAGCCTGTAAATATTCTTTTTTTGCCATTTCAAGTTCGTTCTCAACCTGAGATGCTCTATAAATTCTCACCTGCAATTGGCAAAGTTCATGAATCAGCAACAAGACAATGCAAATTGAAATTATTGAGTGCAACAAAAAGAAAAGGACGTTTACAATCAAGCAAATTAACATAAGATGTGAATTTTTCATTGGACAGTGCCTTGGTTATAGGAGATAAAAAGAATCAATGTAAAGTAGGTATCAACTTACAGCAGGAGAGGACCAAGTTCCACAGGATAGAGCAAATGTCACTAGGGGTTCTGACAATTCCAGTCCATAATTTTCATGATTTTTCCCTCCCTTCGATAATGTCTGTTTCGAATTTAGCTGTAAGAATCTTATTATTTTCTATATATTCCCACCCAAGAAAAACTAGACTTGAAATGGAAAGAACTTACAAATTTCCAGTGATAAGGAAGTCTTAAAATGCAATGTTCTATAGTTGTTGCACTTAGCAAGTGTCCACCCACATTTATCGTTGCCTGAGTAACAAGAAAATAGCATAAATTTTTTAGCATACCAATGCTATTGCACTCAACTCGGGGGACAAACAAATGCATTGTTAACTAATCAAAAGAAGTAAAGCTCTCTAGTAGATCATACCTTCTGCATCAGCGCAACAACCATTTCAGGACTCTCTGGTATACCATTTTCTATGTACGCCTGAAGCAAAGCAGAACTTAAATAAGCTATTACTACTTTAAAAGTGTGTTTGGTTCAAAGAATGGTTGTGTTAACAAGGCCATTCAGATGAAATTACATGTTAATCTAACGGACATAATTGACTTACATTCATCATACATGAATTGTAGATGTTGATCCAGAAGGCAAGCTTCTCCTGGTGGTTGAGGTTCTCAATGTTGACACAGGCTAGTTTTCTCAGAAGAAGCCTGCAAATTTTGGAAAATTAGAATATTGTAAAATCTAAGTGACACGGTTGATAAGTGTCAAGGAAAAGGAATGTAATAGTAATCTAGTTTGAAAAGAATATAACATACTTCAACCGATGCAGTAAAAACAAAGACTTTGCAGTTCGTTTTGGATCGAATGATTTAGCTTCAATTGAACGTAATTGCTTGAATGGACCAATATCCCTCTTTCCAAATTCCAAACAGATACTATAAGGATCCCAAAACTCAGTTCCTTCACTTCCTTCCACACAGTTTTTAGATTTTGGAGTCCTTAAGGGTGGTACATCAGCTGTAGAATCCAAATTCTTTGCAGCACTCATTCTCAAGATAATGCTTGATAAACACTTGAGAATATTTTCAGAGATTATATTTGGACTTTCATCCCCTTGAGGATTTTCACGTAGATTTCTTACTTCCGCAATTGGCTGGTCCTTTAGCCTTAGTTCTTGCTGCACAATTGGAAAAGCTCACATTTTGTTGACTTAAGAAACATTCTCCATTTTTTGATTACTACTCCTATCACAACTGAAAACTATTTTAACACATGACACACCTGCTTTTTTGGAGGATCCCGACGTTTCTGCAGTGATTTATTGTCAAAGGGAAGTTTCTTAATCAGAGATTTTGTAGTTTGGCCTTTACATATGGATTGCTTGCTGCTCTTGGAAGAACTAGTACATGATTGGTTCTCTTTTCCATGTCTATCCTCTGGCAAGAAAAACAACAAGAGGATGTACTTAGTGAAATCTATGCTCAACAATGAATCAGCATGAAGGACAGTCACTCACTTGGAAGTGTTGTTGTAGGCCTAGTTTCAGATGTTGCAGTATCATCCATTGGCTGGGATAGGGACTTCAATTTACCCAGTTTGGGACTACTAGTTGGGTTTGCATTGTTCACACCTGCAGATTGCTCAAGTTTCATCTTAGAGGATGACATGTATACAGCTTCCTGGTACAAGTCCTGCCTGAAATGCACAACCTGCTCTTCAAGCCTAACAATTTCTTCTTCCAGCACTGCCACCTCAGCCAGAAGTCCTAGTGTCTAGATTTTTCAGATCGAATACAACAGTCAAATAGTCATGTTTCTGGAAAATGATAACCTCCTTTGTAAAACCCTTTAAAACAAATTCCAATTGAGTTCATTTTCATTATCCTTTTAAGCTCTTTCTAGTTTCTAACTTGTGATTATAACCATTTAAATGATTTATTTCATTAGAGTGGGACTAGTTAATAAAAGGGAAAATAGTATATCTACTTTACTCAGTCATCAAATCACAAATAAGCATGCATGGTAAGTTTAGGGTATTTTACAATAACTGCCTTAAAAGTCATATCTAGCATGATTTCTTATTGGTTAATAATAACATTACACTAACAGGGCATAGAAATTAATTAAACTCTTGATAAAAGAAGCTAATTAAACAACACAAAGGGAGAGAGATTACTAACATAAGGAGGGAGATATGGAGGAAGACGAGGCAAAGCTCCCAAAGGTCTGTTGAAAGCTCTCTCTAATGCTCTGTGGATGTTCTCCTCACGCCTAAGCTTCTTCTTCAACCTGTCAACCTGAAAAGTAAGTTGGAGAATCCATCTCAGTTGCCAATTAGAAAGCAAGAAAATGAAACGCAGATAAGAAATTGGAGAAGAAACTGTGCCACTACATCTTGTTGCAAAGCCAATTTTCTGTCTTTGCTCGATGCTTTTCCACCCTTAACAGCATTATTTGCTCCCCCTCGCGAGCTTCCCCGCATCTCTGCCTTTTCATTCAAGATTTTGGAGGTTAGAATCAAACTATGCAATTAATTACACAGTTTAAAAGTACGCGAATGTCTGTCTTATGCTAGATTCACAAGTAAAAATGGAGAAAAAATATTGAAAGCTTGAGATTTACAGAACCCAACCCAATCATTAATTATGAAAATAAAGGGTATCTTTTCTTTTTCTCAATTCATTCCCTTTTTATGATAAGGTACTTTGTTAATAATAATAAAAAATGCGGACTTTTCAGAATTTCTGGGATCATTGATCATTAAAACTGAAGTCATAGCTTTGGATGAGATTGAGAATTGTTACGCTATCATAATCATAACTATTATTATAATCATAATTTAATAGCAAAAATAATAATTGAAACTTGGTGTACTGTAGCAACCGTTTTTCAAAAATACATTGGACAAAAATGTACCGGGTTTTGAGTTGTCTTTAATTACCTTTTCATGTGATACTGTCGTTGGAGCTTTTTTCCTATGCAACAGCCTCGGCCTGACGCTGGTGTTCATCTTTTGCACTTATTTCTAAATCTGCTGCAACTGCATGCATATATCCACCAATGGAAACTATATTTGTTATTTTCTGTAATAGTAATATGCTGCATCCATAAAGTTGCAAGAAGACAAGTTGAGTGTGAAACTGTGATCAAAGTACTGAAACTGAAGTACCCATAAGCGGAAAAAAGCATAAAGAAAATAAATGGTACGCTCAAGAGAAGAAGAAGAAGACAATGAGAGTGGGGGTGAGTCCAATTCCACCACTACTATAGTCTTTAACTGCTTCAGATCATGAAAACGGTATTTAAAGGACGGTTCTTTTAACAAAGCCACATGTTCAAGAATTGCATATTTAAAGTTTAAGAAAACAAAATTTTACTTTTTTAGACCAATTATATTATATTATAAGCATTTTCTTATAAGGAAAGAGAGACGGATTTTTTTTTCCATGGAATAATTTTTATGTAAATCTTATTAATAATTTAAATGCGTTTTTTTAAGTGATTCCTGGCATTTTTTTTTTTTTGGCAATGAAAAAAGACATTCAAGCGGGACAAAGAGAATAGAGATACTTAAGGTTTTGTTTGGGAGTTAGGAGAAGAAGGGAAGGGAAGGAAAGAGATTGAAAGGAAGGGAGGGGAAGGAAATGGAGAAAAATGAAGAAAATTTCTTCCTCCTTGTTTTGGAGTTAAAAATACATTAAGAGAAAGAAATAGAAAGTTAATAAGATATTTTTACAATTTGCCATTGAGTTGTGATTCAATGATTTGTATTTTGGTGTTTTATTAATACTAACTTAGGTAAGATAATAATTTTATTAACATTGGTTGGGGTAAGATAGTAATTTTTTTACTTTTCCTTCTAAAAACCTCCAAATTGGGGGAACAATAATTTGTAGGCTTTGGAGGATTTTAGAGGAGTTTTAAAAATCCTCAAATCTTTTTTCTTAAAAATTAAAACTCTTAAACAAGGAGGTGTCATCACCTAAACCTTTCCCTTCCCTCCCTTTTCCTCTAAAATCCCTCTTTCAAACAAAGCCTAAGAGTGCGTGTATCTAACAGTGACCTTTTTAAGAAAATAAGGATAACTTTTAAATTTTTAAAAATATGTGATATTTATAAAAGTAAATAAAAATTAAGTTATTAAACTAATACTAATTTATTATTTTATATATTTAAAAAAAATATTTTTCATCAATTAATTTAAAATAAAATTAATATAATTTTTAAAAAATTATTAATTTTTTTTACCATATGAAATAATAACAATAATAATCTTAATCTTATCTGGAATTAATCTTTGATTCCTTAAGTTGAGAGAAACCTATAATTTGATCCAGAAAAAAAATATAAAAAATCTTTAACATTCTTTTTCTAAAACAATTTTATACTATAATTTTATCAAAAAAAAATTTTTCATGATTTTAAAAGTATATTATAAAATTAACAAATTTATTATACATTTTACTTTATGATTGAATGACAGAATTCATATTCTAATAAAGTTATCAAAAAATTATCAAATTAAAAAAAACATTGAAATAAAACAATTATTCTTCCTTCTATTCTAAAAACCCATTCTGAAAATGGAAGCAGGCACATTGTGGAAGGCTCCAATCAAAGAGGCTGAGGCGCATGTCATGATGAACCATAATGCGCTTTCAATTTAAGTTACTATTAATTTTAACCCCCAATAAAACGCTCATCACCATGCCTTTTTTCTTACTTTCTTATTCTCCAACTATTCATTTTTTTTTTCTTCTGTTTGTAAGATTCTAACAAAAGTAAAATTTTATGAGGGTTGGTAACTTTTGCCAGTGGATTATGTAGTGGATGCCTAAATTAAATAAGATCAAGGGAGGGGTTTATCAGGCAAAAGCTGCACATTCCTCATGCGTTGCCAACTAAACCATTTTATTTTCCCCTTTTCGGATATGTTAAGATAATTAATGAATTCAACGGTATCCTAATTCTAAATACTTACAGTAACTGATGGTATAAATTATGTGGTAGGAGAAACACCATAAAATCTGCTTTTTTTTATAAAAAAAAAATCAATAAATAAAACAACCCACTTCATTTGCAATATATGGCAATTGGCAACCTTGTGGTTTGTCGTTCTTTTTAATACACCTATGGATAGATCTTCTTTCCATTTATCACTTAAACAAAATAAAAAAAGAATGTTAAATAAAATAATAAAGAGAGGAAGGGTCAGTATTAGACTCTATTAACAAGTCGTTGTCACATATACTGATTAAATAAATGCTGTATTTGACATGGTAACAAGTACTAAACAAAAAAACTTAGCTGAACTATTTGAAACGTAACTGTTTCTTTTTGCATTGAATTTAAAACATGATGTATTCAGAAAATAACGAGTGGCAAGAGAAATGAAATCGCAAATGAAACGGCAAATAGATGATGATGGGTAGGTGAGAAGATATATCGAAAGAAGCCAAAAGCTTGTGTTCCAAACAATGGATCCACGCCTTCATGTCTCCATCCAAAACCACGTGACGGTGACTCCACATCACAAGCTGACGTTAGACGTATCTTTCTTTTTAATTTAAAGAAAAGGAGATTATTTACTAATTATAATGTTATTTAACATGTCATCCCTAATCTTCGTAGAAGGAGCATGTCATCCCCATAAAGACCTTGAAAGCACCCTTGTCTTTTCATAATGCAATTTTAGCTTTTCGGTTGTCATACATCTTTTCAACAGATTAGATCGAATTAGTAACCAGCTTTATCGCAATAATGTTGTCGAACGGTTGAGTAATTGAATTTATTAGTTGTACTAATTCTCAGCTTAATTGTGTTAATTATAAATACTAGTAAAGATTTTTTCAACAATCCAATTCAACTGACAAGAATCCAACCAATCTAATTGTATTATTATGTAGTTTAATTGTTTAAAAGAATCAAATCTGATCTAATATATATATATATATATATATATAAAAGATTGATTTGCACACAAAAAAATTAAAGATTGATGGACATTCCAGTACAAATAAATTAAAGATTAAATATTGAATGTCGTGTTACATCTATTGTATTAAATTCTAAGTAAACTATTCAATAAGCGAATCCGTATGGAAAACAGATTGAATAATGTATAATTAATTATTACAAAAAATGATGTAATTAAATATAAATTATTCTTTATTTTATATAAAAATTTATAAATATGATATACTTGATAAAGTAATTGATTTAAAGGTCAAATTTCTATAATTTATTATTTATAGAAAAGTTATTAAAAATATAAGTATGTTAAAATTTATTATTAATATCAATGGATAATGAGAGAGAGAGAGAGAGAGAATTTCATCAGGGACAAATAAATTCTTAATGTGAAAAGCTATTTATCTTTGTTCCTTGTTCTGATCATCAAACACTAAAGTGAGTAAAGTCTCAACTAGAAGCCAATTTCACCAATGGATTTAAGGCGTGTATAAGCCATACCTACTGGGAAACAATATATGACATTAAAGTATTACTCTTATTGTAATCATCTGTTGTTGCTTTCAGCTCACGCGACAATAGAGGTTCCCGCTTTTTCTATTACTACTATTGAAAAGAGCTAGGTAACTAATAATGATACCACAGACTCGGCTACAGAAAACAATGTAGTATCTCGTAACACACATTTGCAATAAGAAGCAAAGCCTGCCTCTGTAACTTGTCATCTCGTATATATAGAAAATACATTTTTCTAGTAAAGTAATCGAAATATTCATAGAAGCTCTATCTTTCAACTCTTTTAAGAAGAGATGAAAGAGACTGTTCTTCTTATCTTTTACTCTTTTTACCACTACAATAGACCGTTTTGATAGTACTGAATATCTGCAATATACTAGCATATGTACTCACCTAAAAGAAAATGTACTGGCATATTAACATGCCCCCCCTTTCAACAATAATATTTTGCATTTCAGACTAGATTCAGGAGTCCATACATTTCAGTATCAATTCGAAGCAAAAGGCAGCTTATTATTGAGTAAAATTTTTCAAGATGCCAATTATGAAGCCCCCCCCTTTTTGGTACAAAACAGAGTCAAAGATGGTGTTTCGCTACAATCCTTATAACATTAGCTAACTACCGTCAACTAAAATGCATCAATCTGCTAACTATGTTATTGGTCCCTCCCTATTACCCTACCCTGCACAGTTACTTTTACTACAGGAACAGTTCTGTGGAAATGGATTCTCTACATTCACACATTCACGCATTCCTGAATTTGAACCTTTTAATGAATATTAATATTTTGAATTAAGTTTATCGAGATAAATTATGAGTGGTACAATCTATATTTTATGGTTGGGATTTGGCCGAACTCAAGATCAATTCAAATTTAGATGCATTGAAGCCACTGTACAGTTATGCATAATTGCGTAATAACATTTTTTTTTCTTGATCAGAAGATTTTTGCGTGAATTGGTTTTAGTTGGGGCAGAAACAAAATGTGAGTTACCGAGTTTAGATAAACATTTATAAAATTATTTTTGAAATAAAGTAATTTATGTTTGAATATTTTAATTTTAAAATTAAGTTAATAACAAAACTTACTGTAATGAGGTGGTCCATCCTAGACGTCGTCCAACTCAAAATCAATTTCTCATAATAAGAGTAAACAAGTGAACATTCACCTAGAACTCAGTTAACTAGTATTTCAATACGATTTTGAATGACTACTTCGAATCCAACACACACTAAGAAGTGTTGCAGGAAATTAAGGTTATGCCCTGTAAGAGTGAGGGGACATAATCATGTATTGTAAATACAAGTCCGATTCTACAGAAGCCAATAATTCACTAGCACTGCTATTTATATGACAGATTCATGGAAGACCCGGAAAAGTTTCCACTTTATGCTGGAAAGCATAACCAGAGTCGACACACAGGAGCAATGTCCTTATGTTATTTCCTTACACGAAATGGTAAATATTCAGACCCACTAACATCACCTTCACTGCTTTAATTTTTCATCTTTCTAAAGCTTCAGTGACAACAACATAACCAACAAGTGTCTAATTACATAACATTAATTCAGAATGCATCAACAATTACAATCTCTTTATTTATTTATTTTAGGATCATTCATGTAATGTTAAAATGAAGCAACTTCTGGTGACTTCTTAATATTGGGCCTTGAGAATGGCAGAAAATTGGAAAGAAATTCACCAAATTAAAAGTTTTATAATTTGTGGTATAGTGATTGGTGAACATGTTGATGCTACTCTCTATCTCATTAGGATTCCTATAGTACTAAGAGAGAATTTATAAGGGTGAAATATGATTGAGTTATTTAAGTAGATCCATTTTCTTCTTAATCAAGAATTGCTTATTCGAGCGATTATATCTTAACTACAATCTCAATTCTAAAAAGAAATGCCGTTAAAGTGGCCTCCTGATTCTCTACTGTAAACCAACGTGTCTCTCAAAATATATATATATTTATAGTACATGATGTGCTGCTCCTCCTAATGGTTTGTCATCCACAAATAAAGCGAATCAATTTACCTTTCGCGTTTAAAGCTTAACAGTGTGGCGACTTGTTTGATAATGAAATGGAGTTGGATTGTCGTGCATTCAAATACAATATCCGGATCACTCTTCTCCACGGTTGTCATGTCACCTCCTCCCAGCTTTTGTATAATTATTATTAATTATTGGAGTCTTAAGTTGTACGCCTTTTCAGTTTTATAACGAAATCATAATATGTCTGTGTGTAGCTCTTTGTTTAGCCAAATAGCACATGCACACATCCATTGAGCTATCATCCTCACTTGATCACATGGTGGGGATTTAGCAATAGAAATGTATTTGATGGATGGTCCAAGACACCAAGAAATCCATAAAATTTACTTTTGCCTTGCTTCCCAATTAGATAAACTCATAAAAGACCAAAAGGCTGGAGAGGGGTCCAATTGGTCGTACCAGTTGTACATGTCAAATTCATGGGTTTCTGGAGTCTCACTTTAGATTTTTATTGCAGGCTGATAAGGAAAATAGAAATGCTGGAAATTTTCTGTAACCACTGATAAAAGGTAAAAAAAGCAGCTATTTCCTACAAACCACATCTTTTTCTATTCTTACTTCTTTTTTTTAACTGTGACTGCAATACACTTTGTCTTGTCCCCGGACAAAATAAATGAAATAAAAAATCTCCATCACTATTATTGTGGTAACATTTTGGTGATTAGGCAAGCAAATAGCAGACTAGCAAGCAAGGAGAATAGATTCTTGTTTTGGTTTCAAAGTATGGTAATGGGTAGTGAATGGACACTCATCTGGCTTTCTCAACACAGAAAATTGGTCATCAAACTTGTCTTCAATGGTCTTGTAAATACATGACATGGTTTCAATGTAGTTGAATGGAGACCACTGCTGAAGCTAACGCAAGAGATAGAGACAGGTTATCTTACATTTGATACGGAAGCAAAAAGAAATGTAGGATAGGGATCGAGAAAAAGTAAAACCCAAAATAGTGGACCTTCCATGAGTTCTGATATAAAAAAAACAACTCAACAAACCCTATAACCCGGAAGTTGCATCCACTATAGATCTATAATAATAGTGTTGAATGTGTATTGAGTAATACTGTTAATGAGAGACATGGCCACAGATTAAACGGGAACCGAACTCGGTAGCTTCTGCTGATGGCCACTAATGCGCATTGCCTGTCAACATGTATGTATGGATTTACCTTGAATTTTGCTGGCTCTGCTTTCGGGAAATGACAAAACAAAAAGAAAAACAAAAGTTTGATATAGTAAAAAAAAAATACTTTTAATACCATTGTGACTTGTGAGTATAATATAATATGTCCCTCCCCACTCTAGTGTTTGTCTGGGGAATTTAAAATTGCCAAAATCCATCATTAAGCACAACTTTACTTATTACTTTTGTAAAATGCCAACGATTTTATGGTAACTATTTAGAATTTTGCAGGATCCTGGATAGCTTTCCTTGATTCTATAAACTTTATCAAAACATGAAAATTTGAAATTGCTACTTACATGTAAACTATTAGAACAGTATTTACCACAATCTCATGATAGCCTCTCCAGTATTTCCTAAAAGGATCCAGTTTTTAAGTGAAAGAGTAAACCAGATAAAGTACAATTTTAGTCATCACTCATTAATTAAAAAATTAATGGTTAGAGTTTGTGATTAAAAAACAAGTGCCTGTATAACAAACTTGGGAACTAATTACAATCTCAACTATTGATATTTTAATCAATGACTATAAGTGCACTTTATTTCCTAATATATACTACACTCTCCTTACTTTATTGAAGCTAAAATTATCCTTAAAAATACTATTGAACAGAGAAAGTATACACATCCACGGTGCCAAATCATTATATTAATCTTGCAGCATGAGAAAAAGTTGAAAACATCTCCAGGTTGCTACAAAGGGCTGAGAGCCTGAGGCCTACCTCAATAATTCATCATAGGAACCTTAATGCTTCAAGAATGCTTTCGACCCAGCTGTCAGGTGGAAGATTGTAAAAACAACTGAATATTATTAACATGATTTCAGACCAGTCTAACTGAGTAATAACTAAATTATCATCAGTCATTTCAAGTCTATGAAATTACAAAAATGTCATTTTAGTCCTAAAAATTATCAAGTAACAGTCAGTTTAATCCAGGTTACTAAACAATTGTCATTTCAGTTTCCGAAATTACAAAAAAAAAAATAAAGATTAAAAGATAATTTCAAAAATTAAAATGATATTTTTATAATTATGAGACTAAAGAAAGGTAGTTAAACAAAATCTAATGAAGTGAGATATAGATTAGCGAACAATATGTCTTATGACGGAATGGAGAAAAGTTATAATTGGTGGAGGATTAAACCCATTAATAGTTCTATGTTCCAGTCGTTCCCTTGTTTTTGTTCTCTTCCCCTTTATTTTTCCCTCTTTTTTTTCACTCCCTTTTATTTATTTTAGCTTTTGTTTTCTCTCTTTTATCTTATTTCTACTTTTTCCTTCCCCTCTCACTTTCTCTTTCTTTATCTTATTTTTGATCTATCATTGAGTTCATCTACCACCGACCTCAATTAACTTAGGTTAAAGGTGTTGTTGATGTTGACAAGACTAAACAATTTCTCGTAATTTTAGGATTTAATTTAGTATATTCCTCCCGTCTGTCATAGCAATAGGGTCTCCTTACATATTAGACCAACTTAGCATGATAGCATCCCATAGAGGCATAGACCGGAAGGTGAAAAGAGGGTAAATTACTAAAAGGAACTTATGAAAGTTCACTTACTATAGAGATAAAATAAAAATAATCATGGTTTCACACAGAATCACTACACAATTTTTTTAATAACGAATAGCGAAATGTTGCCTTTTTGTCGTCTATATTTTGGTGAGTGATTTTGTAATTTCCCCAAAAAAGATTTCCCAAAGGTTCAATATTGACTCTAAAATATTTAAGGAAACATGACACGGAATAAACATCAAGTACGGTCATATATAGGCAACAAGTAATAGAAAGAAAATTATTATTTTTGGGGATTGGGGGAGAGGGTATTAAAAATTAAAAGTATTTTAAAAGCGGGAAAGTGAACAAAATAGTTCCTAGGCTTAGTATAGCCACCATGAACTTTTTGGATGAAAAGAGGTCATTAATACTTGCAAATAGACCCTTGTCTAACAATGTGGAAGTCGTACATCATGCAATTAGCACATTTTCATTAACACGCATAATAGTCAATAAAAAAAATGCATTTTTTCATTTAATTTGATTTTATATTATAGAAGAATAAGTATACAAGAATTAAAAAAATTAATTTAAATTAATAGGAAAGAAAAGCTTCTCCAATTTTTTTTTTTTAAAAATATGTTGACAAATGAGAGACTATCAAAATGTCATGTGATGAATAGTGTACTGTATACATATAACTAATGAACGGAAAGATTTTGCAGGTTTTGGAAAGTTTGAGAATCACTCGTGATTCGTGAAGATTCTCAAGTTTTAGTTACTTCAAAATGGCATAAAGTTTATTGCATTTTCTTTTTTTTTTTTTAAATGTATCAACATTAACAGCACTTTTAACCAAAGTTAATTAGAGTCGATGGTAGATGAACTTAATGATAAATACGAGGAGGTTGAAAAAAAATGAAGGAAAAGGGGGAATAAGATAAAAGAAAAGGGGAGAAGAGGAGGGAGGAGATGAAAAGGAAAAGAACTAAAAAGGGACCATCTAAAAGATAATAACGGATTTAACCCTCTATCAAGTTTATATTTTTTTTCCATTCTGTCCTAAGATACACCGTCCACTAATCTACATCTCACTCCATTAAATCTTGTTTAACTACCTTTCTCCAGATAAAATTCGGTCTACCACTACCTTTCTTTTTAAATGAATGAAATATATAAATTTAGAATAAAAGCTAAATTATTAAAACTAGAGTCATTCTTAAGTGGTCTGAGCCTACTATATTCCAAAATTAGAAGAGCTTGTTAAAACCTTCACGTGACCAGACAGTGAACACAACTAAGCAGTAAGCATGTAAACAAAGTACTGAATACTATTCAGAGAAATATCACAGCAAAGATCCCAAAAACGAATTTCTAAAAAGTGGATTTGTGATTACCCTTCGATGCCTGGTTGTGTTGGGTAGTACACATTTTTGAAACCTAAACTTCTTGCCATTGTAGCAGTTGTCTCACCAATGCACGCAACAGAATTATTCCACTCTGAATCTGAAAGAAGATTCTTCCAGGCACTGTTGCAGCAGATTATCTGAACTAGGTAAATTATATCTCAAGGGAGAAAAACTGAGTAAATACTAAATAAAGTACAAGATCCTAAGAAAATGCCCTACCTATTTCTACAGCACAAATAAGAAATAAAGAAAGTTTTCCATGATTCATACAATATCAGGAGTCATTATGACGCTTGATTAACAAAGGGACATCCCAGGATAATTAGTATGAAACAGTCATTGGATGCATCAAGAAAGTTTAACACATGAATCCCCCTTACATAGAATTGACATATCGAATCCAAATATGATCAACTCTCTGAAAGATTTGAAATGGATATGAAATTATAGAAAAAATTTAACAGGTAAAAAAAATGAAGAAGCAAAAGGAAACTCACCGAATAGAAGATGGTGAAGCTACTGTAACAACAGGGGCAGCAAGTGCTATCTTTAGAACCGTATGGTCAACATGTTGAACTGGCACCTGACAAATAAGTTTGAATTAGGGGCAGCAGTTAATCTGTCAGAGGTAGAGACCACAAATAGCCCACTCTAAATAAAAGAGACAAATAAGTTTATATAGTTTAAACCAACAAATCATATGAAACACCAAAAGAAAATGCAGTAATTGTAAGGAAGAAGTACGGCTAAAACATTGTACCGTTGTATATGTATTCATCCTAGTAACCTCAAATCCACGATTTGAGAGTCCTTCCTCTGTTTATATAAATAGCACAGAAAATTAGCATATCATTGCCTTCACATTTATTAATTCAAGTAGGCTTAAATATGTTGAAGATCTCTAATAAATGACCTAATATTATTCTAGGTCCCTAATAAATTTTTTCATTGTTTTGACTCCCCAATATATTGAAACTTTTATTTTGAATCTTTGTTATTAGTTAAATGATGATATGTCACCTTACAAACTGATCTTCCAAACATCATCGATGATTGTGATGGTATCACGTCATCACATAACTGACAACAGGAACTCAACAAAAGTTTTAATATATCAAGGACTCAAAACAACGAAAAAAATTATTAGGGACCCAAAACAAAATTCGATTATTTATCAAAGACCTTAAACATATTTAAGTCATTCAAATATTGAACTTCAACAGTGACTTTTGAAGAAAGCAGCAAGATATCTCATGTACCAATCTCATTGCTAGCCTTTGCAGAAGCAGGATAGAGAACCGTGCATTTACTTCCAATCTTAGGAAGCTCAGTAGCCAAAACCTTTCCTGTTGCTGAAAATTATCAAATCATAATAAGTTTCATTTTCAGAAGTTGAAGCTTTAAATTACAGTTTAGCAAAAGCAAGCTTCAATCCAATCTCTTAACTATTATACAAAACCAACTGATGAAATGCTAATCAGTTCATTTTCTCCAAAGTAAAATGCATGCAGTTACACCACTGATTCACAAAAGTGATGGACCAATCAACGAAAAACCCATTCTCCCCTAGTAGATGCATATAATGGAACTACTAAGGTTAAATTACTCACTTAGTCCATATACTTGACACTACATTAGCATTACCCCCCCCCCCCCTCCTCGGAAGTTTTAGTCCCTATATTTGCATTTTTGTTGAAGATTGGTCCTTTTCATTACATCTTTGTTAATTGTGTTGTTAGAGATCCCACATCTACTAGTGATACGACAAAAATTAATCATTTGGTCCTTATAGGGATACTACTTTTAAGAATTAGTTCCTGTATGAAATAAAGTGCAAGTCCTTATACAGAATGCTCTCTGCCAGTACATTATTCCTTAACTCCGTCAATATGAGACTCTCATTAGTCATCATCAAAACTACAGTCATGTATTCATCACATTCTTCCTTAACTCCATCAATATCAGACTCTCACCATCAAAATTAATCATTTGGTCCTCATAGGGATACTACTTTAAGAATTAGTTCCCATATTAAAGCACAAGTCTGTATACAGAATGCTCTCTTCCATTACACTTTTCCTTAACTCAGTCAATATGAGACTCATCATCAAAACTACAACCATGCACTAGCCTCTCAAAACTGGTTGGAAATAGTCATCCATGCATATCAGAAGGTGACTGATGACAGGTGTCTAGAGAGCAAGACACTGATGGAGGAAATCTTCTAAGTTCTAATAATGGTAAGAAATACTCATTGTCTTCTAAATTCTTCAAATCAGTATTCAATATGTCTACAATTTTTTTGGTCAATGACTGATCAAAACTACAATCATGCACTTACCTCCCAACAATGGTCGGAAATAGTCACCCATGATATCAGAAGGTCACTGATGACAAGTGTCTAGAAAACAAGACACGGATGGAGGAAACCTTCTAACCATGGTTGGAAATACTCATTGTCTTCTAAATTCTTCAAATCAGTATTCAATACATCTACAATTTTTTGGTCTATGATTGATCAAAATTACAATCATGCACTTGCCTCCCAACAATGGTTGGAAATACTCATTGTCTTCTAAATACTTCAAATCAGTATTCAATACGTATACAATTTTTTTGTCAATGACTGATCAAGTTTCAAAACTGTAGCTGTTAGTTCATCAGTTTTTGAAGATTCAAAATAGTGACTCAAGCCTAAATGCTTCTTCAGCATTTGCTAATACTACTTTATATATCTACTTTGAAGGTTGAATGCAGTGGATAATACTAAAGATAAATTGGTTTGCCTGGATTAGAAGGAACTTCTTGAGGTGCTGACATGGTCTTCAGGTGTGTGTAGGCTATTGCATGACCCAAGGATGGAGTTGTAATTGAATGAACTGGGGTGTTTGTTGATAGGGAAGGTGTAGGGAAGTATCTCTTGGAACTAGGATCTACAAAGGTGCTCATCATAATTCTTGGAAAAGGAGACATTTGGTGTTAATCTTGATGCTCTCAATCTATATTGAACCATTATTAGCAATGCTTCTTGACAGAGTTAAGGAAGAGTGTAATGATAGAAACCATTCGGTATTAATCAAAGTAATATAGAAACTAAAACTTGTGGATTTTTCTTTCATAGAGGGAGTAATTCCTAAAGTAATATCACCTATATGGACCAAATGACTAATTTTCATTCCCATCATTGCCACATGTCAGTCACGTCAGCCACACATTGACGATGTTAACAAAGACGTAACAGTAGAGCCATAGAGGTCAATCTTCAACAGAAAAGCAGTAGAGACTAAAACTTTTTTTTTAGTCCAAGGATTTAATACTCAAAGTAGCATCAACTATACAAACTAAATGAATATTTCAACCATCTATTAATGTTATGGCATATTCTCCTTGAATAGTTATGAGATTCAGGGCATTACTTCATATTTCTTTAGTCAATCATCCATCAAGGTAAAGAAGTGAAACTAGGGATAATTCAATGCAGTAGCCATTTAAATTCAGCCTACACGTAATTACACAGATGGATACCTTTTGATGGCACAAAGGCAATATCAAGGGATCGGTTGGAAGACTGCAAAGCTTCCTTGAAAATGCTTGCAGTACCAGCCCCAACAACACCTATTTTGACATGAGGCATCCCAGAAGCTCTAGGGAAAACAATCAAGAAAAGATAATCATTTGATATAAAAATAAAGTGCTCACCAAAACCATATAAAATTGCACAAACAAAAAATGTATTCTAAAGAACAGAACACATTTGCTTAGTTATTTATGTCATTCTTTGTATCATTGCATCTAACCAACTATAAAATGTAGAAACAAAATAGACCAAAACAATAAACAACTATCTATGAATAATTTACATATGCATCTTTGACAAGTGACAACGCATGCACAATCTAGACAGTAGAGCACGGGCAATAGGATAACATGTTGCATAACAAAAGATATTTAAAGTACTCTTCCCATACAACAACCATAATTAAAGGGGAGTAATACAAATTATTAAAATGGTATAAAATTTTAATTAGAGAAAAAAGGGCAAAGATATCAAGTCACTGAAGAAAATAAATTATCAAAACTTAGCAGAAACATTAACAATGCTTTAAAAATTTTAGTAAACCCTCACCAAATAGACTGTGACTTTGTCACTAGTCAGCAACTAATAGGTGCATATTTGGCTTGCACTCCACAATAGCCCAAAATTAATCTTGGAGGCCAAAAGATGTTCTGATAAATTTTCAAAATCATTTGGATGTACTAAAGGTTACTTCTGTCTAAATGTTTTACTTCAATTCAAAATAAAGTAATCTATCTAAAATACATTCTATTCAATAGCAATTTTGCACAAATTACCCAAACAAGTCCTAATTCCTTACCTCCATGCCTCTAGAAAGACAGAGCCTGCCTCAGGAGATGTTATCACAACCCAATCAAATGCATTGTCTGCATGCATTAATTTATTCTAGAAATTGGCCCAACAAATTAACAAATTCATATATAATTTATCATTACTGGATAAAAATAGCATAATACAAAAAATTCAAATGTTCATGGTATGGGTTTTTCCTAAAACTTACCACCTAATACAGAAGGAAGCCTGTCTAAATCAGGTCCTTGCGTGTGCTCAATGAGTGGAAGCTCCAAACAATTGATTTCATGTTTAGCCTGCACTCAACATTGGAATTACCTAAATAGCTTCAGTGTATATGATTAGTCAAACCTGATGTCCACTACAAAACTTACATGGGCCAGCTTATAATTGTAGTTATAATTTGAGGATCCTTTTTCAGTTTTTTTACATGGACTGGGTGCCAATCCTAGATGACAATCTAAGAACACGTTTGGTTCTAATTATTTTTTGGAAAATTTTTTGAAGCTCTCCCATCAAGATTTTGATTATAAGATTTTTACACACAAAACAAACTAATCCTGACTGCGGAATATAAGCCTCGTCCTGTGTTTATTGGGGGAAAATTATTTCAATTTCAGTGTGAAGTTCCCAATGCTAGAAGATAGAAAAATAAAGAAAATAAATACAGTATGTGTAACATCAATTTGGATTATGCAACGATTTAATGATAACAAAATGCAGCAACCCTGATGGAACTTTATATAACGGAATTAGAATAGAAACATATAATATGAATGGATCCCCAATTCAGATCGACATTCAAGGACAAAGGTAAGCATTGGAAGCACAAGGTAATGAAAAAATAAATACGAACATTTTATTATCACTAATTTTTTTAATGGATGGTGGAAGCAACAAACTTACTGAAAGAGTGATAAGAAAATAAGAGCATGTTGAAGCCGTTATATGTCATCACTTATTCAGGAAAGAAAGACCGTGAAGAGAAACAGCAAGCGTTCATCGGCAAACTGCAGCTCCTAGACTGTTTAAGAAGGCTTCTATAGGATGAAGGAAAAGCAAAAGCATAAACTCATCTACATTTAGTGGTGCAGTTTTCGTATAAATTAATGGATCAAGAATTTGTAGCTGATCAGTCATAAACTTCAAAAAACAGGAGTGTTAAGTAAATTGTCTTTAACCTAGCCATAAACTCATCTACACTTGAACAACCTACTGTGATCTACACTTATAACACTACATTTGCTACGTAAAACCTATCGGATCATTGGAAATTATAGGCATAGAAAATATAGCAATCTAAATCATTGTGCGGACGTTTGCCTTTAATCTAGTTAATACTCTCTTGTTTTAAGAGAACGTGGTTAAAAGATACAATAAAAAAATAATAAGAAGCCACAGAAAATACTGGACAATGAAAAAAAAAAAAAAAGGGAAGGCAAAACCAAAGAAAGTATAACATATCGTCATTCACTTCAACCTTTAATCAAACACCTACACGACGAAATGACGTTCAGTTCCCAGAAACACGTAATGTACATACTCGGAATAGGTGAAAGAGAAAACGAGGAAAAACAAGTTCAAATTGCAGGAAAAAGTAGCAAAAGAACGAGAACGAGACTCGGAAAAAAACGGCACAACTAGCTGGTTGGAGTTCGAGTGTCTAAGGTTAAGCACATTGCAATGCAGTTGTAGGAAAACAAATCGTAGGTGCGAAATGTGAAGTGAGTGAACAGAAGCGCGTACCAGAGCAGCGATAAGCTTGGCGTTCTTGCCACGCTCTCTGGTGACGACCACTTTGGGCGCGAAATTCGAAGCGGAAGACGAAGTGGAAGTGGAAACGGCGTCGGTGGCGGATGATGCGGCGGTTCGTGGAGAAGCGAGAAAGACTCGGCGGCGTGGTGGTAGAGGAGAAGGTGCACAGGAGAGAGGGGAGAGAGAAAAATGGGCCATTATTGTAACGTGTTGAACAAAGGAACTCGCTCTCGGTCCAGCTGTTATCACATCATTAACGGGAATGCCTGTGACCCCTTGCAATTTGCTTTATTTTATTCATGAATTACACAAAATATCTGCCGACATAAACATGATTCGATTCGATAGTGATTAAATTAGGATTAATTTTTTGGCACGTGGCCGGTGATGGTTGGGTGTGGACAATGACTCTATTTCGTGTAGTAATGATGATGATGAACGGTGGGGATTTGCGTCCAAATCTCCTAACCCAACCCTAACCTGCTGCTGCTTGCGAAGTTACGTGGATGCTCATTGCTCTGCTCTGTGCCCTACCTCCCAGCAACACTACCAAAGTACCAATCGGATTCAAATAGATTGATTACTCATTGATCTTCTGTTTAAAGAATTACTTCTTCTTCTTTTTTTCAAAACTAGTACAGTTTGAATTTATATAAATAAACTAATACGGTATTACTACTTCTCTATTTCTATATATAAGATTAAATTAGACTCAGTTATCTAATTTATTAAAATTAAAAAAAATAAATTATAATTTTGATTCCATAATTTTTTAAATACATGATTTCATTTTCCTTCATTTTTAATTATAACATGTGGTCCCTCTAATTTTATAAATAGGTGATTATGATTCTCCTGATAAATTATTAATTAATAATTATAATTAATAGAGTTGTTAATTAATTATAAATTAAATAAAATATATTAATTATTACAAATTAAATAAAATATTATTAATTCTAATGTGATATTATTGTCAATATAGTCGAGTGTGACAATAAAGATATTTGCACAAAAGAGGATAAGCATAAATGTTGTGGAGAATTAGGATTAATAATATTTTATTAAAGTTTTAATAAGTAATGATTTTTGATTAATTCAACTTAATAATTCTATTAATTATAATTATTTGTTAATAATCTTGCAGGGGAACAAATTTGTCAATTTATAAAACTACAAAACCAAATATTACAATTAGAAATAAGGGGGACTAAAATCATGGATTTGCGAAAATAGGAATAACAAAATTGTAAATTTAGTTAATAATAATAAGTTTGTCTTAAAAAAATTATAATTTTTTTAAAACTATCATTTTCATTAATATTATTTTATTTTCCAATTATTTATTACTATATTCTCTTTCTTTTTGGTTTCACCCAAAAAAAATTTCTCTCTTCTTTATAATAAAGAGTGTTTATAGTCTAAATTAACTAA
>PYAF01001671.1:1758041-1770787 GCA_007407185.1 Glycine tomentella | reverse complement strand
AGTTATTAATTTTTTAAATTAAAAAAATAAATTAAAAATTTAATATATAAATATTTTTAATTTTACATAAATAATTAGAATAAAAATATTTTGTAAATTAAAATCAATTAACAAAAAAATATGTAAATAATTTACATATTAATTTATGAAATTTAATTATAAATTGGTAAAATAAAAATATGTAAATTATTCAAAATAAATACATATAAAATGATATTAAAAAATAAAAATAGTGATTTATTACTTTGATTATGAATAAAGAACTATGAGTTCAATTCCTATTAATATAATTTTTATTTTTTACTTCATTTAATTTTTTCTACATAAACATCATATGAAAATAAGACGATCAAAATCGCATGTTTTAAAATATAGGGACCAAAATTACAGTTTAGCCTTAATTAGAATTATTTGTTAATAATTTTCTAGGGGAGCCAAAATTGTCCATTTATAAAACTAGAAAACCAGATGTTACAATTAAAAATAAGAAAGACTAAAATCATGATTTAAAAAAATAGGAGGGCCAAAATTATAAATTTAGTTGATAATAATAATTTTGTCTTATATTTATATTTTTTCTAAAATTATCATTGTCCTTAATATTCTTATTTTCTTTAAATATTTGTTAATATATTCTCTTTCTTTTTTATTTCAACAAAAAATATACATTTTCTCTCTTTTTTTTAATAAGAAGTATTTCTAGTCTAAATTAATCAATGTTACAATGTATGAAATATTATAGATTGAATATTATAAAAAATTAATATTTTAAACTTGGATCTTATAAATATATACGGATTTTATAATTTATTTTATAATGTTAAAGCAATTAAAAATCCAAATAATTGTTGCAAATATTAATGAATTTATCATTTATAATTTATAACCCTCGTTTCTAAACTTGATCACACTTTGTGCCAAGTTTAGTCCCTATTAATAAAAAGTTACCAATAAACGTTAATTATAAAAAAAAACTTTTACATTATCATTACATGTATCATTTATTCATTTTATAATATATTAAAAAATAGAATTATTAGTTTAACCGCAGAGCAATAATTTTTTTCCTTTTTAATCTCTTTTTAGTTCCTGGAATAGCAAAGAGAGAATGATACTTTTTTTTAAAACTAACATATAAGTTAATCAAAATAGCTTATAAGTTATAACATCAATCTTAGCATTTAACAAAATATTTTATTATATTAACTTTTAAGTTAGTATGAACAGCTATAAAATCCTAAAGTGATTCACCAAACATATTCTTTACGTGACATCAATTTAAGCGTATGACAGATTTTGTATAATATAATAAATAATACTGTTTCCGGCGTATTATTTTTTAGTTGCTTCAATGCTTGCAAAGAGCAACTTTATTCTCAATTTTAAATTTTAACAAAAGTTGATCTAGGAAAGTTTCCAGCTTCGGTGCATTTATCAAAAATATTATAACAAAAGTAAAAAATGAAAATTTAAATATATTAATAGTTATATTTTTATTTAAAATATATATAGTATATTATTTATTGAAAAGTAACCATATATATACCGTTCAATCATTCATCAACATGGCACTTTTATTTTTTTATAATGCAATACATTGTATTGGTCACATAATATTATTACACTAAATAGTATAGGAAAGTTAAACGCATCTGATGTGACTACAAATTAAATACATCACAGGCCCTACTACAGTGTAGGCTTGTTATCATGTTATAAAAAAAAAAGTTGCTTAATGCGGAAAGAACTCATACTGTTTTGCTTAAGATAGCAACTTGCTTTTTTTTTAGTAATTGTTCAGATTATAACAATTAGCAACTTACTTTTTTTTAGTAATTGTTAAAATTATAACAATTAGCAACTAGCTAACATGCCTTTGGAAAGTGCCTAGTAATCTAATATAGATTCTCATTGTCTGCCGAAAGGCCCAAAATACATTTCCTTTCCTCTTATGACCGACGGTGGTTTGGTTTGCTATATGGGAAAATGTCACGCAATACGAAAAATATAACAATCGTGCATGGAATGGAAAATTTTCATTTAGGCAAAATAAAAATTAGCTACTGTAATTTATAGATTGCTTTTAAAATGGACTACTGACAAAGTGCTTCATGATGGAATAGTTTCAAAATGATTGGTAGTAAATTTCAACCTACAAGTTGTTGTGATAATTTACACTTTAATATTATATATCCTTCTTCCTTTAAAAACTAATCTTGTTATCCCTCTTTTTTAAAGTTGATATACAACCTTTTTTTACCTTTATAAAAAGTCATGTTACTACACTTGTCTTTTATATATTTTATAACGTCTGGTAAAAATACACATAAAACACGGTAATTATAACTCAATCGTATAATTCTGTTAAAATAAATATTCAATCATATAATTTCTCTGTCTAATTTTTATCTCATTCTCTTGTTTTCTTTTTTATCAAATCGTTTGCTATATTTATCACTTTCTCTATTTTTCTTTATCTTGTCTTTCTCTTTCTACCACTTAAATCCGTCACAAATAAGATAGGCATCTATATATATATATATATATATATATATATATATATATATATATTACATCAATTTAAAATATATAAGAAGTACATACAAATCAAGTCGTCTAACACTTAAATACATAAAACAAAAATGTATTACTGTCGATTGCATGTTTTCTCTTTTATTTCTGTTTTAAGTCTTCTGTTTCTTTCAAATTATTGCATTTTTCATCTTCAAAGACGGTTGGAGCAATTGTCTTTAGTTGTTTGATATTTATGTTGAATCTTATAATTAATTTTTCTTTCAAATTTTACGTTGTGTTAAGTCTTAGCTTGTTTGATGTTCGTTAATTATTTTATAGATTTTAATTATGACAATGGTTATTAAAATAAATAATTAAAACATATATTACGCAATGCTTTTTCTCGATCATTTTTAAGATTCAATTTTATTTTTAATTGATTTTGTGGATTATTTTATTCATAATAATAGTCATTATACTAGTAGGAAAAAAATACTTAATATTAAAAAGTTATAAGATTTCCTAAAAAACAATTAAATATTTGGGTCAAACTAGCTTATACAGTAAGTTATAAGCTACTAAGAGCATTAAAAAAAACATCTTAGTTCCTTAAACGAATTGTTTATTTTTATTTTGTAGGTCATAAAATTTCACATAAATTTAAACAATTTATGCGAAAATTCACTCAAACATTAATATATCTAAAACAAGTATTTAACTTAATTTTATAAGTTATACAATGTTTACAAATATGTTGTTTATGATTTAAATGTTGTTAAAGAATTATTACTTACATAAGCAACTTCATATCACCTGTTTTAGTTGAAGAATTGAAAATATTAAACAATATTTTTTAAAAATTAAGTAACTCATATAAACACTTATATTAAAAATGCTCTAAAATATCTTATATCAATCATATTTTGTATGAGATAATATCATTTTTGTAATGTTAGCTTAAGGAAAGATGAGAAGCTACACAAGAAGCGTCACCATGTTTCTTTCTTACGGTCCTACCAGAGGCGCCACACTTTCTGCCTTCACCCATGTTCCTTTATGATAAATGCATTGATGATTGCTTAAGTGTGGTTTTCGGCAAAAAAATATGTTGCCATTGTTTTTACTTTATAGAAAAAAAAAACAGTAGAATAAATATAATAAAAAATATATGTTGTCATTTTTTTACTTTGTAGGAAAAAATATAATATCATATATTTTAGAAAATATCCAAAAACGAGGATGCATGGGTGAATAGTGACGGGCCCATAATTTTCTTTTACTGGGACAAGAAATAATTTAGAATTAATTATTTTTTTATCTTAAACTTTTTGCAAATTTTACTTTTGAGTCACTTTTATTTTTAGTATTTGTGGTCCTATACTTTTCCTTAGTTAATGATTTTAGTCTTTATTATTTAGTAATAATGTTAATTGAGAGTGTAATATCAATGTTAGCAGTCCAATAACTCATCACATTATAAAGGAATTTGACGAGACACGCATATGTAATTTTTTTGGTGATTGTATTTTTAATTGCTTATAAACTTATTTGATATCATGCACTAATAGTCTAATATGAATGTATGAGATATTGAAAACACAATTTAATAATAATAAAAAAAAAAACATGTGTCTGCCTTCCCTAATAGCATGACAAGTTACTCAACTAATAAATATTAATAGAAGAAAATTATAAAGACCAAATATATTACAAAAAGTTGTTTAAGAACTACATGTGAAACTTATAAAAAGTTTAGAAATAAAAAACACAAATAACTCAATAGTTTATAATATTTTTGTAAAAAAATATCACAGTTTTTTTGAAAAAAAAAATCCAAAATATTTAAACTTCTACAAATTACAATTATCCTCTCCACGTTTTTATCCTTTGAAAATATTTGATAATTTTTCAATGACAATATTATCAAAGATTAAAAGGATAAAATAATGAGATTAGTATGAACTTATTTCTATTTTGTTTCTTATATTTTTTTATATTCATCTTGTTAAAAAAATATGTTACGAAATAATACCTAATTTTTTATGGGAACCTTTTTTTCTCCATTACACATTCAATTAAATAAAAAATTCTTGTAGATAATTGAATGATTGTCTATAATTATTTTATATTATTAGTATAAGACTTTCAAACACATGTATCGGTCACACACAAGAAATGAAAAGTGACGGAAATCCCTGATACTTTATTTGACATGGAAGAGAGAAATATGCAAGGAATAGTGAAAATAGGTAAAAAAAATATTAAAATA
The DNA here is from genome assembly GCA_007407185.1 of Glycine tomentella. Taxonomy (NCBI): domain Eukaryota; kingdom Viridiplantae; phylum Streptophyta; class Magnoliopsida; order Fabales; family Fabaceae; genus Glycine; species Glycine tomentella. Next base: position 1,766,004 of record PYAF01001671.1, on the reverse strand, counting down.
AAATGAAGTGATCGATTAAAAAAATGAAGAAGAAATGAGAAGAGAGATAAAAATATGTAAAAAATAAAATAAAATAAAATCATGTGAAATTCACTAACTTTTTAATTACCTCCTTTCTATTTCTCTCATACCAGAACATATTTAATTATTTCCATCTCTACTGTTTCTCCTCCCGCTCCTCCAACCAAACAAGCCGTAGTAAAAGTGAAGGTTACAATGTGAAGCGCCAAAATAAAACAATTAAAATGCAAGCAAGAGGGCAAACTTAAGCTTAGTTAAATTATTCCAGCAAACAAGTTTAATCCTGATTACTCCTACGAGTCTAAACGAATGATTAATTGAATTCCTACAGTGCTACCTCAGGTTATCAAAATTCAACTCCACTCCACAATTAGGAGGGATTCTTCAGAATTCAACAGACCAAGCAAGTTACAAGTTAAGCTGCTCGTTGAAGCACGATGTTGTTGTGACTTGTGAGCACATACTACTCCTGCACTCAGCTTACTTGCTGTTGGTGTCCTCCATAAATAGGGTAAGCCCCATAAGCAGCAGCATACATGCTTGGGTCGTGAGATGGAGGCAAAGCATATCCATAACCATCATAAACAGGCCCTCCATAATACGCCCCACTCCAAGCATTGCCGAAATCTGCTCTAAACTGATGCTACCCAAACATATAACCAGATAGAATAATTGCAATTGCAATGTCAGACAGCAGGAAAACAAATCCGAAGCTCTATCAGTTACTAGAAAGTTTTTATTTTTTGAGAGGAATCAAGCAATGAAAAACAGAACTTTATCCAATGCTAGTGTGGAAACTAAGATACTTTCAGGTCTGTCTATCCGTATTTTTTATGTTTTGAGTAAGTGTTAATTTGTTTATGTATGCATAAAGCATTCAAAACAACTCTAATATATTATGTTGTTTTCTTAACCATGTAAAAAAAATATTTGTTTATTGAGAGAAAAGTAACTAGCATTTATGACTGTCGAGAAGTGGTTAGAGTTGGAGTAGAAGAGTCCTAATTTATTATTATAAACCAAATGGGTATATCACTTTGTTATTTTAGTTATAGATTATAGATAACGCTTCAATATATAATATTTATTGCAAATACCCTTCTTTTCGTGTATGTCTAATATCTATTGATTACAAACATGTCAACGAATTATGCCCTTAAAAGTATTTTAATAAAGGATACAATGTATAACTATATTAATTTATCAAGTTCTCAATCCAAACGATAACATATGAGGGTTCTAACATTAAATAATATTCTCTCTTTTTTTATACATTAGAAAGCATAAAATCAAGAATCTAATATTGGTTAATTTATTGAGGAATTTTAAGGAAAATTCATGTGTCATCATTTGATAAGAACAAAAAACTTTATTTAAGTTATACCTTTCAACAATTATAACTTGATAATATTTTTGTTTCTAAGAAACAAGTTAATATATATACATGCGTAGGATTTGTTAATATACTTCCCTTTCCTTATATATAGTGATTATCAAGCACACTATGCTTTATTGATTTTATTAAGCAAACCATTCTCTTAATACCAAAATGGTGTTTGGAAAAGCTTAAATTATATAATTTTTTTTAATTAAAGCCCTCTTAAGGAAAAAATCAATTATTTTCTCAAATATTTAAATATAATTTAGTCCATGTAAGTTCTCACATTTTTTAGTTTTGGTCCTCTAAGTTCTTTTATTTTATTTTTTTACATTTTGTTTTTTTTTTTTTACATTTTTAGTTCACGTCAGGTTGCACATTTTCAATTTTAATTCTTATAAATTCTTTATTTAGTTTTAATCATTATAAGTTTGCATATTTTTAATTTTAGTTCGTTCAAGATTTTACTTTTTAGTCCCTGTGAATACATATTTTAGGAAACCAAAATTGGAAAAATAGAATTTTTTATCATTCCTAAACAAGTATCAGGAAATTTACAGTAATTCACACTTTAATCAACCAACTGAATTAGATACCATAGACAGAAAAAATACAAACTTACAAGAATTAAAAATAAATATAAAACTTACAATCACCAAAATTAAAAAAACACAAATTTACAAAAAAAAAAAACTATAAATGAATAAAAAAATTTACAAGAAAAAAATTGAAAAAATAAATGAACTTACATGACTATGTTCATATTTAAGACTTTCTCTAAATAAGGGAATCCAGTCCCACACTAAGACTGTATTTGGTTTAGGGGGAAAGAGAAATAGAGAAAAAAATAAAGTAAATTTCATATGAGACTCACATGTCTTGTGTCCTATTTTAATTCAAATATAAGTTTTCTATTTTCATTTTCTCTATTATTTCCATCATGCCAGCCAAACATAAGTGCAGTACGGGTCATTTAATGACACTTGTTTAATGTAGTTAATACTCTTTTATCTCAAATTAAGTAAAAAAAATGTATGTTGATCTAAAAAGTATAAACAATTATTATTGGTTTCTTTTTATCTGTTTTTTAAGATTTTTAAATGAAATAAATTTTCTTTATCCTATTAAAATGGTTATGAGATTTCCTATGTTATTCTTTTTCATTTCGACTTCACAATAAAATGTATTGTATAAATTAATGATTTAAATATGTTTTTAGTTCTTTAAATGTGAGTCATTTTCTTTATAGTACTCCAAATTTAAAGCTGTATTTTTAGTCTTCTAAATATGCAAAATATCTTTTTTTGTCATTTTACAAAGTGTGAGTCAAATAAAAAATAAGAGATTCACAATTTTTTTACTGGTACAATTTGATTTTCTATTTTATATTTTAAAGTACAATTTTTTTACCGTTTGAAACCGTCAAAATCAAATTAATAAACAAATTAAAATTTTTTTGAAAGAGATTAATGAAATTTTAATTATTTTTTTTAATTTGATTGTGACAGTTTTTAGCGACTATAAGTGTATTCTAAAATACAAAATAAAAAAAATCAAATTTTGGTAGTAAAATATCACAAATGCGAATATCATATTTCATATTTGGTTTTGCATTATTCAGAATGACTAAAAAGAATATTTTATGGATTTTAAGGACTAAAAAAATTATCTTTAAATTTGGAGGACTAAAAAGAAAATGACTCTAACTTAAAAGACAAAATATATTTGTCTAAATTAATTACAAATTAAGTATAAAATAAGGATATAATAGACAAAACAATAATTATTGTTATATAAAAATGACAAATAGATAGAAACAAAAAATTGACAATTAAAAAGGAATAAAAAAAATAACTAATTTCATCGTATTTAATTAAGCAATACTCAAAATACTTTATATGACGTTTTATTGAAGAGCAATTTAGGAAAAATGTATTTTTTATTTTACATATTAGTAAAATTAAATGACTGTTAACTTTTTTTTTTTAATTTACATGAATTAGTTTTATTTTTGCTTGTATTCGAAGGTGGAGGGAATACACCTGATAAAATGGCCAGGAGAATGTGTGTCTCTGCATGATTGTGAGAGAGAGAGAGAGAGAGAGATTACCTGCTTATTTGCTGGATTGCGGCCCCATGAAAGACGAACCATTTGTTTGCCAATCGTTGTCCCATTTAGCTTCTGCAATGCCTCTTCAGCATTATTTCTGAAAAAGGTTGATGTCGTGGACATATTGCTAATTAAAAACAATGTTATCTCTGAATGTGCAAAGATTTGACTGGGCCAGGACTTCTACCTGTTTGCAAATTGTACAAAACCACATCCTTTTCCAACAGGTATTTTAACAGAGAGTATCTCACCATACTGGGAGAATGGTTGCTTAAGATCTTCAGCTGTAACATTAGGGTCAAGTCCTCCGACAAATATCTATAATTGAATCAATCCACAGAAAAATAGTGACATCAATTTTGATTTTGGCTGAAAAAAGAACCTAATATTAATATATAAAAAAAAGCTGAAAAGCTTACAGTTGTGTTTGTAGAATCAGCTTCAGATTGGCTGGATGTGCCATTTGACTGACTTCCTATACAAATAAAGAGATGAAAATCAATACCTAACTAGTACAGATGCTTCAGACTTTCGCAGCAGCAAGCACAGGACAAACAAATGTAAAAGTTAAATTTGACGCCATAGGCTTTGTTTGTTTACTATTTACAAAAACAGAGTTCTGTTTTCTAAAATTTGTTTATCTCTGAATACATTTCAGAGTGTTTGTTTCCTTTAGGCATTTTTAAAGGTTTATCTCCTTAGCACTTGAATACAGCACTAAAGAAAACAGAAGCAGAGAATGAGAAAAAGTTACCCAACTTTTTTCTGTTTTTTTTAAAACAATTTTTAAAACAAAATGTACTTAGGATGAATAATTGATTGTTGAGTAATGTAGAATTGTTTTAGAAAACAGTTTATAAAACAAAAAAATGAGATCTGAGAAGGGAAAACATGTATATTAAGAGATTCCAGGAATATTTTCTTTGAAGAATGTATAATATACCCTTTTGTTGTCTTCATTTTAAAGAACATAATTTCAGATAAGAGGAGCAAGCAAGTTCTGTGATTTGGCGTACCTTGTTGGTAGCCAGATGTTTTCCTAGGAGTTGCAGCACCAATACGCATAGGCCTGCTAGAACAGTAAACACCATTCATTTCAGTCATAGCCTGAGACCTCTCATTATCATCTCCAAACCTGACGAAACCATAACCCTTTGAACGGCCAGTATTGGCATCCATAACAACTTTTGTAGCTTTAACAGATGGGTATCTATTAGAAAAAGTTTCATGCAACATCCTATCTGTAACATCTGCAGCTAAATCTCCTACAAAAATAGAAAGATCGGGAACATTATCTGAACGCTTGTCTCCTGTGCTAAATGTTGCCCAGTTAAGGCGGAAAGGTTGCTCTGTGTTAGGCATCAATATCCCAGCATAATTCTGCAAAACTTTCTCAGCTGTGCCATGTGAATAGAATTCCACAAATCCATAACCCTCTGATAGACCAGTCTGCTTATTGCGAATAACCTTAATGGAGGAAATCTGCAAAATTGAACAATAATAAACAATTTGAAAAGCTCAGGGAACCATTTTCCATCATAACAAGCAAATCTCTGAATAATCAAATTATCTTTTCATCAAACAACACTATCAGAGGAAGAACACTAAAATCGCCTTTTTTTAGTTAAAACTAGCTACCAGCAACAACTGTGCTTAAAACCTTCATCGCTTAAGCCTAAACTATTCATACTTCAAATGTTACAAAATCAAAATTTGAACATACCAAAGAGTTCAGATTTGTGCACACGGACACTTAATTCCACAGAGAGTTCCAATCTATTCTAATTTAATTAAATTGAATTAAATTGTATCAAATGGCACCACCTAAATTGATGCATAGCTTGTAATGTAAGAAAATAAAAATTATAGTAGAGCTAATTGAATAAGCAAGAAACAAAAAACAAGACTGAAAAAGGATTATCTTTGCTTCATTCCAGCATAACGTCAGATAAATTAATGAAACTTAATTCTCTTACATTTTTTTTATATAATTAAATGCAACAGTCATGTCTGAGTTTATAATCACATGCAAACTAGTTAAACTGTTCACTAGTAACCAATACTTCTTTTATAACACAATATTTATTGCTTATCCTTATGCATAAGGTTTCAGACACGATCTTAGTAACACACAATCCTGATCTTCTTGTACTGTACCATTGTGTTAGTGTGTATTTAACGTTATCACCTTTTAATTACAGAATTACCAAAGGAAAAAGAAAAAGAAAACGTTATGCCATTCTTTTTACATTGCCGAAGTTGACAAAATCAAAACGAACCATGTAAAACACTAAAACCTCATATATCATATTATGACACAGAAACGCCAATCCATGTCATACACATAAAGTAACCGAACAGAACAGTTTTTACGTTAAAATAAAACAACTAAAGAGTGTAATCAGTAAAAAAATAAAAAAAATAAAAAAACACTAGTACTATATTCAGTGTGCGTTAACGTGTTCGGCGAGAGGAGAGAGAATGAGAAAAGGACCTCGCCGGTGGAAGCGAAACAGCGGTGGAGATAATTTTCGTCCATCCAATGATGCAAATCGCCGACCCAAACGGTCTTGTTCTCGGCACTGGATCCCTGATGGTGCGCGTGCGGCACGTGTGACAGCTGTTTTTGGTACTGGTGGTAGGCCATGTAGGGCTGCGGCGAAGGAGGCGCGTAATGTTGAGGCGGCATCATGTGGTGCGGCATTACCATCGCCGCTGCCGGGTAATGCATCGGCATCCACTGAGGCGGCGTCGTGCGCTGCTCCGTCGCTTGCGAATCAGAGCCGTTCGATGTTGGTTGCATCTTCTTTCACAATTACGGTTACGGCAAGCGCCTCTCTCTCGTTAATTTCTTTTCTAATACCGAAAATGGGAAAAAAACATTAAAAAAAACATAGAAAGAGGCGAGGCAAGGCAAGTTGGTATGTGACGCGTGAGAGAGAAAAGGGTTGAATCTGGATTTTGAGAGAGGTCGCGGTAAGGTAAGGGTCTAAGAAGATGATGATTTATGATGAGGATGACGGATTCTTGGGTTGGCTTTTCTCCCGTTGGATCAAGGGGTGGGATTCGATTTCAACCGTTGGATCTATTAATGAGGGATATGCATCAACCTAGTAGTAGTAGGTACTAGGTAGTAGTATGCTTCGCTAACTCTCTCTCCAGGATCCGCCGCCACCTCTTGCCTCACACTCTTCACTGGATTTTGTTTCTCTCTCTCTCTCTCTTTTTTTTTTATTACTATTATTATTAACTTTATTCGGTCGTGTGTATAAGCTGGCCGTTGCCGGTTTAACTTTAACCTCGCATTACTTAATTTTTACGGTTATGTTGTTGGGAAGTTAATGACAGAGAAAACTAACTGCATGGCCTCGTCTGGGAATTAGATGATGATTCAGATCTATGCTGCGTGTGCCTATGATGTTACTCCGCCACAGGCACAGCGTAGTAGGAAATTCTCTATCTTTCTCCACTGTTATTTTAGAAAAAAACATCAGATATTTTTTAAGAAAATATATATTCTTGAGAAAAATATTAAAAATAATAAAACATATTCTAAAATATAACAGTACTAATCTATGTAGAAATTAAAATAAATAAAATTATGGAGATAATCTATATATCTATATCTATTTATACATTATATAAAGTAATTAGAAGTTGACAATGACATCTCACTTATTCTCAAATTAAATGTAATTCAATCAATTCTAATTAATTAATTAAATAAAATTAGAAATAATAAATATAAATTTAATAATTGATTTAATAATTTCATTCTTTCATTTTAAAATTTATTTAATTTTTAATTAAATCTTAAATTTTGATTTTTACTATAATAATAAATAATTAAATAATAAATAAAAAGTTCAAGTAAATAGTGATATATAAAATAATAACCACCATATGATATATGATAGCGGACAATCTTAATGTTTGATTTTTCATAATTCACACTCTATCAAAACTTATTAAAACAAAAAAAAAAAGGTAGATCATTGGACTGTTGTATTTTATTAATGCTTTTTATTTCAAATTCATACAGTGGCTTTTTGTTCGCCATCTTTAGTTAATATTTTTGTTTGTTTGTGGAATAATAGTTTTTCTTTAATGCATACGATTGCATGTGTTTTCTTTGGTTTTCAAATAGAAGCTTATGATCTTTTTATCTGTGTTGATAATTTGAGTTTTCGATATAAACAACAGGAGGTCGAAAAAACTTAATAATTTTAACTTATTATTGTATATTTGTATCATGTTATTGATTACGCAAGTCAACACATGTGTCAAAGTACTGATTAAAATATATCTCATTTTTTTATCTCAAATTATTTGCATAATTTTTTATTTGAAATCAATCAAAATTACAATCAACTATAAATTTATTTTGTTTATATATTCGTTACCTACTTTTGATTGATTCCACTTGCATCAATTAAATAAATTGATTCATGCTC
>PYAF01001671.1:1681094-1755083 GCA_007407185.1 Glycine tomentella | reverse complement strand
GAAAATGTTTTCAATAAAAAATATTAAACACTAGTATATTGTGTATAAAAAAGTTAAAAATGCAATTTCTATCTTCTATTTATTTAAAATATGTGATTTTAGTTTTTTATTTTTATTTTTTAATGAAAACATTTTCTTCTTCACTTTAAAAGTTTACAATTTTAGTTTCCTTATTTTTTAATTGAGATATATCGTCTTTTATTTTTAAAAAATCTACTATTTTAATTTCTTGATCAATTTCGAATTTGTTAACTACTTATTTTTTAAATTTTTTAATAAATTAAACTTGTTAACAATTAAATAATTTTGAAAAATATTTTTCATGTACATAATAAATAAATAGTTGTCTATTAATATTTACAGAATATATAAATTAATATTTAAAATTAATAAAAATTATAATTTTTAATATTTAGAAGTGAAAAATAAAATATTTTAATTAAAAAATAGAAAACTAAAATTATGAAATTTTTAAAAATTAATTTAAAATATCTCAATTAAAAAATAAAAAATATAATTTTTTTAAAAAATAAGAAAACATAAATTACATTTTAACCTAAATAAGACTAGTATAGTACTACTATACCCACTCTGCCTATCCTGATTAGACGTTTCTGTTTCGAAAACCCAACTGGCTTTTAATTTCAAGATGGTTGGGGGGCCCCAGGCCTGGCTAGATTCCAAACTCTCATGAAGTTAATGGAAGTAACTGTGCCACTATTATATAACAGGAAGCTCATAATGAATTTTTATCTAACTTTTCATAAATATTTGATAGGTAAAATTGTATCAAAATTTATAATATAAATCTTTTTAAATTATTCAATAATTTTTTTTAAACACTTTTGTTTTCTAAACAAAGTGTTGAATACTTTGTATATTTACAAAATATTAACAAGGTTAATATCAATAATTGTTTCGAATAGTGTGGCATATGAGTAAAATTAGAGGACTTGTCTTATTACGTTCTTCCTCATAGTCTCTTCTTCCACTTACCCCATAGTTTTTTTAAGGCAAAAGTAGGGATTGTTGCGGATGAAGGTTCTGGATATCCCCAACTATGTTGATACTTATAGCCCCAAACCAAACCAGCAATCCCTTGAATTATATCAAATCAGACCGGTGGAAGTACAAAAAATCATCCATGTGGGACCAAACTAGGACAACAGTCCTACCAAAAAACTTAGCGCATAGTTTACACTAGCGATTAGCGAACATATTAAAAACATAATTAATCACAAAACAACTGCATTAATCAAACAATTTTATAGGAAAACTTGACCATCTTGCTGATTGTTTGATATAATTTATTCTTAAAGAGTACTTTGATAAAGAAAAGAAAAATAACCAAGTCATAAACAAAGTTATATGAGTCCAGAGTCCAGAGTCCAGACCTTATTCTTAATCAAGTTAAGTTCAACATTTAAATTTAATTATTGAAATGCATCTTATTCTTACAAGGCACTCTTAAATTTAAAATACTTCACCTTAGCTAATTTTCACTACTAATTAGTAAGACGTTTTTGAGAAAAATAGAAAAAGCCAACCGCACTAAAATGTTGTAACGAGAGTCTGACACATGCCCTACCCCCACCCCCTCCCCCTCCCCCTCCCCGGCATTTATACATATCTTGATATGCTATTAAAAGTGAAGAGAATCTTGACCAAATTAAACTGCGCACTAAATATGGAAAACAATTGCTAGTAAAAGAAAGGTGTATAACCATTTGAACCCCACTTAGATCCACTTGGACCTTTTTGTTATCACCGTTGAAAACAATTTCCCAAGAATGAAAAACGTTAGTCAAATGAATCTGATGAATTTTAGTCCTCAACTTGCATATGCATTAGGGAAATTTTTGAGAGGTTCTTGAAAATTTGGGTTGGCTCCTCAGGCTGGGGAAGTCGGTGGACAGAGACCACTAAATAGCGAAAAGATCGATATGTGGCCAGCAAAGAGCATTATTTATCTCGGTCATGTTATATAGTTTATTCCATGTTTAAAGAAAAATATTCAAAGTTGTTGGGTTGTATAGATGATATTCTATAATAAATATCGATATCGATATGTGCCCAGTTGCCTGTGCAATGCAAAAGGCACTTATCTCTTTTAATTATGCCCCCGATGCTGCTAACATTGATTTATAAATTGTTCACCAAGTGGTTCATAAAAAAATATTCCAAGTTGATGTTTTATGTAGGCCTCACCAAAATAATTTATACAGTTATCTTTTAATTTTGAAGCGAGTGCTAGATCTTCAATATCTGACCATACTAAATCAAACCATTTTCATCTGGTAATTAATTAGATTGATAAAAAAAATTAGAAATCCCAATTTTGTTCCATTACGCTAGTTTTCTTTTCTTCTAAAAACGGCACAAAAAATGCTTGCAATAATCTTATGCCTAGTTCCTAGTCAAAACAATTTTCATATGGTACAAGCTATATATATTATAGGAGCACTAAATGTAGGTCTAATCTTGTGACAAAATCTGCTAAACTACTACACTCGATTAGTCTTTGAGGAGAAACCTTTGGTATGGTGTCCCTGTGAGCGCTTCCTGGACCTCATCCCAGTTTTCAATCTGCTTCGATAATGGGGCTGTATGTATCTTTACTTGACGGCTCTCCAGATCTCTGTATGGCACCCTTAGAAATTCTTGAACATCCTTTAGTTTCTGCAAGATAATTGAAACTTTCAAATATGCATAGAAAAAGTCATCAGCAGCGACACAAACACAAACATCCTGTTAGATTACTCATGATAAAGCCGATAAATATTTTGTACGAATAACATGATAACAACAACAACAAAAAAAGCCAGTCTTACAGTGCGGTTGTTGACAAGATCCTCGTAATAGAGAACAATGTGGTCAGTGTTCTTAAAGTATGCAATGGCTTTTGCAGCTGTCTCCTTCGTTTGATTTAGCTCTGGTATCAATAATGTGATATTGAGCCGTGGTCTATACTTGGCAAGAATGTTAGCCTGCATGCACAAGCAGAACTAAATCAGTTTTGCAATCAACACAAATTATATGAAGGAAGGAAGAAAAGAGAGAGACCTCCACTGCAGAGTGCACGTGAGACTTGTGAGTTCCATTCAGTGGCTTGGCATCTTTGTCATAGGAATTCGCTACCACTGATATCATTCTACGGAGCAAGTTCCTTCTGAATAGGAATATCACAGAAACTCGTCTTCGTTCAAAGTATTCTACGATTTCCTCATGATGCTCCATCAAACCCTGTATTGAGACAAGTCATGAGAAACTAGGAAATTGAAAAAAAAAAAAATCATGTTAATTTACACAATAGAGATGCTCTAATAGTACATGGTTAACTTTATAACAAAACTTAATACAGTTCTTTAAGTGTTTTTGATACTGATGTTAATCAGAATTGAAATTTCAGTTCAATAATCTACATAATAAATGCTTGCATTACCTTACAGATCAACATAGGTTACCATGGTAAAATTCCATTTTTGATTAAAAATAACATAAAGCACCTAAAGTAATACATTTAAGTTTTGTCCTTTAATATAATGGTGTCTACCTGATTAAGCATCCACTTGAAGCCAACAGCCGCAGTGCACTCATTCTTGGAAGCACTAGAAAACCAATCAAGATTATACACTTTATCCATTGTCTCCAAAATTGAAGAAACGTTAGCCCTTCTTTTGGCCACTGAAAATATTTCTCCATTAGAGCTTACATTAATATGACTGTTCAAAAATGTTTCAAACCAACCGCTCCCAGATCTTTGCATTGACACAATGCAGAAAAACAGAACAGGATTGCAAGCACACTCTTCTCTGCACAGTGCAGATTCGTCAATCACTCTATATACGTAATCAAACCAACCCGTAACTAGAAAAATTAAAATTAAACACCGAACAATAAACAATCTATATATATATATATATATTTTAAATAATGTCATTAAAATATAGTAACCCCAGAATTACTAATGAAAAAACAATTTTCTGTCACTAAATTTACCAATTCATTGATTTTAGTATTAAATGAATAATTGGACACAGATTGATTCTCCTCAGCATATACGTATATGTTACCTACTATAGATTTTGGGTTCTGGATAATGCAAGTAAGGCAGTTCCCATTCTTCCACACCAGGATGATTATAACATGGCTGCTTGAAGACAGTGATGCCTAACAACTTGGCACTTGTGTGTACACCTTTTTGCTCTAAAATAATTGTGCAAATGTATATTCCACAAAGCACGACCACGACTAAAACCACCAACCTCAATGTTAATGGGAATTTCTTGAAAGATTTTATATCCGGAGAGTCCTGTAAAAAGAAAAGTTACCAGATGTCATTCTCCAAGGAAAAATTAAGTAGTTACGAGGGTGTAATGTAAACCATGCACGTAGGGATAACTTTGACAAAAACAATGCCTAAAAGAGATAACAAGAACTTACTTTGGTTTCCATCTAAGATCTCCGTAAAGAAAATAGAAAAGAACCAAATTAAGCAAAGAAGAGGATATTGAACGGCATTTGGTTTCTTAAGTTTTGTTTGAATGCTTGAGAGATGCATGGCGAGAGAAGGGGTCAGAGGGTTTAGCTAGCTAATTTCGATTGAAAAAAATCAGATTAGGCTCCTAAGCAACTGCACATCTAATGTATTTGTGAAGTTAGTAAAAAATGAAAGTAACGTGAGCGTAAGAAAAATATACACGGTAAATAAAATGACACGTTTTTGGATTATTGAAGAAATGATATTTATTCCTCAACATGATGTGAGTTAAGCCAGAATATTTTAGCATTTTTTTAGCAGAATATTATTTATAAAAATAAATACATGGTGATGACACGTAGTTCAATGCGCATACTAACGGCAACATACTATTAATGCATGCTGTGGTATCAAGACAATATATGTGTTGAATTCTCAAGTAAACATTTGAGTGTCACGTCTTTATAAATATGCCATATTAATAATTTTTATTAAAAAATTAGCGATAGACTAACCATGGATTTAAATTGTTAAATTTTAAACACATGATAAATCAAATGTGTAACAATATTTTTTAGGACAACACTTGCACAATCATAGAAATATAGAAATAAAAATAAATTTAAATCTTTTCATTTTCACCAACGTCGTCACTAGCATGTACAATATTTATTCTAGCATGTTTGGATATACATTATTTTGGTTAAAAATCACATCCGTTTTTCTGTAAAAAAAATGATATTAAAAATGACGTGGTATGAAAATGTGTTGTGGATATCTTTTGCAGGTATGGTTTTCATCTATGAAATAAAATACCAGATCTTCTCTCCGAAAAACATCTTGTTTTTTCCATTAATTAAATCAAATCCAAATTGTCCTTTGTGGTTCGTATTAGAATTGTGTTTACGTGGTTCATATAAGAATTGCGTTGACGATATTAATTACGAATTTGCGAATTGATTTTTGAAATTATTACTTGCAATAAGTAAGTGCATTTTGGATTAAAGTAAGTTTGCATCTGAGTCTGCAAAAATATCAAAAAGTTTTGCCCTGCTTGGGATCATTACAAGTTTTTTGGTTTTTGATTTTTAAATGCAATTTTTAAAATAAAATGCATTTGATTAAAATGAAATTGAATTAATTTTTAACTTAATTTTAAAATACTTTTACATCATTATCAAAAATCAAGAAAAAGAGATTTTGTAAATTTGGTTTTTAGTTTTAAAAAATATATTCTAACCACCATTATTTCATCACAAACATCGCTACAATCTCTGTCGTCACCACATTGTTGTCCTGCCTTCATCGTCATCATTCCACCACCACCTCAATCACCACTGTCACCACACTTTGTTGTTGCCGCTTCCACCACCACCATAACTATTATCGTCTCTACCATTGCACCTACATTACCATTGTTGTTGTCACCATTTTGTTACTTCCTCCGTCGTTGTTGCTGTCGTTATCACTATTCTAGCCCACCATTGTTATTGTCACTACCACAATTATTCCATTACTACTATTGCTACTATTATTGACAACGCTACCACCACCATCACCGTCATTCCATTGCTACCACCACCGCCACCGCCATTTTGTTGCCCCCATCATCCTTTTTGTCATCGTTGTAACTATTCTACCCACCACTACTAAAAATGAAATCAGTGCTTGACCTAGTCAAGGTATTTGGTCACTAGATAAATGGTTAAGTCAATAAATCACTAATTGATCCACATAATCCAATGTATTTTCTTCCTTAGGCATGAGCTCACATGGATAAGTGAGTCACCGATTTAACCACAAATCCATCAAAATCATACTAGGTTTAATGCATGGTTAATTTCATAGACAATTTGATCTAATTAAACCTCCAGGTTAATGGATCATGATTAACTCAATTTATTTATTTTCAATTTGTAACATCTTTCTTAAAACTAAAAACAAAGAGTAAACCAAAACTCAAAACTAATTTGATTTTGATTTTTAAAAATTTCAAAACAAAAAATAAAAAACCTCCCCAAACCTTAAGTTTTGTTTCTCCAAATCTGAATTTTCAACCAAAATTTTACTCACAAACATATTTTTGAGAGGGAATAAAACATGATTTCTAAATGGTTTTTCCCTCAAGCATACTTTTGAAACACTCATCCAAAATTCAAACATATCCAAAGAGGTTGAGACGTTGAGTATCATTCTGAGTGATCAAAAGTCAACTTCTTTTTAATTTCTCAACGCGGCCACGCAGGAATTCTTCAAATTCGTCGACACAACGATTCACTGACATTTTAGACGTACGTACGTTTAAAAGTGAAAAATAGTAAATCATTAATTAGTTTCTCCTCAAGAAACCTCTTCATTATTCATTAATATATTAATTTAGGTCTGCGTGATGAATTGAGTTGAATTACTTGAGTCGGAAGACAAGACTTGTCGTCAGATACAGCAAGTTGCTTGGCATCATATTTGCATCTGGTCGAACTAAAAGCAACGGATTAATGTAGTTCTACAGCATATATTGTTACTGTTACTCCAAGAAAAGTCATAATGGTGATGACAACAATCCTAAGTTGCGTGTATATTAAATTATACTAGCGCATACATTAAATTATTACGTGTGTGCAATTCAGAGACCAAGTCCTCCTCCACTTGACCAAACCCAGAAATTATTCTGCTTTAATCTTCCAATAAATGCTCCCTATTTGAGTGTTAATTTGGACCGTTTCTTCTTCAAGCTAGCTTGCTTCAAACCTGGATTTCAGGACGCTGGGAAACACATCAAAAGTTCCAATTCAAATTAAAATAGTGCAATGAGACTATAGTTAATCCGTATGGTTTTTGCAAGTTCAATTCAGAACATTTTTTAATATAGCTCCCACGACAATAATTAGGACACTCTTAAAATATAGGATTGTCTAAAAATGAAAGGCGTGATATTTAAACATCAAATTAAAATATTCTTCCATCCATAAATTAATAGAGTGTTTCTATCAATTAGTAATCAGTTATTAGCTTTTGCATGTCCGTGTTGTACACTTTTACTATCAAATTTTTGTCTTTATAATAAATCAAATTTACGACATTATCATTTTTTTTTACAGATTTATGACATTATGTTTAGACAAGATACTTCGCTGAATCAGGGTCGTGATGCTAAAAAATTTAGAACATTCGGTAAAATTTACATGCAAGGCCTAGCTAATTAATTTAATATAACTTATCAGTTTTTATTTTATTTATCTAAACTTGGAGAAATTTATGTTTCACCCAAATCATATACGTACGGTGTTATATATTAGAATATACGTACGGGAACTAACCCAACTTATTATGGGCTAATTTGTTTAAATTTTAATATATGTATATATATATTAAAAAAAATATAAAATTTATTTCTTAAAAAAATAAAAAATAAAATTTTTCATAAGAAAGAACATTTTAAACAAACATATAAAAAAACAATAAAAATATTTAGTTTATTTAAAAAATAAACTGAAACTAACAAACCCTATATCATTGCCGGTTTTAACTAAAAAGAAAATTTCTGACATCAAACAACCTAACATACATGTGATAGCTCTAACCCATTGAGTGCAAATAAAGTCATACCACAAAGCAGTTCCTACTTAAAAGACCCAAGCGATGAAGTGCTTGTTTTGTTACCTAAAATCAATTTTACAATACGGATCCATTATACTTAACGTAAAATTTATTACTAAAATTAATTTAGATGCATACTTTAATTATATTTAATTAATTCTATTAAAATTAACTTTATTCTTCCAAAAAAACAAAAATAACTTCACCAAAGTTTAATACAAACAGACTTGGAATACTGGAATATGAATTATGAACCAGAAGGTGAAAATGCAACACAGTTACGTATACACATCACCACATCTACCTGGCTAAACTGGACCAGTACGATCAAATTATCAATTTATTTATCTATAAATTTCTCTTTAATGCTTTAACTTTCTCATTGTTGAATTCAAAAACTCCACACTGTAAACCTCCAATTTTAGATTAGAAGAATTCTTCGTATCATCAGGATTAATGCATTATAGTTCATTGACCCAAAAACAACCAGCATCTTTTATGTACGAAGATCAGTTCCAACTTCCATGAAGGCTCAAAAAATGGAAGATCAACTATTATATTTATTGCTTTTTAAGAATGTTGGATAGATTAAGTTTCTAACCAATTAATGCATTAAAATTATGTACTCGTTCGGTTGCCTAAATATCTAGCTCGCGAAGCCATCTAATCTAATGTTCCGGTTGCTTGTCCAGCACATTAAACATGGCATACGTCACATGCACTGGGATATATGTTTTTCCTCATTTGGTAGAGTAAAACAAAATTGGGTTGATGAAAATAGAAAAGATAAATGGAAATGAGTAAAAAATAGAGTGAAAAATAAAAGAAAAGGTTTTGGTTTAATGAGAAATAAAAATAATGTAGAAAACAAATAGATAAAGAATAGAGTGAAAATAATTAGTGAATCTCATGTTTTTTAATTTATTTCTCTCCTCCCTCATTTTCCTGTTATCAAACACACTTTATTTCCATCAAGTTTCCTTCTATTAAACACAGTATTTTCAAATTACTAAAAAAAAGTAGCGGTAGGGATGTGTCACTAAAGCTTTTTCTTAGAAATTAAAATTGGTGAACAAGTGAAGTGATCATTCAATTGTTAGATTTTACGTGAGGAGAAGCCAAATGCTACGATATCAAAATCATTTGTGAACCACATGTTAAAAAATATTTTTCTATAATTTTAAATTTAAAATAAATATATTTTCTTTTTCTCAATTAGTTTTTTTAAAGATAAAACCTATTTCCTATCTATTAGAAATTGTGTTCGACTAGTCTTTTTTATTGGTTGGAGGCTTTAAGATTTGTTGTTATGTTTGTTACTAATGATGGTTATTTTGTTGATTATATATAATTTTCTCTTAAAAAAATAAGAAAAAAACACATAGACATATACTTATAGAAAAAATTCATTTGCCTATTTATCCGTTTTATAAAATTATATTTATATTACTATAACTATATGAATGTTTTGGAACTTGATGTTTTTTTAGTTTAAAATCATTTTGCTGCACTTTATTGAATTAAGAGATTGTCATATCTTGGGAGAGAAGTACATACATATTAATTTATTCTATTAATATAATGAATACATTTTTTTCTTTCTAAGAATAATACATATTGCACTTCAATCCAGACTTTTCTAAACTCTCATTTGTTATTATGTTTATTCATTAAGTATTATTGTAAAAATTATTTGTGTATTGATTATATGTAAAATAATTCCACTGCTAGATTTGTAATTTTGATTTCTTAATTATTTTTCTAAACACCATATTCGTTCGTGGAAATTATTCGTGGGATAATAGTAGTCCTTTATTTGTCGTCGATCAACAGGAAATTAAATGCATGCAAGTCTCTAACTCTCATTAAGACAAAGTTTGGACCATAGAATATTCAACTCGGGACCTTAATTGACATGGTTTGGATATTGGAGACGTTCAACACTTTTACCAAGCCAGATACTGAACATCAACTATAGCCTTTGGCCTTTGTACGCATGACGTCAAAATTTCCCTATATATAGGACCTTTAGGAAAGCCATCAAACAACAACGAAAAACTTGAATCTACTATCTAGCCTTCATTGACACTCTTCAATTCCTTTGTAATTGCAAGTTTTCCACTGTGCAAACAATTCATAAGCTTTCAGCTTTTCTTTGGTTTCACCATGGAAAACATAAAACAAAAACTGAATCAAGCATATACAGACTAACTTTCAACATTCCAAATATTCAGTGAAGTAACTTTGTAATTTATATATATGGAGAGAACATTGTCATCCCTTCTACAGATTCAGCCTCCAACCTATGGAAATTTAGTCACTATTCTCAGCATCGACGGAGGTGGTATCAGGGGCATTATCCCCGCAACTATTCTTGCTTTCCTTGAAGCCCAACTTCAGGTATATATGCATCTATTTACATTGATGTGTGTGTGTCTATCTAAATTCTAATTATGTTTAAGGGCTTTGAGTTACCATATATACATGTGCAGTTTTTTGGCATGTATTAAAAAAAAAAGAGACATGCATTAAACCAAATTAAAAATTGTTTGAAGTAAAAATGGATATTTAAAACCAAATATATCAAACAGCAATTCTTTTCTAACACCATCAGTTTCTTAAAAATAATTAAAAACAAAGCATTGTGATAATTATTAGCATTTTCCTTTCTATACATTCGTGGAAAGAAAACCAACAAGAATCAAGGATATATAAACTACATTATCTTATATGTTAATTATAACTTAATGTAGTCTGCTAACAATTAACGATTTATATATACATGCAGGACTTGGACGGTGAGGATGCAAGGCTTGCAGACTATTTTGATGTGATTGCAGGAACAAGCACAGGTGGTATTGTAACAGCTATGTTAAGTGCTCCAAATGATAATCAGCGTCCTCTATTTGCTGCCAAGGATATCAAGCCCTTTTACTTGGAACATTGCCCAAAGATTTTCCCACAACACAGGTATACTAATTGTATACTCTCTTTTTTTAATCGAACAAAATAATTTTTATTAATCATAGACACACACACACATATATATATATATATCCTCAATCCTCATCCCTTTATTAACAGTAAATTATTGACAAATTTTAACTTTTTATCATGTGTCGATATTCACACAATACAAAATCTCTTGATAATATATGTATATTAATTTACAAAAGAGAAAATATTGTATCTGTACAAATTTTGTATAATAAAGATAGAGGGGAAGATAAGAAAGAGAATACTAAAAAGAAAGAAAAATGAAAGTTGTGAAATTATAGACTATAAAATTATAAATGTTAGATTTTACCTTAACAATAAATATAATCTTTACAAAATACTCCGTATTATAGTTTTAACTTGTACTCATTGAACACAGTGGCTTGTGGGGATCGGTAGGAAAGTTGTTCAGATCATTGGGAGGACCAAAATACGATGGAAAATACCTTAAAGAAGTGGTGAGAGAGAAACTAGGGGGTACACGTTTGCATGAAACGCTGACGAATATAGTGATTCCCACGTTTGACATAAAGACATTGCAACCAATTGTTTTCTCCTCTTACCAAATCAAGAGGTCTCCTTTCTTGGATGCTCGACTCTCTGACATATGCATCAGCACTTCTGCCGCACCGACTTATCTTCCAGCCTACCACTTCAAGAACCAAGATTCACAAGGAAACATGCACGAATTCAACCTTATTGATGGTGGCGTTTGTGCTAATAATCCGGTACTTACAAATAACTCTTTAATTAGTTTTTTAATCTTTTAAATTATTAATTAGGTTTGATTTATTTTTTTATATTTTAATTTCATCCTTTAATTTTAAAACGGATTCAATTTAATTTTGTCTAATTAAATTGATGGTATTAGTAACAATTTAAAATCATCATAAAATATAATTTTTAATAAATTAATTTAATTTAATGATAGCATAAAATTAAATTGATTTTAAAATTAGAAAATTAAATTGAATTAAAAAATTAGATTAGTAAATTGAATTAGAAAAATAAATTAGAGTGCCAAAAACTTATTTAACCTTTTTTTATGAAATTGCACTTAGGAATAAATATTTCAATTTTAGTCTCTATTTTTTTAAAAAAAATTAAGCAAAAAATAATTTTAAAAAGCACCATATAATTATTTAAACTATTTAGTAATATGTATGTATTGTAAACATCAATAATTATTTGGTTTTGGGACTTCTCGTGATCCAGACTTTAGTGGCGATGAATCAAGTAACAAAGCAGATAATTAATGAAAATCCGGACTTCCTTTCCATCAAGCCAATGGAATATGGTCGTTTCCTGATAATCTCTCTGGGCACTGGAACCCCTAAGAATGAAAAGAAATTCGATGCACAAATGGCAGCAAAATGGGGTCTATTGGATTGGTTAACCAATTGTGGTTCTACTCCCTTAATCGATGTGTTTACTCAGTCCAGCGCAGATATGGTTGATTTTCATCTTGTTACCGTCACTCAAGCACTGCATTCAGAAACTAATTATCTTCGGATACAGGTAATTAGCTATAACTTTAATATTTCTCCTTTGTGTTTATTTAGAAGTGAAATGTTAGTACGTGAGATTCTTTTCTAATACATTTTTTAACATATATGTTTTCTGATACTAGTCAAAATTTATTAAAAATTATAAAATTTGTGAGTCTTATACTTCTTATTTTATCAAGGGCTTTCGATTTCTGTACAAAAAAAAAAAAAAAGAAAGAAAAATAATCATTTTTTCCTTTAATTTGGAAAATTCAATCAACGTGCAGGATGATACATTGACCGGTACAGACTCTTCAGTTGATATTGCCACAAAAGAGAATTTGGAAAAACTTAGCCAAATTGGTGAGAGGTTGTTGAAGAAACCAGCATCTCAGATCAATTTGGAGGATGGTCTATTTGAGCCGGTAGGAAATGGGGAGACCAATGAAAATGCTCTCAAAAGGTAAGGTTATTATTGATGGGTCATCTAATGGTTATGCCCAATACTTTAGTTATTATCATTATTTATTTTTTTGAAATCAGAAAATCTTTTTTTTAAAATATAAAAATAAAACCATGAGAAAGAATGCATGTATCACATAGGTTACACATACTCGGAGTTTTAATTAATTCCTAACACTTCAACCCAAGAAAAAAAGAAAAATACATGATGAAGATCCTGTCCAAAATGAAAACTTAACATTACTCACATAAATAATCAAAACAAATATATGCCAGCAAAGCAATCTTCGTAAAAAGCTACCACATTCATATTCTTTTCCAGACTTATACATATAAGTAAAATTAATATTGTTGTTAATCTTTGTAGGTTTGCGAAAATACTTTCGCAAGAGAGAAGGCTCCGAGAATCGAAATCCCCTCACACTAAGAAGGTCCCAAGCTACTTTGCACGTGAAGTCTGAGTTTCCTTTCTCAAGCTATACGTTTGAGAGTTCTTCTAATCAATAAAATTAATTGTCGATTTCGTGTATTTTTTGTAAGAAAAATTATAAATTCTTTTTTTACAAGCAAAATTATAAATTATTTTATGTTTATGATATCAAATGAAACATGTATTGGTGGTAAAAAAAATCAGAATAAATTGAATCAAAATTATATCCAACTATTGTAATAGTAAAAGTTGTGGATCTCTCTATTCTTTGGTTTTTTCAAGCTCTTACTCTTACTATATGGTGCATCAGAAATCTTGAATGTGAGGCTCAAGGACCAACAATTAATATAGATAACCATTTTATCATTAAAAATACATTTAGTAATCATTACCATTACAATGATAATTATTCAAAATCTGACCCAAAACATTTGAACCAATACATGTTCCATTTGATAAAATAGGAGAAAAAATAGATTTGAAGGTTTTAACGAATAATGAAGATGCTGTGTAAAATTAGATTTAAAGAATAATAAAGATGGTTGCAAAATTACGATTCAAAGAATAATGAAGATAGAGGGTAAAAAAATAATGGAGGCAGATACAGAAACAAATAGGGATTCTGTTATTTTTATACAAAATTATATTTTTTTACAATAAAAAATATAAAAAAGGGGGCGTACTTAGTAAGTTGAGAAGTGAATAACAAAAGTAAAAAATTATTTGAGTTGTAAGTTGTAACAAGATATTTTGGGCTATTATTCTGAGGATTGAACTTGTGATATACGGGCTCTTAATGGGCTGTATTAACGTAACTGTAATACTAACACACAATAAAAATCGTTCTTCACGTTTTTCAGAGTTAAGATGCTTGAAAAGATATGGTCAAATAGGTCCAATGCCTTCTTATTTTATTTCTTATTCATTTTTATTTTCCTTCCTCTTGGAAATGTTGTCTCAAATTATGTATTTTTTTTAATCCACTAAGGTAAGTCCAGTAATGATGGGTTGAAAATTTGAATGCATAATTTTATCTATTCCATGACATTCTATTTGGCACGTCATGATCACTGGATATCCTAATATGGCCTCAGTGATCAAATTATGCATTACAATCTACAGATAAATGGCAACTCTTCGTTCAAACAGTGTGGTACTAATCTTATGTATAATCTGCTTGTTTCTTTTGTATATTAATGCAGAGTTTTGAGGCTTTAAATCAAAGATCTGTGGTTGTGGAACCTATATATTCAGTTTTATATTAAAACCAAGGCAATGTTGTTGATTAATCATCCACAAACTATGGTGTTGGGTAGGAACACGACAGACAATTTCGACTTAGCCATCTGAATAAACTGTATCTATCAAAATCGAGGTAAGGTTTATGCAAATTCCATTCTAAAGCATAGCTTTTGCACGGTTTTAACTGTCTTTTTTTCTGAGTTTATTTTGACTCTTGTTCTTGTCCCTATTTTAGGTCCTAAATCCTGATCATGGCTTTAACCGACATCATTACTCCATTATACTAATTGATTACAAGAGGAAGGAACTGTCAAAAGAAGATGTTGCTTAACGTTCACAGGAAGAAATTGACGGGATGGTCTGACACCAAGGCTTTCTTTACGAAAATATATTACAAAGTCACATGTTCATATGCCATTAGTTGAATTTTAAATTAAAAAAAAGGAGAACCTGTGAGAATTGATGGAAATCACGATGCCTTATTGTTTAGATTTTGTACGTTTAATGGGTGTTTGGACTTTTGTAGTAGTGACGCTACAACATCAAACTTCTGCGTTAACATAATTTAAAGGCACTTTCAAACACATTGTTGTGTTAGTTGACAACTAAGTGGTGCCATCTAGCAATTTTCTTATGTTGTATTCTCTTCCTCTTGTCCCACTCTCTTATTACCGTGCCAAAAAAGCTCCAACTCTTATAAAAATTTCAGACAAAACTTAACATCATTAATTTTTAAAAATAAATGTTAGTCATACAGTTTCTGTAAAACACTTTATTATTAATTAAAATTTAGTAAAAATTTACAAAATTATAAAAAATAGTCATTAAATAAGAAATAAAATCTAAAAAATCTATGATTTATTATTAATTAATGTTGATTATAAGTTTTCAAATAATACTGTGTGACAAAACCAATTTTTGAATATTTGTTATCTAAACAGAAGTTATGTTGCTATAAACCCATGTTTACTTAAAATCAATTGCCTTATGTTCTTCTGACTGGAAATGATTCCTAATTTCCCTGGCACTTTTAACATGTTAACAGAACTTGGGTACCTTTACCACGTTCTTTTTGTTCTTAACGTGTAAAGTAGATAATAGAAATGAAAGACCGAGCTGCATGCCACTATGATTCTTTCTATACTAGAATTGACAACCCGGGGAGAAAATTGAAGAACGGTTAATAACATTAACAGAGCACGAAGCCTACATACAAATTTATTTTATAGAAAATACAACACTGCCAGATAGTAATGAATAAAACACATGACAGTAATTATAAACAGGGAAGCAAAACAAGTTGTATGGATTTCCAACAGTGAAATACATTAAAAGAAGAGGCTTCCTAACCTTTGTTGAATTTTATTAAGAAAATTTTTTAGGTGTAACTGGAGTAAGACATTTTTCTTACTTTCATTCATTTATTGTTCGTCATGTCAGCATTATGGATGATTGTTGTTTTCTACATTAATAACAATTTTTAATTTTTCTAGATAGATTAATGACAATTTTTATTTTTTCTAGATAAATTGCTGACATGACGAATAATGAATGAATCAGAGTAAAAAAATGTCTTACTCCATATGCACCTAAGAATTTCTCTTTTATTAATGCATCCACACACAACTCAATGACAGTAAACATTCAATGTTCATTAATGAAATGAGCGATGCGTTTAATCAAACTCTTTGCTTGGTCGCAATTGGGGTTGAAGATGTGAAACACATGATCCTCCCCTGGAGTCTCGTGGAACTCAGCAGTTCCTCTCCAGCCACAGTTGCTCAACATTTTGTGATAAAGCTCCCCCCTTTCCCTCAGTATGTCTTTCTCCGCAACAGTAACAAGAACCCTATCACAAGCAACCCCTTCAATACCTGGAGCCTCCTCCACAAAGGGGTTAATTAAAGGGTCATCGTTCCCTTTATCCGAAGGACAAACAAAACCCCACCACTTATCCACCATCTTCTTCCTCTCCGGATCACTAATCTCCACTCCAATTGCTTCCTTTCCCCAGAAATAAGGGTTCACCATGATAAGACCCGCAACCTTGAAGTCGAAACCATCATTTGTTGGAACATTATTATTCAATTTTAAGGCCATGTAGTGTCCCATGTTGGCACCTGCGCTGTCCCCTGCTAGGAAGACTCTGTCAAAGTCAACGTTGTCCCTAATCCAATCTTCTTCGTGGTGTTGTTTAGCACGAGAAGCGTTAGCGACCCATTGAATCGCGGACCAAGAGTCTTGGTACGCAGTGGGAAGAGGGTGTTCTGGCGCGAGCCTGTAATTGACGGAGAGAGCGACAACGTTGGCCTCAGCGACGAGGTTGTTGAGAGAGGTGTGGTAGAGAGGATCGGAGGCGGAGGAGATGCAGAAGGCGCCGCCGTGGAAGTAGACAAGTAAAGGGAGCTTATTGGCGGTTGGCGGGGTGGAATTGGGACGGTAGAGCCTGCCTGTGACGCCGGTTTCGGGGACGACGAGGATGTCTTTGGAGACAACGTTGGTGTCGGAATCGAGGCCTGCGGGAACGACTTGGGTGCCGGCAATTCTCTCGACTGTGCCGTCTTTGTGCACTCGAAGGTAAGGAGGAACATCAACAGAGATTTCCGGGTTGCTTGGAACATCCATGTGGGACTTGCCTTGCCAAAAAGGGACTTTGGCTCTCTCTGCACTGCAGTTTCCACTCGAACTAGACAACAACCAGTTTTATGTTTACAACCTCATTCCATTGAGCATCTCCAATCGGGGAGACGGTGATATAAAAGTTTCTTAAAAAAAAATTTAAATTTTTAGAGTTTTTATTTTTTAAATATCATTAATTAAGGAGGTTTTTTTTGAAGTTTCTTATAATTTTTTTTATTAGAATAAAATTTGATTAAAATTCTTATAAATAATATGACAATCTAAGGATAAAAAAAATAATTCTAAAAAAACTCATATATTAAAGATGTTATTCCTTAGTCTAAATAATGCAAATTTTTTAACTATTTCATCTTAAGACTTGGTTCTTTGTCTCCAATCTCAAATAGTGAGCTGTCTATTTAATGTGATGTGAATTGTTGTGGTTGTTTTCAATGCATCCCACAATAACTCGCTTTATATTTGCATTAATCACGTTATAGTATAAATAGTATCTCCCTTCTAATTTATAAAATTCAATTATTTAATTCATTAATATTAAAAAAATAATTAAATGTTATTAATAACAATAAATTTATTCTAAATTTATATATTTTTAAAAAATATAATTATCATTAATATTTTTCTCTTCTAAGTACATATTAATATAATATCCCTCATTTAATTATGAGTATTTTTAGTTTAAAATAATTAATAATGAAGTAATATGAATTGAATTTTATATAAAAGAATAAACAAATTTAAAAAGTTTGATCATATAAATAGGAAAGAGTAATAATATTTTCTTATTTATATCTTTTTAATATTTATAATAATGAAAAATAAAAATAAAAATTAATATCATAAAATAAATCAATATCTGATCTCATGGAGTAGCATAAAGAAAAAAACCAAAGAGGGTTTTTGTTTTTTCTATCTTGTTCCGCGTGGCGTGGAGTAAAACTAAAGCGGGCATTTGGAAAATAGCGACTGTCAACCCCAATTATTATTAATTTAAAACAACTCTTATTCCAATCATTTAAATAATTAATTAGAAACAAATAACAGAGTGTATTGCATGATTGATTATACATAGGCATTATTGAAGCTACAAAAGTTGGGACAATCTCATTATTTTTTCACATCACATTAACTTTCTTTAGTCTATCCAATTAATTAACTACGAAATAGATTAGGGGGAAATTAAATTAATGAGAAGAATATACAACATTATACTATTCTATAAATTATAAAAAAAAAATAGTATAGGATAAAGAAATATCAAGTAAATTTTATTTAACATAAGGAGACAGGAACAAAATATATCCTAAAAGCTTAATTTGTTTAATGAATGGAATCATAGACCCTCTTCTTATTTGCTGGAAGGTAGGCCCGTCATTGATCCATGGGCTCATACAAAAATGTGAACCTTTTACTTAGTGCCTTTTGAGTTTTGACCTTTAATTTCGAGCTGTCTGAGCGTGATGAAGTACGTCACAAAGATATTTGATCATTTGATGCATTTTATTTTTCTATAGGCTCATGATTCATGAATCTGGTTAATGGTTATACTAATTCATAGTTCCATACGATCACCTAACAGACATCAATATTAAAGAGCGGAAACGAATAAATTTCGAAAAAAAATAAACGACATAAGAAGAAATGACAATTATTTTATATATAAAGTAAATTCTGCAAAAACAGTGTTGGCAATACTCCAAGTCTCCAAATAAACTCTTATGTTATAAATTGCACACAAAAAAAACTCTTACGTTATGAATTTAAATTCTTTTTTTAATGCAATAATATTAATTTCTTTTTCTTTTTCTCCTCAGAACACTTTTATTATTATTTAATGCTTCTTTTTTATGTTTTTTAATTTTAAAAGTTATTAATTATTTTTAATATTTCCTTTACCTTAAAATTCTGTTTTGTTTCTTTAGATCTCAATTTTAATTTTTCATCTAGAAAGTTATGTATTTATGCTCTATTTTTAATTTTTTGAAAAGGTTATTCTTTTCTACTTAAATTTAAATTACATAGACTTTTACTTATATATATATATATATATATATATATATATATATTTGTTGAGTTTTTAAAATTTGGATGGGAAAGTTCAATTCTTTATCTAGCCACCTTTCGGGTCTGAATTCAACCAAGCCTTGTGTAGGCTAATGTTGTCGAAGGATGCAACCAAGCATATGATAATTATATTATTGATATTTTATATTTCATTCTAAACAAATGACCATGCTTGTTTAACAGGTATGTGTATTTATTAATAGGAGAAAGTATATCCAATGTTTAACAGGTGATTAACTGAAGTATATGCCATGCTATAGTTTATCAGTATCATCATTATGAAATCGATCAGCTTCGCCTTCCGCTTTTTTGTTAGCTGTGAGATAAATGGCAACTTTTAATGATGGTACTAATGACGCCCTCATCTATTTACATACCAAGAAATTAATTGAAGGTACTATTTGCTTGATTCAGTTATTAGAATGATTAAAGAAAGAATAATTCTAAATCCTCCTACAAATCTTCCTACTAGTCTTTTATGATAAATAATAAATGAATTTTATATTTTCAATACATTAAATGATTTACTTTTTATTCAATACTCATTATTATAAGTAGCAGGAGGATGACCTTTCAAATAGAAAAAAGTAGGAGAAGAATTTATAGGAGGATATAACATTACTCTTAAAGAAATAGTTCGTGTATTACTATATGCAACACATATAACGACGATTCTAAACTACATATGACGACAGTTCTAGAACTGTCATTGTTGCGGGTATCATTATAAGTTGGAGCTTTCAACGACGATTTTCAAAATCGTCTTTGTAAATTTTTTATTTTTTTGTAAAACATACAAAGACGATTGTTTCAAGAATCGTTTGTGTATCTGTATAAACAAAAATGATTTGTTTCAAAAATCGTCTTTATATATGTACAAACAAAGACAATTTTCTAAATTTGCAGCTCGGTCTCACCTTTTATTTCAGAAATGCAACACAATGTTTCTCTTATTTTTGTTGACAGTTCATGTTATAACAAAGCTCAGAAAACTGATACCTACTTTCATTTTTTTTTTTGGAAACAACATACCTACTCTGGTGTTATTGTGGAATAATAATATAAGAGTTCTTCACTTTAAACGCGCACAACTATAAAAAAAAAAAAAAAAAAAAAAAAAAAAAAAAAAAAAAAAAAAAAAAAAAAAAACCATCATCTACAAAAAAACCCTATAAAAAGTAAAAACCATTGTGCTGAAGCCTTTCAATATTGATTACTCTGTGGCTGTTACAGTTCCTGAAAACAAAGATAAAATAAAAGTACTAACTTATCTCAAGTAAAAAATGGTTAAGTAACCTCATAAAAGATAATTAGTGTAATTAATCATATACTTTAATTCAAGATGGTCCAATCATATCTTTTATAAAGTTGTTTAACCTATTTTTACGTGAGATAATCTTATAAAGTAACATTAGAGGTGAACAAATATATTCATGGTTTCTTAGAAGTTGGTTGCATTTTACGCGACAACCATGACTCAGAAGGTGACTTGGGCAGTGGTGGAAGCCACACAGCTCTGCGGCAAAGACCAAAAGGCCATCCCTGGCAGTGACAAAACTCCTGAATCACTGAGCTCCTCCAATATTTGGACAAGTCAAGTTCGTTCAAGCTTGAACATCGTGAAAGGTTTGTCTTCACAGAATAGAATGCTTCCCCCCCACTTGGCGAACTTGAACAGCGTGAGAAATAACTTTTAACTGACAGAAACTCTTCTCCTTCACCACTTTCTTGATCACTCTCCACCTTTTCATGAGTAGTGAAATAAAGTTCTTTCGTTGCTGGAGAGTATACCCAAGAAAAGCTGTGTCTCAACACATTTGGCTTGTGCTTCTGTTTCTCCATGGTTCGGCTTATCACTGCTGAGATAAACAACTGGGGAAGCAGATGAAACGAATAATATTCATGATGGCCGTCAATAAGTGAAAAATTAAGAGTCTAAAAATCTGATTTTTGTTCCGGTTAACTAGTATTTAAAAATCACATTAAGATATTAATTAATGTTGATTTTAGATAACTATTCATATGTTTGATCTCATATTAAAAAAATGATTTTGAATTAAAATAATTTAATAAAACTTTTGCTTTAAATCGAAAATTTAATACTAATTTATTTTTAGAATAAAAAATTTCAAAAACAAATTTTAAAAAATTAATTTTATTTACGCTCAGTGATGGATATACTTACTTCTTGTTCCTCGTCAAAATCGCTCACTGGGTACTCATCCTCAAAACTTGAAGTTGAAAGCCGTGCTGCAAAAGTTTGGCAACGGGAGAAAACTTCCTTAAAAGTTGCCACAAGGTATTTGCATCTCTTGGGATGGTTTGGTGGTTCTTCATGGTAGAATACACCCATGTGGAAATTAATTATCATCAATTTGTCAGATAGGAGCACATTTATATATCCATGGAAGCATCAAATTCTGTAGATTTGATGTTCGAATTGACCTGCATCGTTGATAGTGGCCCAGCAGCGTACTGTGAGCACTAAAAATGTTATCTGTTCTTTAAGGTAAAGACAAAGTTAAAATGGCCTAATGACATTTAAACTAATGGCTACAATATTCAATTTTGGATTCAAATGTTTATTTGACAACGGTTAAGTAATTTTGGTTGGGAAATTTTATGTAACGTGGCATGTGACACGTCTTTGTGTTTTGGGCGTGTTATGTATGCCTGTGGCACACATAAGAAATGTCTCCACCAGGTAACCTTCAAGGATTTGTTTATTTCTGAGCGTAGAGATAGTGCTTAATGAGTGTTACACTTTAAGTTAAAGTCATCGTTAACGGGACGTGCCACCGAATAAATACTGCTATTTGATAAATCCAATTGTATTGGTTATCCTCCAAATGAAGTTATATCGCGAAAAATCGCAGAAAGGGACAAAACCTTCGGGACATGTTAATCTAAAATGACCCCTTATGGTATGCCTTGAAATTGACTCACATTCACATGGTATAAAGATGTTATAAAAATGTCTTAAGAAAAAAATGTTAGTAGTAATAAAAAAGGATTTCGAGTAAAAGAAAAGAGAAAGTAAAATTATTTCTAGAATTTGATTCATTGCATTGCTAAACAACTAATTAGGGATCAGATTCGCGTGCACGAAGTAGTCGTCTTCGTTTTTTTTTTTTTTTTTTTTTTGCGATCATGCACATGTAAAATTTGGAAGACCCAGTTAAATTATTTAAAGTGTGTTGAGATGAACTCTATTCAAAATGTCAACCTAGTCTTCCTAGATGGTTTGGGGGCAGTTTGAAACTCAATTTATGAGCTTCAAAGCGTGAATATGGGGCCAGAGAGGATACAATTTCCTAGTTTAGTTGATGATTTTCTTTTGAGTGTTTGCCACTAGAAGTTAAACCGATCAAGTATTGAACATTTTGTGAGTATTCTAACAGTTTTAAATAAAAGTTTCACATTGAGTAAATAAGAAGAAATAAATATAATTGATTTTAAAATCAGAAAAATTGTTTTATCTGAAAATTATTGGATAAGTTTTTGACTTCGGATACAGTTTCACTTGGTCAAACCATATCTTTTATAAACCACTTCCCTCTTTTTTCTTAATTCACTCTTATTGAAAAAAGGTGAGATCCGTCCTTCCCGATAATTAAGCGTAAGGTGCATTTGCGTAATTGGGGGTCTCTCAAGTCTCACCATTTAAAACACCTCCTTTATGCGTTATAGTTGGCAAATATTAAGAGTAAAGTAAAAAGGTGAGATCAGCCAAAACTCATGTTTGACACGTTAGTCAAGACTCTAGAATAGCAATAATGGCTGTTGAACAGTTAAGCCTAAGCAGCGTAAGTTGCAACTAAACCTAAGTAGGTAAAAAAAAGTAGGCTAGGCTCAAGGACCATATTTAACTCCGGCTGGAAAAAAAAAAAAAAAGGTTTAAACATAACAATTTTTTAGTCCAATCCTAACCCATTTTGCCACAGTTATTAATATTCTGCTTGGTAGTATTTCAATCTTAAGTTGAAAATCTCGAGATTCGGGTTGACAAAATAAACTGGGTAATATAACTACTACGTGAGACATACATGAACATTTTATTATACATGTAAAATTGTAGGTATTATTATGATGGATAGAAGGAAGGGAAGCGGACAGAGAAGATTGATGATGATCATCAACATCACGAACAAGAATGATACTTTGAGTAGGATTCTAAGTCCCACAGATACAATGAATTATGTTATCAGATAGCTTACAACAAAACAACATGCTCATCAGTTAAAAGTCACCTTTCTCAGTGTTAGACCTGACCTTGGTGGAAAATCCTTGGCACTGAGGTGAGTCTGTCAAAAACCGCATTTTGACCAAAAACCAAGTCATAAATGAACATAGGGAAAATTCTTTGCTCCCCAGTTCATTTCTTTTACACAAAAAACATGTTGAAGAACAATGGTATATAATCCACGAGCATGCAAAGGCTTTGCTGAGCTAGCTTAGCGCTCTTGTGTAGTCTACAAGGTAGCTCTGGTTGATCTCGTCACATTTGGTATTTGGTTATTTGACTCATGAACTAATAACTCCAGAAACCCATGGAACGATCACTGGTGCAGAAGGATGTGAATTTCGATAAGATTCAGGATACTTATCCTTAAAATTTAGTCGAGGTTTCTCAGCCTGGATTCAAAATATCAATTAGAGTATATTAGCCAGCTGGGAGGAAAGATAAATGATCACAAGATGAAAATTTTCAAACCAGACAAAATATAAAACTCAATAGTATTTTCTCAGACCACAGAGGGAATAAAAGTATCAAAAGCCATTATGCAAGTACATAGAGAAGTTCTTACATATTTCAGCCAACATTCCTGATGTTTGTGCTGGTAGATATCTGGAGAATGACACCCAAACTCAGATGGGCAATAAACCCATATATTGCATTTCTTTTCCCCTTCTTTGGCATGTTTTGCATGGTCCAAGCAAGCCTGACAGCAATCAGCTGCACTATCTTTGTGGAAGGTAAGACCCCATCTTACTGCAGAACCATCGTAATCTGTGTGCAGTTCAGCATGGCACTCGGGTGAAACGGGTCTGCCAGGAAGGACCTCCTCCTCTGGAGAGAATGTATACTTGGTAAGTCCAAAGAATAAATTTCTGCAAAAAATAATTATACATGCACACTACGTCCAGATTCTATCATGCATAATGCATTGTTCACTGATTCCAAGAAACCACTCAAGTGATGCATAAGGGGAATACAACAATAGAAAAAAAATGGATATTATGACTGAAGAAACTGATATTACCAAACTCCTCTGCACCCTCAGGTTTGTCGTCATGTTCTTTATTAGAAACTTGAGCAGGTATCCAGAGGCCAATCTCTTCACAGAGTACAGCCCAATCAGACTCCAAAGCTCTTACTAGCATACCTAGGAAGTTGAAATAACATTATGCACAAGGTGTGAAAGGTTTGTAAAGTATCCATTACCAGTTTGCAGAGCATTATCTAAAAGCATCACACAATGTGTCACAGACACAACAGAAAATCAAAGATCATACCAGCTTCTTCATGGGGGATGGTTGAATTGGAAGTCCCCTTCACAAGAGCCGACTTGACCTCTTCCAGTTTTTGTTTGCGCCAACTCTCAACTACTTCTGTATTATTGAAATTTGAAAATGTAATATCACCAAAATGAGCAGAATGACTTGTTACAGATAAGTCAGGAATACTTCCAAATTCTTTAATTTTTTTCATCTAAAATACTGTAGCTTATAGTAACTCATTAAACCAGGGGACTAGACCTCATTCTTGGGATGAACCTTTTCCTCAGCCCCCCCCGCGACCTACCCACCCCGCACACACACACACACATTATAGAAATGACTGATTATGCAGTACAATATTAATCTTCACTAGAATGATCATGCTATGTTAAAAGTCACCTTTATCTAAGCTATGCCTTAAAAGGACAATTAAATTGGAAGGTAGGCACAGGACCTTAGATCCAACATTGCTAAGTTTTTCAAGATTTCTATTAAGGGAAGATCCAGCATCATCAGAAAAGAAAAAGGCATAGAACGAATTATGAAAGCATAAATAAAACAATTCCAGATGGAAAGTTTGTCCCCCCTCCCCAGGTGAGAAAAGGAACAAATAACACATTTAAAATACCAAGTTATGTGACATTGTGATGTTCAAAGATTTTACCAATTAAATACAAACTAATGTTAAGTAGTTTACTTGATCTCTTTCTCTCTCTCTCTCTCTCTACTCTCTAGATATGGATATGATGAGCAATTCATACTTTTAACTTGAGTGACTAAAAACTCAGTCAATGTCTGCACTTCTTACTCAATATACACACACAGAGGGATCAATTCAGTCAAAATCACTCTTATCCCCTTCAATAACTTTCTATTGGATAAACTTATCCCAAACCCTACCCTTGGATTGAAAGTTTCTATCATATAGGATATATCAACAAATCTTAAATTAATTCAAAATTATTTGATACCTCATTAGCATGAATAAAAAATAATGTAACATTTACTTTCAAAATATTTTTAATTAAGAACTGCACAATTAGATTCTTATTGTTGCTTAATTTTTAAAAGATTGGCACAAACAACTAAGGTGATTAAATACAGTTATGATTTATCAGTTGGATTGGCAAAACTAATATTCTACATATGTTAACAAGTTATTGAAGGATGTAAGAGTGTTAAGTCTTACATCGGTGTAAAGTGTAAACTGATCTCTCCTAAGCTAAAATTAACTGCAAAAATTTCATGTTCCTTACTTATTGTCTCTAAAGTTATAATAGAATCTTCCACTCTCATTGATTAACATAAACAATTATAATTTAGCAAAGGACTTATTCCTCTTGCAAAAGAGAGATGCATCATGATAAGAACCTTAGAGAGCCACACCACAAAAGCTATTTGTTGTAGTTGGAGAGCCTAAAGCCTACAAACTCCATACCAGAATTCCCATACTTCCAATGTGGGATTCAAGTCCCATACCTTGTGATTGGATCCTAACATCCCACCATTCTCTACAGCCTTGACGCCCACATGGGCTGGATGTCCACTAACCCTTTGACTAGGTCTCAGAAGAACACTACAATGCTCGCGTCACCACCGACGCTGCTCGTTTGCAGATGAGAGACATGGTAGAAGGCTCTGATTATAAGAATCTTGGAGAGCCGCACCACAAAAGTTAGTTGCTGAGTTGGAGAGCCCAAAACCATATAAACCCCGCACTAAAATCTCATACTTCTAGTGTGGGACTCAAGCCTCATACCTTATAATTGGATCCTAACACATTATATGGACCGATCTAGATTAATGAGAAAACAACAAGAACTTAAACGAAATTCCTTATCATCAAATTCTCAATCAGGAATAAAAGGTTAGACACAGCTAAGGAACCAGCAGTTGGTGCACTTTGTGATAGTAATGAGGTGAGCACCCGACGGCTGACACTCACAATTGGTTGAAAAGCTAAAAATTATGGTAAGGTGGCGGAAAATGCATTTTTATTACTGAAAAGCCAAATGCCTGAGTAACAATACAAATCATATCTTATGTCAGCTTAGCTTGAATGTAAACACAATAGTGCTATCAATACACAAGATGCTTAACAATGTTCACAGAGATTCTTATCAGCAAAATTCACAAACATTCATTCACATTCACCTCGTTCCTTAGCAATATCTGTTCTACTGGAATTCAAGCTCCTTAGTCTCTGCAAGATCTCATCAATTATGTTCTGTTTCAAATGCCGGGGCAACTTAACCGCCACAGTTTCACTCGAAAACTCCCCTTCTAAAGCCTTCACCTATATTTGAACAACGGTTTCACAACATTAACTTCAGCAAGTGACTAACGGAAGCAGATACAATACAAACGGTTCACACCTCTAAGTTCTTACCCACTTAATTAACTCCACAGGTTTAAATTCCCAGCGGATTTGGATTGATTCCTCCATTTTCCGAATCTGATCTGGGCTATACAACGCATCTGAAAAAGAAAACCCTCATGCAGCAACCGTTATTATAGTGTTAAAAGGAAGCATAGAGAGGAAATTGATTGGTGTTAGTTAGTAACTCACCGTTGCGGGAAACGTTACCGGAGTAGATGTAAAGAGAAGCATAGAGAGAGCGAAGAACGTAGAGAGCCACGGCAATGTTGAAGAAGCAAACTAAAAGAGTGGTTTTCTTGTAGGAACAAACCCACTTCCCTCTCGCCATGTTCCTCTCTTCTTCATCCCACCATTGCACGCTTCCTCTTTTGTTTAGAAAAGCCTCATCTTTCGTACCCTTTAATCTGAGATCGAAGAATCGAAGCAAACCTCAAGTGACAAGCTTGCGCTACCAATTTGTGATTTGCTTTTCTTATTCGACGGCGATTTTATTTTTATTTAGCTTTTGGGGTTGTGTAGTTTTCGGCAGTGAATGGTGATCAGCCTATATGGACTATGGAGGAGACATCGAACCTGGGTTGGTTCTAACGTACGCTTTTTGTCTGAGGTGGTTTGGTTGGGTGAGGTGGGAATTAGACGGAACACCTAATCTTTCGGTGATTCCACGATTATTATTCATTGAGGTCATGCTATACACCACATTTTAGACTAACGTGCGCCTTAATTTTCAATTTTTTTTTTTACTTGGTAGGGAAGTAAATAAAAATCATATAGTTTTTTCATGAGTAATAATATACAAGGAAAAAACTTAAATATTTTTTTTTTATTTCTGTAAGTTTATTATTTTAATTTTAGTTTTTATAAGTTAATATTTTTTACAATTTTCGTTTATGTAGATTTTTTTATTCATTTTTAGTGGTATCAAATTTGTGTTTTTTTTCTTTCAATTTAGTCTTTTTTAGATTTTAATTTTTATTTATTTGTAATTTTCATAAGTTTGCATTTACAAGGACTAAAATTGAAAAAACATAAATTTATATAGACTAAAAATACAAAACATTTTATAGAACCTAAACTAAAAAAATATAAATTTATAAGAAATAAAACTAAAAAATGAACTTACAAAAATTAAAAATGAAAAATACTAAAGACTACAAATATATTTAAACTTACTTAAAATTTATATGAAAAATGCTGAAAGATACAAAATTAATTTTGTTAAAATTACATAAACAATTTTTTTTCTCACAGTAAAATAATATATATATATATATATATATATATATATATATATAGAAGAGTATGTTTGAGTATCCGATAGGGGGGATCCTCCAAATTCTATTTCTAGGGCGTCTTTTGCATTGTTAATTAGATGTGTGTAGGAGCGTGTGTCACCGCAAGCCAAAGACAAACTCAAACATGCATTAATTAAGAGTGGCATTGTCACAAGGAGTTCCAATGACTCGCAACAGAATGGCCCAGCCCTTAACCTTATCCAGTGAACAAAAATTATGAAAAGCTATACCCTGCATACAAACCCTATATTACTACGTGAGATGTTGCGGACAGTGTTGTGTTTGTATATTCCACACGTACAAGGATAAATCAAAGTTGCGGAATTTGGCCTTACACCACAACCATGCTTTGTATTTTATTGCTTCAATGATAGCCTCTGAATCAATAATCCCACACCACAGCTGCCCTATGGAACACCAAGCTAATGTTGGCTTGTTCCTCTTGAGCGTACCCCTATGTAGCCAAAAATGCCTAATACAATTTGCAGGCAGCACACGTATATCCCCTAACCACAAACAACAACACTTCCAAATATCTTGTGCAAACTTGCACTCAAATAGCAAGTGCTTTGATGATTCAACATGCTCATTACAAAAATACACAATCTGAATTTGCATCCCTGGGAATGATGTTTCTTTTTTTCAATTTATCCATATTTTGGATTCTATCATGTGCCATCCTTCAAATGAAACCTTTGACCTTTAAATGTATTGGTAATTTCCATATTCAATGATGGAAACCCCCCTCCTCCTAGTCTTCCACCGTAAGCAATTTATCATGTACCTCCCTCACCACATACTCCTTTCCCCATTGAGTTTCCATTCATTACACAAACAATATATTTCATCAATGTTTTTTTTTTATCAATTAATATTTATTTTAAAAAGAGGTCAATCATCTAATATAATATTACTATTCGTGCTAGTTTCGTATGAAATAACAACTCTCTAATATATATACATTCTTTATATCATATTTTTCCTTAAAGAGCTGTTATTTCGTACGAAACTTTTTTTATTATTTCGTTAATTCAATCTAAATATAAAAGTGATTGTTGTGGATTTATGCAATGTATTTTATTTTTCAGAATCAATGAAGGAGCTCTACCATAAAATTTGAGTATATCTAAGATATATGTCATCCATTCC
Source organism: Glycine tomentella (assembly GCA_007407185.1). Lineage (NCBI taxonomy): Eukaryota > Viridiplantae > Streptophyta > Magnoliopsida > Fabales > Fabaceae > Glycine > Glycine tomentella. The sequence continues at coordinate 1,725,358 of PYAF01001671.1, read as the reverse complement.
TAACACCACAAATCTACAATCAAAGTGTGTTAATAAGGCATCTATAATCTGAACAATGTTATTCAAAATGTGAAAAATTACGCTAAAACAATATGCCAAATTATGCGAAATTACTTCAATACACAAAACATCATGTTATTACAGCACAAAAACATGTATAACAATTGGTTAATTCCGTGTTTACTTTTTCCTTGCCTTTGTTTTTATATTTATTTCCAGGCTAACCAATCAAATAAACCCAGTTCCTCCCACGAAAAGCTAATAAAAATACTTTGCATAAATATATGCAGTGCATATATACATTTCCTAAAGCTCATTTATATTGCTTAAAAAAACCTCATTTATATAGAAAAAGCTAAAAAAAAAAAGGCACTAACCTTAACAGGTAAAAATGGATAATTACTCCGATATAATTTATTGGAATTACACAATTGAATTGATGCTTGAAAAAAAGTGTAAGTTTTTTTATACTGACAACTAGTGTAAGTTAATCCAACAACAACAACAAAAACGAGTATAAAGTTTAAATAAAAAATATCACCTACTATTATACCGCCACAATATATCAATTATCATGCTCTTATTGTGCTTAATGATCCAGACTTATTGGCCGAGTTTAATAATCTTGGCTTTAAGTCAATTATTAAAGCTTAAAATCTTCCATGGAAAGCTACCAATTGAATAATGGACCAGGAATGGTGGAGGATAAGGACAACGATCATCAAACTCGACTTGTATCTATCCTCAAGCGTCCTCATCTCATGTGCGTAATGCTTAGAACAAATCGAAAGGAAAGAAGAAAAAAAGAAATTAAAGAAAAAAGCAGTGAAAAACAATTTTTGTGTTGAGAAAAAGACAGGACAATAAAGGTACGTACGTAGAGACTTGAGTATTACGAACGTATGTTTTTGATACATTTTTTAAACACATTTTCATTTTATATATTAAAATTTATTAAGATTTATAAAACTATGTGATGTGACTTGTGAGTCTGAAATGTTGTTTAACGGTTTTTGTTTATCATTTTAAGATATTTCTTTGGTACAATTTGTTAGTACCATTTTAAGATATATAATAATTTTTTTCACAGAAAGATATATAATAAATCTTGATCAACACTAAACAACATATTTAAAAGAATATATGTGAGAATGCATAAATTTTCAGGTTAGTTTTTGAAATTATATGAATTGAAGATATATTTTTTTCAGTTTTATTAATTTTCGATATATATGAATTGAATATTTCAAGTTAGTTTTCAATTTAAAAAAATAATTTTAATTTTTAATTTATTTTCCATTAAAAAATAATTAATAATACGTTGATTTGAATGAAAGGGAATTCTAATTCTTTAAGTCTAATCTTGAATTCAAGTTTTTTTGAGTAGAAAAAAAATGTAACTTTTAAGAAAATACTCAAACAAGGCTGGTCATTGAGTTGACGAATACATTACAACTATAACATAAAAAAAATAAATTAAAACGAACATTATTTTATAATTTCGGTATAAGTACCAGAATAAAATCATTGGATGAAGATTAGATTACTTAAATTATAACATTTTTTTTATAAGCAAGTTTTTGAATCTTCATTTACCGATTCTAATTTGCTGATTGCATCGTATTACCAGTCTCACACTGTCGTAACCAATCCAAATCCCTTAAAAACGTGTTGAGAACTAAATAATAATTAATGACATTAATAATCTCTCTTGTGAAAGGCTTTTTGACTTTTTTGGGGTGAATCCCAAATTCCCGTTTCCCATCGCCACGAGTTGTGGACAACGCAACAAACACAATATAAAAAGTGGGTAAACCAATAGAAATGCCCTTCCGTGTTGTGATCTTCGAAGAAGCGTGAGCTCAAACACACAACACCACCTGCCTCTGGTTCAGACAACCTTAACTTTGGTCGCTCTTCGGTTCTTTCCAAGTTCCAACCACGGTTTTTGTGTTTTTCGCACGAGTGACGGAAACAGAGAAAAAGCTCAAATTGCACGTGCCTCTCTCCCTTCTCAAGTAAACTTTATCCATTTCTTGTTCGATTTTGGGCAAATTTTGGAGTTTTGTTACCTTGTTGGTTCTCTGGAAATTAAGTGTTCAGAGCTCTGTGGTTTTTGTCGTGGCTAGATTAAGAAGAAGAAGAATGTGGGGATTTGGTGGTAGATATTATTGGGAAAGAAAAGTGGCTTGTGAAAAAGTCGATGGGATAGTTGTGGTGTTCGCGTGGATGTCAAGCCAGGAGAAGCACTTGATGAAATACGTGGACCTCTATTCCTCTATTGGATGGAATTCACTCGTTTGCCATTCTCAATTTCTCAATATGTGAGTTCTATACTTTATTCGCTATTGGGTGCCCCTCAATTACTTTTTTATATTAATTAATCATCTTTGTAGTCACAGACACTAATTAGTGATCTCAAAGTTGTGTCAGTCGACAGGATTTGATTCCTAAAGTGTACGGTGATAGCTTGTCAATCGACATTTGTTATCCATGTGTGTTCCTAGCACTCCTCTTTATCACAATTTCAACCCTTGATTTTCCAATTAAGAGGATTATCACTCCACACTTTGTCCTCTAAAGTGTACTTTAGAGACGTCCAACCGAAGAAGATAAGGTTTTACCTTATCCTGATTCCATTGTAAGCAACTCACCTATTTCAATTGTAAATTCTGATCATAGTATGATTTCCGCTCCTTAAATTTTGGGAGACTTGCACACCACCTGGATAAGTTCTGATCATAGTGTGATGTCTCAAGCTATTTTTGTTCATGATCATCTGGGCTCGCGAGTTTTAGACTGGGTCGTGGTTTCTGGTTTGTGATTATGGACAACTAAAACAAAAAAAATCCTCCCCTTAAATTTTTTACCTACTTAGTAAGAAAACCCCTGATGAGTGACTAGTGAACCTCTGCCAGCAAACATACTGTAGTCTTGTTGTCTTGGCCATACATGGGATCAAGGACTAAAGACAAATAGCAGCAAGAGGATACATACTGTGAAGGGTGTTGCAGGGGTAAAAACAACTCCAAAGCTAAATAGAAAACAGGAGTTACTACTACTAAAACCATATTATCCAATAGTGGGACTGGGGAAGGGGGGGGGGGGGGGGTTGCTAAGTGGACATTTCAAACCAAATGATCTCAAAGCAGAAAAGAGGAGAGATTCCAGACTAAGAATTAGTTGTATGAACTACTAATACCTGGCCTTACAGGTTACAGGTATAATTCAATATTGAAGCCTGATTTCAGTTTATACTTTCCAAAAAATTGAGGTGGGGGGAGGGGGTTCCGTCCATCAGTGTACCACGTTTTGGTTACTGATGGAACTGTCACATATTAGCTTCATGAAGTGTAATGAGTAGGAGTAGTGCCTATGTCTTTTAGGACTCTAAAATAGACAACAATACCAGGTGTTAGCTGCCTCAATAATCTTATCTGTGTATATGAATGTTGTCTTTAGCTGCTAAGCTTGCCTTGAATTGATCAATGTGGTTATCATGACCAACAAATTAGGTGAAGTTTCTATCAATTTTTTTTCTTCTACAAATTGAATTTTAATTTAAGCTTTATAAATTGAAGTATTTTGGATGGAAGGGGTTCTTATTCCAATTGTTGAAAGTTTGAGTGAGCTAACTATTATGTTATAACATCAGCATTTAATTGATGAATCACAGAAGGTCAAAGTTGTAGCTGTTTATTTGTATTTTAGTTGTCTTTCTTTTTTACAAGGTGCGTGAACACTTTGTTTAAAATTTTTCCTTGTATTATTTAGAAATTAGAATGGTGATGGGATAAGCTCGAGTAGTTAATCTTCAAATCTCTTCTTTAAGGGGTGTATTGGGTGCATGATAAACTAATGCTAAGTACGCTAAATTATTTTAATTGAAGTCTTTGTTTGTTTGTTAGGTAAAATGATCTGCAGGTGCTTTGGGGTTTTATTTATTTTCCATGAGAAATGAGGCTGTTATTGATATACATAATGATGATTATATCATTGCTATTATTTGCAGGTTCTTCCCAGAGAAAGCCACAATTCTTGCTGTTGATATTCTTAACGAACTTGTTGAGGTAAGTTTTGCTGTAATCTCGATTTTGTAGGTCAGTCAGAATGACTTTATGATAGTTGAAAACCTCCTATAACTTATGAATTAATTCTGAGGTGGTCTACATTTCTCTGATCTTGATTAAGATTTGCAACAACAATGAGTCTGGATGAGATAAAGAGCATTCTTGTAACACCCGTTGTTCTTTTATATTCCATTGTGTAGAACCTATGTAATGCAGTCTGAAGTGAAGTAAACTTATTATATTTTAAACTACTGTTGAATTTGTAAAAAAAAAAAAAAAATTGTCAAAAGTTGATCCACAGGTTCAAGCTTACAAATACTGCCTTTTATTCAATATACAGGTGCTGAAAATCAGGCCTTGCCCCATTGTTTTTGCATCCTTTTCAGGTGGTGCAAAAGCTTGTATGCAGAAGGTTCTTCAGGTATTCTATTATAGACTGTTTTTTATGTTTTGACCATCATGCTATACAATCTTTTAGTTCTAATATCTGAGGACTCTGCTTTCCTTTCATCCAGATAATTAGTGGCAACTCTGAAGCTCATAAGATGGTATGTTTCCTGCCATTAGCAGTTCAGAACCAGAAGATGGTTGAGATACATAATTGTATAATAGATAAACTCATCATTTTAGTGTGTGAAATGAGGCATACAGTGTTGAGTCCATGCCCTGCATTCTGTTTGAGTTCCACGATGTAATTGATCATATATTCCCTTTTACCCAGTGTTTTGGTCAAGTTCTTGTTACATGAACTTATGTACGTTGGACAGTATTTTTTGTCCTTGTAACTCCTGTTCACACACACACCAAAAATATTTGTTCACTTATAGTTTTATCTTTTATTTTCTTTACCACTTCTAAACTATTTTCATGGCACAGGATGACTACCAGATAGTTAGAGACTGTATTTCCGGCTATATTTATGATTCAAGCCCAGTTGATTTTACCAGTGATTTGGGTGTTCGATTTCTTCTACAACCAAATGTTTTAAAAGTGTCCCACCCACCAAGATTTGCTTCATGGATTGCAAATGGCATAGCTTCTGGTCTTGATTCTCTTTTCCTCAGTAGATTTGAATCACAGCGTGCAGAATATTGGCGGACACTTTACTCCACCATTGTAAGTAGCTAAGAATCAATCAACAGATTAACTCTTTTTCTTTTCTCAGGTCTCTTGAATTATCTTCTTATCAAAAAATATTTTGCAGAATATGCAGGTCCCGTATCTCATTTTATGTTCAGAAAATGATAATCTTGCCCCTTTTCAAGTTATTTCAAATTTTTTCCAAAGACTAAAAGACCTTGGTGGAGATGTCAAATTGTTAAAATGGAGTGCTTCTCCTCACGTAGGTCAGTATCTTGACTATTTGATTCATTTAGTGAAACAACATTCATTTATGTGCAGTCTTGGTAAAGTTGGTAACCTCTTTAACCATAAGATCTGTATTTTACATTCCAACACTAGTTTGCATGCTAGGTTGCACCTGAAGTTCCAATTACTTAAGTCTGCAAGCTGAACATATGAATGATTTTGTTTCCTATTTGCAAGATGACAGGTATTCAATTATGTCTGTTGCATTTGTGTACAAAGGGAAAGAATTGGTAATTCCTGATATTTAAGTAAAATTGGAATAAGTATTGAAACCAAATCATTTTTAGTGCAATGCCAGTTGCCTTGTAATATAAGTATGTTTGTAGATCAGGGATTAATGTATTCAATTTTTCACAGGTCATTTTCGGCATCATCCACCTGATTACAAGGCTGCTATCACTGAGATCCTTGGCAAGGCAGTTGCAATTTATCATTCCAAAAATAGTCGAATTGAAGACGAGAAACTGGGTATAGAAGGAACAAAAGATGAGATCACAGATCCGTTCTTTGAATTGAGGAAAGCGGCAATGTCCTCAACTAGTTTTCAGGGTTTTGCTCTTGCTCCAAGTGATAATTTGTCTTCTAGTTCAACGGAGTATTACGTGGGTAAAGGTGTTGGCACCATAGCAGATGAACGCAAAGGAGGGTTTATTCATCTCCCGAGCCGTCCTAGCATCCATGCAAATGGGGTTCTTGGCCAAATATTGTTTGATGTTTGTGTGCCCAAGAATGTTGAGGATTGGTGTATCAGGTCAAATTCCAAGAATGCACTGTTAGCCGGTACAAGGAAGCATGTTCCATTTAATCCGATAAAATGCATTCGGCGTTCAAGGTTGTAAGATTGTAAAAGCTTAAGGAGAATTATGCTTGGAAGGTTGTGTTGTCTTCAAGGTTCAAATTTTTTAGGGAGATCTAATGGGCAAAAGAGATGTGTAGTAGTATTAATACCTGAAATAAGAGGCTAACGGACTACATAGGTTACCAACTAAGCTGTTCTTTTAGCACTGTGGACTTGGTAATGTGATTGAGCAGCTTGCCTTTTTCTTAATGTAAAGTTGTACAGATACTTCAACGGAGAAAAAACAATGTTTTGACTGAGATCACCTTGACAAGATTATAGGGGGAATTATAATTCTAGCCCCAAATTCTGTTCGTAAATAAAGTAGTAATGACTGCTTCTGAACTCTATCAACCTCGTTCGTTCAGAATCAAGGGTTGTTTGACGTCTTGAATAAATGGAATGCTCCTCGGTCTTGTACTGTAGTTTTTTTCTTTTTTTTTTCTGAATTTTCTTGTACAGTAGTTAGTACAACTTATCAATAGCACATATGTGAATAGTATTGTTCCTCGTAAATATTTTTGAGTAAATGTCACGGTTCTTTATATTTTTTTAGTATTTTTATGTTAGTATATTAAATTTTAAAAGTTTTATTTTAATTTTTTATGTTTTTAAAAATTTGATGGTAGTCTTTTATGTTATTTTTTTGTTAAAAATGATAGTATTTTATTAGTTTTAAAATAGTTAATTTAAGATAATGATAATTAAAAAATGCTACATTTTTTAAAAAATCAATTATACAATTCATCATCCAAGACAGATGCGATTCAATCAAACAATACAAATATGTTTCTTACATAATTTTTTTTATAATTCTTAACTAATACATTTGTAATAAAAAATAAAATAAAATAACAAAATTATAATTTTAAAATATAATAACATGCCCGTTTATCATATCGTACTATTAGAAACTAAAAATAGTCACATATTATTTCCAATCCATATTTATGCACCAATGAGGAGAACAAATTTCTCGAGAAAGCCACACAAATTATTCGTTCACACTTCCAATTTTTTTACACTTATTTCTATTCTGTTTCTCTCCTTTCAAATTTATTCCTTCGGAGGTCAACCAAAACAAACAGAGTGTAAGACTACAGCGAATGCTTCAAGAGTTGAATCTGGATTAAAAGCATTGACCAGACCACCCGCTAGGCGAATGGTGTAGCAAGGAAAGAAGCAGAGGGTGAGGAAACAATGAAGATATTGGTGACCGGCGCATCCGGTTTCCTCGGTGGAAAACTGTGCGACGCCCTCGTCCGGCAAGGTTACTCTGTCAGGGTTCTCGTAAGATCCACCAGCGATATCTCCGCCCTTTCTCCGCACATCGAAATCTTCTACGGCGACATCACCGACTACGCCTCTCTCCTCGCCGCCTGCTTCTCCTGCACCCTCGTCTTCCACCTCGCCGCCCTCGTCGAACCCTGGCTTCCCGATCCTTCCAAATTCTTCTCCGTAAGTTCCCCCAAACACTCACTCCTTCATCGCCCAAATTCAATTCCGGATCTCATTTCTCTTTTTCAATTAGGTCAACGTTGGAGGATTGAAAAACGTGTTGGCGGCGGTGAAGGAGACTCGCACAGTGGAGAAACTCCTGTATACGTCGTCGTTTTTCGCTCTCGGACCAACTGATGGAATCGTCGCCGACGAGAATCAAGTAGAATTCAGATTCCTATAGATGCTGTGTTTGGAGTTTTTTTTTTTTTTTTTTTTGTATCATCAAGTTCGATTCCAATTGCAGGTCCATCACGAGAAATATTTCTGTACGGAATATGAGAAATCGAAGGTAGCTGCGGATAAGATTGCGGTGCAAGCTGCGTCCGAGGGGGTGCCAATAGTACTACTGTATCCCGGAGTAATCTATGGGCCTGGCAAGGTCACTGCAGGAAACGTTCTTGCACGAATGGTAATTAATGTTATGTTTACTATGGTTTATGGCCATTTATTATATGACATTTAAATGAATTAAATGAATTTGATAGATAGTAGAGCGGTTCAGTGGTCGATTGCCTGGTTACGTAGGGTATGGAAACGATAGATTTTCGTGGAGCCATGTGGAGGATGTGGTGGAAGGGCACATTGCAGCAATGAAAAAAGGAGAAGCTGGGAATAGGTATCTACTAACGGGGGAAAATGCGTCCTTCAAGCATGTTTTTGATATGGCTGCTGCGATTACTGATACTAAAAAACCAGTGTTCAGCATCCCATTATGGCTGATTGAAGTCTATGGCTGGCTCTCTGTTTTCTTCTCTAGAATCACCGGAAACCTACCTCTCATCAGTCCACCGGTTAGCTCTCTTTCTCTCGTCTTACCTCTTTTTAATTCTACTGCGCATAATATATCCTAATATTCCTTCTTTTTTTTTTCCCTTAACATTCTCTCCATGAAATTAAAAGGATTAAGATCTTTTCTTTTCTTTTCAAACTTTGATGTTAATTTTAATTTTTACACTACTTTTTTCTTTTAAAATCAAATTTTAATCATTTAGAATCATATTTTTTTTAAGAAAACTTTTTTTAAATATAAGACACTTGTTTTTAACTTATTTATTAGAATTAATTATACATATTTTTCTTTTAATTTATATATATATATATGTATATTAATTTTACATAAAATATACGCCCACAATACATACAATACTTAATTGTTCATTTTTCTTCTTTTATGAAAGAGTAAAGGGAAGGATGAGAAACCAAGAGATAGTTTAAATTTTCAGGGGTGAAAAACATGATTTTCAGCAAGCACAAATTATGGAAATTATAATTTCTAAGAATGACTACAATATTTGATTGATCACTAAACATTCTTAAAAATATTTATATAAGTTTCTTGAAAATATTTATATAGTGCTTTTATCACAATAAAACTTATTTTCTAATTTTGAAAACTTAGATTCTCAAACATTCCATAACACATTGTTTTCTGAAAATGTTATTTTTGAAAAATAAGTCAAACTTGAAAATAAACATTTTTTACTACTGATTCCTATTCTGATAAACTAAAAAATTTCTCTATTCTAAGTATCCTCTTAAAGAAAAATAAAGCAACTCTGGGTCCGTTTTGAAAAGAAAAAAAAAAATTTATTTATTATTTTAAAATTTACTTGAAAACAGTAGAAACATTTTTTTTTGCTGTTCTTTATACATTATTTAAAAAATAGAAACAAAGAAAAAGAAAAAAGAAAAACATTTTCTTACACTAGATAATCCCAAATTCTTTGTTCTTATTACTGTGCAAATCTTGGAGCAGACAGTACATGTTTTAAGACATCGGTGGGAATATTCCTGCGACAAAGCTAAAAGGGAGCTTGATTATAGGCCCAGAAGCCTGAAAGATGGACTTGCAGAGGTACTACTATGGTTGAAGAACTTGGGCTTGATAAGATATTAGCCTGAACATTCTAATACTATATTTCATTTTTTTGAGACATCGTAGTACTTTCTGGCCTTCAGTGCTTCACCTTGTGGAATATCAATCAAAAATAAATACTGTAATAAAACCACGATAAGATTTTTTTGGTAGAGAAAACCTCGATAAGATGTAACTTTTACAATAAGTAAGTACCTATTTAATCCTGCTAGTTATTGAATGCCCATTAAACGGAATTTTATCTCACAAGTTCAATGTAGAAAAACACGTACGCAAATACCAAATACTCCCTTTATGGTAAAGGCTACCGAGAGTTTGCTTCACGTATAGGGCATAAATGAGTTAGGACTTCACTGGATAAGCTTATCAAGAAGAGTTTATAGGATAAGAGCTCTACTGTGAAAAACTCATTTTCTATAAATTATTACCTTCCTATTAATAATTTGATTATCATCTATTCAATTATTATAATTTATAACATATAAAATATAGTAATATCATTAGTCATTAATATCATTAATAATAACCATGTGTAGGAAGATGTAAAATATAAGGATAAATACTTATTTCAGCTGTTGAAAGTGCTGATACTTCAATCAGTCCTTGAAAAATGAAAAAAATAAATTTTAATCATTAGATGTTTAAAAATTATGACAAACTGATCCTATCGTTAACACTTTAGTGTTAAACCATACAATTTTACTTATGTGATGTTTTGGGACCAAATTATCATGAAGAAAATACATTTGTTTTACTTAATCAACTATACAATTGGACAAATAAGTAGAATGAACTTATTTGTTGGCCAAAAAGTCAATAGAGTAATTTGTCATGTAAATTTATTTTTCCCTTTTTTTTTTTTTTCTCTTTTCCCGGCATGCCCTCTACCCCTTCCCTTCCCCAGAGAACCCATAATGGCACGCGTGATCGTCAACCACACTGTCGGTGCCGACCAGCTGGTCGCCCCCAACTTTGGCGAACTCATGAAGCTTCTATGGCTCAAATCAACTACGGCAAGGAATATGGCAGGCTCATCGTCATTGGCTAGAACATAGCACTTGTCGATGCTCCTAAGAAGAAAGATCTTGCTAAAGCCATGGAGGATGTTGATGTTAAGAACAAGTGGAAGAAGAGTTCATCGGGGCAGAAAACTCATTTTCAGAAAGAGAAGGGCCTCCCTCAATGATTTTGATATGTAGAAGATAATGTTAGCCAAGATCAAGAGGGCAGCGGTTGTAATCCAAGAACTTGCTAAGCTGAAGAAGAGCGCTTAGGCAACTTCACATTATAGTCTTCAAATTTGTTATGAATTTGCATCCCTTGGTTGTTATGAGATTTCTTGTATTATTAAACCACTTGGTTAAATGTTAGGGATTTATGTCAGTACTCCAAGTTTCCAATACTTTCCATTTGCTTGCAGATTTTTATAATATTATTTTTAAGATTAACTTATATTCTCAAGCTGCAAGTGAGAGTTGCAACTGTTTTCCCCCATAATTTTATATTTACTAAGTTGGCTTGTGATTAGAAAAAAAAAAACGACACTTGCAATTAAAATGGCTTTGGATGCAAAGGACCTCTCTTCAAATGTCTCTGTTGGGATGCGATACTTCTACCCATTCACTTAAGAAGCAATTTAGCAAATATACTTGTAAAAAAATATACCTAATATACTTGGACCAGACTCAAATATTGCTTATAACTATAATTATATGAATTTGTAAAAAAATGCTCATAAACCGTCTGATCCACAGGTTTAACAGATGGGTCCGTGAACCTGAACCCATATACTCACCCTTACCTCTAGAGAATAAGTGAATTGCAGTTGGAGATTGGAGCCAATAAAGTTAATCTAGGTATTATTTTCTTCATAAGCATAACCAATATGCCCTTGTTTGAATTGAGAGATTTTGGGAGCGAGAGAAAATGAGAGAGGATAAACAACTTAGGTGAATTGCAATTGGAAATTGGAGCTAGTAAAGTTAATCTAAGTATTATTTTTTTCGGCATAACCAATTATAAATTACATCCAGAGAATATACTTTTGTTTGGATTGAGTGATTTGGGAAGAAGAGAAATGAGAAAGAGTGAAATGGAAATGAGATGGAGAAATTGTATTTTTTTAAAATTAAATATTATTTATAACAAGAAAAATTAAAATAATTTTATGTTAAGAAAAAGTAGTATTTTTTAATGAGTATATTAATATTTTTATATAATTTATTTATTTTTACTTTTCTTTTCTTTCCGCGCATCCAAAAAAGTAGAGAATTTTTTTTCACATAGTTTTTTTTTTTTTCATTCAAACAACAAATATTTCTCACTCTATTTCATCAATTTTTATCCTTATTTATATTCCTTCTCATTTCTTTCTTCTCTATATCAATCCTAATTCAAAGTAGTAGAAAATGTTAATGTTTGGAGGCTTTTGATCAGGTTAAGGTTGCTACTTGGGTCATTTCTGTTAGTCCCTGGAGCTTTTGGACATCAATGCCATGGAAATTTGGTTTGAAACTTTAGTTATGAAAAATTAAGCAACAAGTCCGTAACGTTAGAAAGCGATATGACATACAAATGGCTAAGAAAATGCCTACAGGGGAAGAATCTATGATCCTTTTGAAGATCAGGATGTAACAAAGACACATGATCCCTGGGGCTTTTGGACATCAATGCCATGGAAATTTGATTTGAAACTTTTAGAGATGAAAATTAAGCCACAAGTCTGTAATGTTGGATATGTGCATGGAGAACTATACAATCTGCTGCTCATTTAACAAGTGGTCTAGAATGGTTAAGTATTGTATAGCAATGGTGTGTGTATTAGAGAAACTATTGACATTAGTTTCTAAAAGAGATCATTGCCATTTGATAATTTTAAAAGGTAAAGTGATGCCATTGAATGCTTTGGGTGAGAAGTGAGAACATGTCAAGGGTTACTGTGATACTTAAAAACATTAAGATTGTAATCAGTATGGGTTTTTAAGCACATTTATGCCCTTTTAGTAGGAGGAGTTTATTGCAACTGTGAAAAAGTTTTCTTAATTTACCGTAATCATATTCTTGAGTTTCTTAAAAAATTTTTTTGTCAAGATTAGAGCTAGGTTAGGCTCGCTATATTCTAACTTTCCTCTCACGTTGTGTCCGGTGGTTACATAGTCATATATTATTGTGAAGAATCGCCAGTGACGGTTACAACACAGGAAAGGGGCTTACGGTGCGGCGGCAAGGGTTTTCATACCCTCTCTTGCTTCCTATTGTGGCTTTTTATTTTACTGTAGCAGCCATGGTTGTCCCGGGAGGAAGAGAGAGATAGAGTACGCAGGGAAATGAGTGCGTTATGTACGGTAAAAGATGGATTTTTCCAACCTGAAAAAACTTCACCCAATTTGTTCTTTTGTTTCTTACAAGAATGAAACAATATTCTTAATATGTTACTTACATCAGAAAGACAACTTGAATTTCTGAATCAATTGCAAACAACAGGAACTCAAAGCATGTAGATGGAAACATACTGAATTTCATACAATCCGTGACATGTTTCAATAAAATAATTTGATTTTAGACTATAATTGATCGAAACACAGTAACAAAACTCTTCAATCAATTTTAAAATTCACAAAACAAAATGAGAAAAAGCATAAATAAGATTTTTTTTAAACAAAATCACTTATATATAATTGGAAAAAAATAAAGTTATAAGAACCTAACAAAATCAAGATGTCATATTATGAAACGAATTTGTTTAAACTTAAAAAATAAAAAACTTTAAAATAAGTATTTTTCAAAAAGTGCTTATTAAATAAACAATTGGAAATTATTTTTAAAATAAACAGAAATTTATTTTTTTAGATATAAACAGTTTAAATAAATACAAAATAAGTTTTTTCTATTTGTATATCTAAATCCAATTAAACCCACCCCTTCCAATAGAAAACGAAATTCAAAATCAAATAGCATTTGCGGCTAAAGTTGATTTATGAATGACTGTAAATTCAAGGGCGCAAAACAAAGAACGGTTACCAAACTGAAACGAAACATGGATATCAGAAAGTGGTGTCGACAATGGTCTATGAGGAGCTGGCAATGACGACTCGCAGAGGTGTCTATCATGAGCTCACAAAGATATAATGATATAATGTTGATTTGATAATTAAAAAAAATGTTAATGAGTTTAATTCTTCTTAATAACACAAATTAATAAATTAATAATTAATATTTATCGTTGAAAAAAAATAAAAGCCCACAATTTAGAAAAGATAACATGGTTAGGGTGATGTTTGGTGATTTTGATGATGTTGTTATGGTGTTTGGAGATGGAGGTGGTTGAATTTGATAAAAAAATTGATGTTATATTTTGATTTGAGAGGAATTCACACAATGCGATTTCCGTTTTAGAGAAAGGATTTCTTGTATTTTGTTTTATAATTTGTGATGATTTTTAACTTAAAAAAGTTATATTTTAAAATTTAAATTAAAAAATTATCATATATGTTCAGATTAATCCAAATTTATTTTCGAATAGAAAGTAACATCAAATAATTTTACAAAGATAAAAAAAAATTGGATAATTATTTTTAGATGAACTAAAATAGAACTTTGAATATTTTGTAGAGATAAAAAATATATTTTAATTTAAAATGAACAATTGCAACTTTTTTAGCGGCAGAAATGAAATGAGGAAGCAAGCTAAGTGGGGTTGCAAGTGTTGAGGAAATGACGCAACACATTGGGAAGTGGGAATGCAACGGTCGACTGAACAGACACCACTGCAATCGCAATACCATTTCAGTACACAACACAAACACCAAACCACATTTCTTCTATATAACATTATTCTGGGTGTTGTTGTTGTCTTGTCCAAAAAGAAAAAAATGGTGGCAGCAATAGCATACGAGGAGAGTCGTCGCAAGAGAGTGGAGGAGAACAAGAAGAGGATGGAAGCCCTCAATCTTCCCCTCCTCTCTCAAGCTCTTCACAAATCATCCCCTTCTCCCAAATCTTCACAGGTAAATAATAATAATAGTCACTCATTTTATTTATTTATAATTCTTGATCCATTTCACAAGCTTCGGTTGCATTGCAGCTGAAGCAGGTAAAACATCGCGCCATTCAGAAAGAGGTGGTTGTCGTCAGAAGGTCAAGCCGTGTGGCAAACTTGCCATCTCCTGTTTACAAAGAAGTCAGTTTTTTTTTTTTTTTTTAATCTTCCTTCCATCAATCTCTTGTGGGGTACTTTTATTCATCTTCCTCCCCCCCTTTTTTGTTCAATAGATAGTTATTGATCGCGTGACAATGCCTAGAAGGTTTGACTTGGACCCTCTCGCTGGCTCGCCCTAAGTAATTTACATTTTATTATTTTATTAAGAGGGGATGGATGACATGTTTTTGCATTGGTGTGTCTGTAGAAGCCTTTGTAGGAGTTATGATAAGTACAGGGATTATGCGAATCGTGTGTATGCTTCAGATGAGGCGAGAGAGGAAGCATTGGAGAAAGCAGAACAGTTAATGTCCGGTTTAGAATCTGAATATCCAGCCTTCATAAAGTCAATGCTCCAGTCCCACGTAAGCGGAGGATTCTGGCTGGTAATATACCATAAAACTATTTTCTTATCTACAGTTTTTTTTTTTTTTTGTTCCATCTGCATCCTCATTCATTCATGACTCACCATTTTTGTGAAGAATAAGTATTTGGATACAGTTATTTTTGGGGTCAATAGTTGAGTGAGTTTGAGTGCACCATTGGAAAGAGAGTTTTTCAATGACAGGATTAAAACACCTAATTAAATTTTTGAGGATAGCATAGAATTTTTCGTTTGTGATTTGTGTCTATTAAGTTGACTTATTTTACATTAAATGGGTTGCTTGATTTCAGTGAAGCTATGCCCCTCTCGTTCAATGCGATGACTCGTTCTCTACCTCATTCAAAGCGTCTCTTTATAATAGAAATACTAATTCCTAGTTATGTTACGTTAAAATTCTAGGATTTCTCTCAAATTCCTAAGATTTTTTGTTGAAGGTTGGATTTAAACTAAGGTGAAAGGAAAATTGTTAGATTTATTCAAATGTCTGTGTTTTGATAATCTTGGTTGCTTTCTTATTTATTCGCACTTTTCTATTTTGAATTGTGTGGCAATTTAAATGAGGGAAAATGGGTGCAAAGTGTATATATAAAAAGAATGGGTACTAGTATTTAAGGGGTGTTTATCTCGTTGTCAAAGGTTTCAATAAGAGGGTTATAATTTTGTTCATTCAAAAGTTATATACTTATATTAACATTATTTTTATATTATTTATGTGAAAACGTAAATATATTAAGTTTAATCCTGATAAATTTTAGGGAAAATTGCACTTATCTCTCGTGAGATCTTCCTAAATGATTTTAACATCTTCTCTAGTTTTTAGATCACTCTTACTTCTCCTAAATACTAGTAGCACCAAAGAAGGAGTGTTTGTCACTTTAATAAATAATAAGTAAAGTAAGGGGTGTGTGCCACTTTATTAAATATATAAAGAGGGTGAATGCTTGTTTAAGGTGTGAGTATTATTTAATAAAAGATTCGAAGGTGAGTGTAATTTCTCCAAAATTTTATATATAGTTTGTTTGTAATTACTTAAAAGCATTGTTTAAAACACACAAGGATTGGGATACATAATTTCTACGAAAAGTTGATCCCCTTATGACACCACCAAATTGGCTTGGCTGCAAATGTGTTACCTCAATACTGCTAAGTGACTCAGTTAAATGCATTTTGTTTATATCCGCAATTTATAATCACCGTGCAATCGTTGACAACAGGGCCTTCCAGTCCACTTCTGCAAGAGCAATCTTCCAAAAAAGGACGAAGTGGTGACTTTGATTGATGAGGATGGGACTGAGTATTCGACAATATATTTGGCAGGAAAAACAGGACTTAGTGGTGGATGGAGAGGTTTTGCGATTGCTCATGACTTAGCAGATGGGGACGCTTTAACTTTTCAACTAATTAAGCGCACCACATTCAAGGTGATTAAATATTGATCATATTAGCTCATTCATGCCCTTGTGTTTAAAACATTCATCATATGTGAATGCGACTGGTATTTATATGTTTGTTAAAAAGATAAAAAAAATTGTGATGCGACTAATAATTGAATCCTTGACTCTTCTATTGTTACCTGATCCTTTTTGAGCTACTTTCTGCAACTTTAGTTCATGAATTGTGAGCTTCTTCTGGTGCCACAGTTGTACTGTTTGAATTGAAATCACTAATCATGACACATACTGCGGTTTCTAATATTTCCTTTCAGGTTTACATTGTTAGAGCAAATTGTCCTCCGGAGGATAAACAGCTCGAGTGAATTGCAGTTGGAGATTGGAGCCAGTAAAATTAATGTTGGTATTGTTTTCTTCCTAATCATAATCAATAATCAATCATAAGTTTTACATCCAGAGTAAACATAACCTTTAAATGAAGTGTGAATTGAGGCACTTCTGATGTATATGATCATCAAATGCAGGTTTCTTAGTCCTCCTGGGGCTTTTGGACATCAGTAAGACTTTAGGGATGAAAAGTTAAGCAATAACTTTGTAATGTTAGAAAGGATATGTACTCCACCTATATAAATGACACAGATTGCATAAGAAAAGACATACAGGGGAAAAATAGAAAACAATGAATCATTTTTTAGGTTCAGGATGAGAGAATTGGCAAAGCCAATTTGGTACTCTGTTGGCCTTTACGATTATAGGCGGCATGTTTGACACTAGATATGCACCATCCATTGGTTAAGTCAAGATCTCATACATTTAACAAGATGTCTAGACTCTAGAATGGACTAGGTATTGTATAGCAATTATATATGTGTATTGGAGAAACTGATGGCATTAGGTTCTGAAAGAGATCATTGCCATTTGATAATTTTTAAACGTAAAGCGATGCCTATGAATATTCACTGGGTGAGAAAATGTCAAGGAGGGGATGCTTAAGATATACCTCCGCAAGGCTTACTATGATACTTGAAAACATTAAGATTGTAAACGGTATAGTTTTTTAACCACATTTATTTTCTTTAATTGGGTTTATTGCAAAAGTGAACATTTTGTAATCATATATTGAGTTTCTTAGTTGCTTCCGAGGGTATAGCCGTATATAAGGCTAGGTTAGGCACGCTAAATTCCAACTTTTTCCTATCACATTCTGTCCGGTGGTTGCAATCATAGTCATGTATATTAAATTTTTTTGTTCGTCGTCTTAATGAGACATGTGGGTCTTATGCTTGTGTCAAAGGGATTGTTATAGATGGTTCCATTTTTGTCTTCAATCAACGTTGTTCGTATTTGAGTCTTGAAGCAGTGAAAGTTTTCTTGTTTCAGTTTTAAATTAATTCAATTATTTCTGCTGGGATACTGCCAGAGTAGCATTTGAGTGCAGCTTTATTTAGGCTCTCTCTAATGAATGCATTATTTATTTATTCTTTTGCAGGTTCTCTTATGTGATGGGAAGTGGAAGGAACGTTTTGGGTTCAGTTTTTGGTCAAGTTAAAGACTAATGTGAAGGGTCCGTACGTGTTTATATCTGTATGTGAAGGGAACTCTTCAGCATCTATACGACTAGTAAATAATGAAATGAATGATCCCACGGACTTTCTTGAATCTCATGCTCTCCATTGTTCTATACGTAATTCTTATACTGTACCTTTTTTTTTTTTCCTAAGCAGCGTTTGATGTTTTGTGAGGAAACGGTCGGGATCAAACTTGTTGACTCTTAACAAATAGCTGGCCTTGCCCGAACTCCCGGCTAAACGAGGAGCATAAGGGTCGAAATTAGTCTTGTCGCACATGTGGCGATGCGCAAACATGTTACAATCATGTGTTTTCTCTAACTAAATTTAGGAGTTGTTTATTTTTTATTATCAAAGTTCCAATTAATATTTTAATAAATACAACATTTTTCCCTCTATTTTTTTATTTATAATATGTTCACTAAAAACTATTTATTTATTGGATATGCTATTAAAATATTGCATCATTCAAATCATTCCATAATTCATAATTTATTTTATTTTGTGAAGATAAAAAAGTGCATTCTTTTTGTCATTTCTATGTATTTCATGCAATATAAGAAAGGAAGTAAACTTAAAAACTAAGTCAGCAAAAAAAAAATAGACTTAAATAACTACTATTTTTGTTTAACGAGTTTTCAAAAGTAAAAAAAAAATATAATTGGACATTAAAATATAGAAGAATACTCGAATCCTTAACTAAAGTTTTAAATTTAAATTTTATGAAAAAATGTAATTAAGAAAATAAATTCTATTCATTCATCCTACTTAACTAATTGAGTTAGAATCTTTTCATCTATTAAAAATAATTTGAGTTTGAATATAGTGAATATAAAACATGTGGTTAAGATAAACTCTATTAAAAATGATTTAGTCAGATTTTTGATAGGAGATAATCATCAATAAAGTCAAAAAGTTAGTTATCGATAAAATTAATAAATATCATAGGCGTGAGAGTTACTTAAGAGTTAGATATAATGAATTAACGTGTGTTTTGAGAAGTTCATTTACCATCGAACTTTAGCTCGTGTACGAGGAAGTTAATCCTGTTTTGATGGAAGAGAAAATTGTAATAGAAAGAAAATGTAGTATTGATTTTTAGCAAGTTGCATGGAAATAGCGCTTGTGACGGAGGTGCAGTGAATAGCTGTGGTGGACTACGCGTATTTGAATTTTGATACGTATTATTTGACGGCAACGCTTGGTTGGAAAGGCCAGGTGGGGTGTTTACAGCTTGCAAAACAGCAAAAGCATGTACAACAACAATAAGTTCTCCTGGCTTTGTACTAATTTACAAGTTAATTAGCATCTCACTCAGCCATGACTGAGCTGAGCCATCATTTTTATATTGATTTTTTGTAGTGGCTGATTAGATTATGCACTATAATTTACTACTTTCACGCGGACTTAAACTGTTCCATAACCATAACCACCATGTCTACCTGTTCTGTTCTCACACCCTCCTCACTCACGCTCACACCATTGGTGAATGTATCAAACCAAGAAATTAGGGCCCGTTTGCCTTCATTCGGCGATGCTGTGGTGTGGACGCGCCCATAATAGTGCGGCACGGAACGGCACTAGTTTTGTTTCTCGGCTAAACATACTATAACAAGTGCCGATAATTACGGGTTCTGCGCATCAAATTCAAAGCTCTAGCTTCAACCTTTTAAAACTTTGTTTGGGAGAGAGATTTTGGAGGAGAAGGAAGGGAAGGGAAAGGTTTAGATAGAGATCTCTCCTTGTTTGAAAGTTTTAATTTTTGAGGGAAAGGATTTGAGGATTTTCAAAACTCCTTTAAAATCCTCTAAAGCCTTAAAATTGTTGTCCCCCCTATTTGGAGGGTTTTTAGAAGGAAAAGTAACTAAAATTATTATCTTATACCAGCAGTGTTAATAAAATTACTATCATATCCTAGTTAGTGTAAAATATAGAATGTATTAATTTTTTAAATAAGGAAAAAATTGTAAAAATTTCTTA
Source organism: Glycine tomentella (assembly GCA_007407185.1). Classification (NCBI taxonomy): domain Eukaryota; kingdom Viridiplantae; phylum Streptophyta; class Magnoliopsida; order Fabales; family Fabaceae; genus Glycine; species Glycine tomentella. Next base: position 1,705,185 of record PYAF01001671.1, on the reverse strand, counting down.
TTAACTCTCTATTTCCCTCTCTTAATATATTTTTAACTTCCAAACAAGGAGAAGGAAACTTCCCTCATTTTCCTCCCTTTTCTTCCCCTCTTTTTCCCTTGAATCTTTTTCCTTCCCTTCCCCTTGAATCTCTTTTCTTCCCTTTCCCTCCTAACTCCCAAACAAAGCCTAAATTACTTGGATTTTTTCCCGTCTCTTTTCTTAGTCGGGGGATAAAATTATATATGATCTCCAAAAATCAATAAATTATATATCAAATATTTTTAAATTTTTAAAATAATTATCTTAAATGTCATGTATCAATCATAATTTTTAACTAATTATAAGAGCTATTTAATATAAGGATAATTTGTTCATATTTAAGAATCATGATTCTTGCAATAAAGAATCTTGAGAATATTAATTTTTTTTAAAAATTGTTTCAGTTGAAAAGTTTCCCATAACTTAAAGTGTTAAGTTTATGGATTATTTATAAATATTATTTCTTTTCAACGATGTACTTTTCAAATATAAAATATTCTTTAAAATATAAAATAAAATAAATAATATAATATAATTAGAAAGAAAAACAAACTGGCATAAATTATATTATTTAAATATGACACATTTTTCTATTTTATGTCGTTTAAATCAAGTTACCATCAAAACAATGTAAGCAGAAATACATTAAGCACGATCTTCTGTTTCTACTTTGTTAGGCTTGATCGCTGCATTTCCAATTAGGTGGAAAAACCAGGAAGATAAAGAGCAATTAAAAAAAAAAAACATGTGCTTAGCAGTTTGTGTGAGATGACGAGCTAACCACATTGTGTGGATAAGGAAAATCCCAAAAACAAAATTTAGGGCCTTCTGATTGTGGGCGAATTTGGATATCCCGAATCCGATGTTACCAATGTATTTTTGTGTAGATGTAGACTAGACCAGACTACACTACACTACACTAGAGTTGCTTTTTGACCAAAGTGAAATTACTGTTCAAACATAAACTGCGTCCTATATGGTGCAGGAACATAAAATAAGAGGAGTTTGCTGTTCTGGCGTGAGTAATTATTTCAAAAAAAGAATCTCAATTATTAAACTTAAAGAATAAATTTTCATAAATCCATAATATATTAATCACAATTTTTTTTTCTCTCTTTCAAGTAAATCACTGAACTCGGTTTGGCGGAGGAGATAGAGCGGCGCAAGAGTCAATAAAACGTTGACATTGACTTTGCCTGGCTGGCTCCAAAGGAAAATGGCTGGCGCCGAGCGAGCGGATGAAACGATGTCGTTTTTGCCATGTCATGTCATTCACCGTCTTTGAGGGAAAGAAACGGTTGATTCATTGGATTTGTTTTATGCTTTATTGTTGTCTTGTGTTGTATGCATCAACCAACAAACCAATGCAAGTTCTGCAGAACACCGGGATCCGCGTTTTTCGACCACTCCATTCCACCCTATCTTAACCCTCAAAACCTCCCTCCTTCTTCTAATTACCCACATTAGCACCTTATTATTATTATCACAAATGCCGAATTGCCATTAAGGTAATTAGTTAATGTGTGTGATTGTGTCGTAATTTAGGATTCTGTTGCAACTAACGACACAGTTACACCGAGGATTAAAAAGCAGAAGGCGTTGGTTGGTGTCTGGTATTCGGAGAAATTGAGGTTGATCGGCGCCAACAATGTCTGCTCGAAGTGAACACCAATCGGTTCCTCTTTCGGTGCTGCTGAAGCGCGAGTTGGCGAATGAGAAAATTGAGAAGCCCGAGGTTGTTATTTTGCACGGCCAAGCTAGTGAGAATAAGAAAGGAGAGGATTTCACGCTATTGAAGACGGAATGCCAAAGGGTGCTTGGAGATGGGGTTTCTACCTATTCTGTTTTTGGGGTATGTTCATGTTATATTTCTTTCTCACACCATCACAACTTCTTTTAAAAAAAAAAAAAATGGATTTATTGGATTGTAAATTTGTAACTCATAAGTGGATTTTAATGTGATTGTGATGCATCAGAAGTCAATGTGTGTGTGTGTGATGTGTTATTTTACGTATGATACTGACATGGCATTATGATAGGGAAAAGTGAACAAGCTATATCAGTGAGTACAATGCGTTCAGCTTGTTGACTAGCCACTTCTTGTTAAGTTACTTAGAATTTAAAGCCAATTATGTCTCAATTTTGCTTATATCTGATGTTTGGATCCATATCTCATGATGTGGTTGTTCACATTAAATGAGGAACTAGTAGTTAAAACTTCCTCATCCCCAACATGATTTCTTACTTTTCAACAGGTTTCTAAACATGCTCTTAGACCCTCCAAACTAGAAAAGTTTTAGCATTTTGCATATTGACGTTTGTATCAACTAGGAAAACCATATTACTGTCTTTATTGTTCATTGACAAGGTTTTTTTTTCCCCAGAAATGATTTTCCCAAGAGTCCCCTTCCCAGAATGATTTTCTAGCAAATTGCAATGATTGTTCACTGGCTACTTCTTGACAGCTAGCTTTTGTTTGTGTATATGTGAAAGCAACTAAACTGTGTTTTCTTTTGAATTACTTGTATTAGTTGAATGACAAGAATATTTTAGCGGTTTATGCAACGAATGCTTATGTTATAACAAAATAAAGTATTTTGTTTTTCTTTTCTTGGTTTTGGCTTTTTTTTGTATTATTTTCCTTGTTGCATTTGCATTCTCTGATGTAGAAGTTTTACAGCTATTCGATGGACACAATGGATCTGCTGCCGCTATTTATGCCAAGGAAAATCTTCTAAATAATGTTTTAAGTGCAATTCCTTCTGATCTTAACAAAGATGAGTGGGTAGCAGCGTTGCCTAGGGCTTTGGTTGCAGGCTTTGTAAAAACTGATAAAGATTTTCAAGAGAAAGGTATAACTAGTTACTTCCTTGTGGTGTTTGTTCTTGCCTCTGTTAATTATTAGGCTATGAGGCAAAGTTATGTGTTCCTTCTGGAATCTTCATAGTAATAATGTAATATTACCAAAGAGTAATGCTATATCTTTTATGTAACGACCTCCTTCTACTTTATAAAGAAAGTATTAGGTGGAAAAGAAATGTATTTAATGTCTTCTAAATATAAAAAGTATTCATACTTTTTCATCTAGTGTGTAGGGGGATTACAGGAAAATATTGTAGGAGAATTTAGAATTATTTATTACAAAAATAACTTGTCAATATTCCCAATTCCCATAAGTAAAAAAAATTAAAGAGTAGAAGGTAAAAACATAAAAAACAGGTGGAATGCATGCTGAGCATGTTGACTACATCGGGAAACCTTGGTAATTCTTTTCCAACCTCTGTTGGCACATTGCTACTAGCCTAGCTCTTTTTGAGCTGTTTAATTGGATGTGTCAAGAAAATTTGAAAAATGTACTTATATTTTCATCAGCTTAAGCTTAATTTGTGTAATGCATACTGGGAACAGTTTAATATTGTTTAGCCATATAGACAGTGAGTTAATGCAGCTATTTTATATATATAGTTGCTGGGAAACATACATTTCCTAATGAAAATTATTAAAGTTTTTGTAACTGAGCTGTGACTGATAGGTCTTATATTTCTGAATTACCGAGTTTTTGTTATATTTTTCTCAACTTGTATGCTGATTTTATATACATTATTTTCTTTGCTTGTACAGCACAAACATCGGGAACAACTGTAACCTTTATGATTATAGAAGGATGGGTTGTAACAGTTGCGTCAGTTGGTGATTCCCGTTGCATACTTGAGCCTTCCGAAGGTGGGATTTATTACTTGTCAGCGGACCATAGACTAGAGAGCAATGAAGAGGAGTAAGTTGCTACTGGAATGTTTTGTTTGAACAAAACTGTTTGGAATTGCTCCATTTCATTGCAGCCCAGTCTCACCCTTTATTTTTCTGTTTCTTTAGGAGGGTCCGCATCACTTCTAGTGGAGGTGAGGTCGGTCGTCTAAATACAGGAGGAGGCACAGAGGTAATTTCATTTTAATTGTGATCCCTTTGAGTCTGATGCCTCTAGCAATAGCAATACTACTCTTTTGTATATGATGCTTGACCAGTTAAACTACAAAAGCAGAGATTAAGAAATAAACTAGGTAAATTATACAATGGAGAATTAAGAGGCAAGATAATTGATGCTAGTTATATGGTCATGTCTTTAACTTAACTGTACTCATCACATATGTCATTACATTTTTATAATATTTTGGGAAAACTATTGCTTACATTTGGTGTTATACTGGTCATATGTGATGATATTTAGATTATCATCCTTTGCAATTTACTAATATTCTCTCTAGAAGAAACTTGCATTTGAGTTGTATTATGCCTGACTAGATTAATGATATTTGTAGGTTGGTCCTTTGAGATGTTGGCCTGGTGGCTTGTGTCTCTCACGATCCATTGGTGATATGGATATTGGTGAATTTATTGTCCCTGTACCACATGTAAAGCAAGTGAAGGTCAGTCACTGCTTTCCTGTGTTTTATGTTTATCAGTTGCTTTTCTCATGCTTCCCTTGATTTTACTTCGGTGTATATAATTTGTTTATCTACTTAAGTATAGTTTCTTTTCTATCTCTGTGCTTCATAGGCAGAAATGGTGTCTTCATTAGCATGATTTTCTACCCATTTATAAAGAGCATTTGAATTTTCTTTTTTTCCTCTGTTAAGACTATCTATTGCCTTTTAAAAGTTGAAATGAATTTTTCTTGCTTCGTTGCTGTAAATCCTTTTGTATTTTTTATTCCCAAAGTGCTTAAATCCTGCATTTTCCACTTGGGTCTGGTTTTGCAGCTTTCCACTGCTGGAGGCAGGATTATTCTCAGCAGTGATGGTGTCTGGGATGCTCTAAGTGCAGAAATGGCCCTTGATTGCTGTCGTGGCATGTCACCTGAGGCTGCAGCAACCCATATTGTGAAAGTATGCACATCTTTTCCATAATTTTTTAATGTTATAGTTTCACCATGTAAGTTGTAACTTGTATCATTTTGTGGTATGCAATATGCATTACTTGTTTCTGTTTCTTCCATTTATTCCTGTCTCTTTTCTTCCTACAGGAATCTGTGCAAGCAAAGGGACTTAGAGATGACACAACCTGCATTGTTATTGACATATTACCCCAGGAGAAGCCACCTACTTCTGTGCCAACACAAAAGAAACCGGTGAAAGGAATGCTTAAGTCCATTTTTCGCAAAAAGTCCTCTGAATCATCATCTTTTATTGACAAAGAATACCTGGAGCCAGATGTGGTACAGGAACTATACGAGGAAGGGTCTGCTATGCTTTCAGAGAGGTTGGTTTTTGTAACAAGTGTTGTGAATGTTAGCATATTGCTCTCCAGTTATGTCTTCTGACATGGAAACATCTTTGTCTGAGATGCAGGTTAGAAACAAAATATCCACTTTGCAACATGTTCAAGTTGTTCATCTGTGCAGTGTGTCAGGTAGAGATTAAACCTGGGGAGGGTATTTCCATACACGAGGGTCTGCCTAACGCAGGAAGATTGCGTCCCTGGGATGGACCTTTCCTTTGCTCAAGTTGCCAAGAGAAAAAAGAAGCCATGGAAGGGAAGCGGACATCGGGTATTTTGATAATTCTTGCTTGTTTTTATGTCCATTGATGTCTTAAGCTATGCATGTGTATAATTTAATTCTATCTTTCAACCTTTTGCTTTCAGATAGACTTAGCAGCGGGAGTGACTGATGAATTATCATGTACATTTGCATTTTGAGAATGACAAAGATTGTTCGTCTAATGGAAAGGTCAAACTTCCACGCAACAGTGAGCCCCCTCGATTACCACGGAGGCTTCTCAGAATACGGATATATTTTGGAAATCCACATGATAATCAATATGGAGTTTTCTGTGTTGTTGAGTCAAGAGATTAACCAACAATTGAAGCTTGTTAGAAGAATTCTGACTTAGAAGAGAGGAATATGAACCATCCAAGTGTTTTAGAAGGTTGTGTTAAAAGTGGGAATGCACATTTGTATATAGGTCTTCGGAATCTCGAAATGTACCTTTAATGGAAGTGGTCTTTGTTGTTGTATTGTTCTACATGGACAAGGAAGTTTATTTAGACGTCATATAGATCAATTCCACTAAGGCTTCTGAACGATTTCTTTTATTCTTGTAGCCATTCAGTTTTGATAATTTCTTTTACCATTCCAATATTAACATTATGTAATTGAAAATTTGAAATGTTCGGAAACCCCCACCTTCATAATCCCTTTATTTTCCCGAGTAACTAATCCTTTCAATCCATTTCATTGTTTTTCTTACGACTGTTAGATGCATGATCAGGTACTAAGGTGTGAGTTACTTGTACAGGTAGGGTTTCCATTATTGCATGCGCAAGAACTGAAAATTAGTTTTGCAAAAACTCTGAAGCATGTTAGTTCCAAATGCCGAGCACGTACTAGAGATGTACCCGTATTTGGTACTCATTGGATACTTATGGGTACGTACTAAAAATATTTTTCAGAAAAAAAATGGGTGCATACATGAGTACTTTTTGGCGTATGCACTCATGTTGAAGAATTTAATTTTCTTGTATATTATACTTATTTATGTTTGGTCGAATGATATCATACAACTGTTTTTTTTACTGGCCGTGCATAATATTTTCTCTCTATGTATAATTCCTATACACTCCAATAGATAAGAAAAAAAGTGAAATATGCGATTAATGATATGACAAAAAGAAAAAAAAAAGAAAAAGGTTAAAGAGAAGTGGAATTACTGTCTAAATATGAATATCATTGTTATTGTTGTATGAATATTAATATATTATTGTTTTTTCTTTGTAAAGGAGTTAGACTTCAATAAGCAAAAACAATTGTCATCGGGGAGAACCAAATAATTAGTGTGATCTTTGTTTATGATTCTTTTGTTGGGAAGAAATGCATGATAATTGATAAAGATAATTCAGTAGTCACTTCAACTGCTAAATCTAATTGAAAGCCAGCGAGCAAAGGGAGGACAATATGTGGACATGCAAATTTGAACCGAAGATGCTGTAAAATAACGAATTGTTGGTTTTTAACATGATTATGGTAATTCTATTTTGGAACTACCAAATCTATTACACCATATAATCAACACAATAGACTGTACCGAAAATAATAATAATGAAGACAACAGAGATACATCATACATGTGTCTAATAATTTGATGCTTTCGCGTGCAATTAGGTAATGTAGTACATGTTTACTCCTAGCTAAATTCTGGTAAGAATTATTATTGATATGCTTTCATAATTTTTTAATTTACATACCCAGAATATGTAAATATCAATAATAAACAAGTAAAATTATTTTTAAATAATTATAAAGCAAGCGTCAGCTTAGTTGATTCTATCTTTTTCACATCTACGTACCCCATTGTTGTTAGATTTTGTATGATTCATTAAATTTGTACTAGAAATGTCTACATAGATTAGTTCAGACAGAGAAGATTATCAAATAAAAATCAGAAATCTTATGAGAAAATGAGAACAAAAAAAAAAAAGAATCCGATTCCAGCGCCCTATCTACTAACTCGAGGAAGTATGCCATTTTTTCAATGAAAAAACATAAAAGAAATTCCACGAGAATTGACATAAATGATATAAGCAAACTAAACTGATTCAATAAAATTTGGGATGGGTATTTGTCAGTGGTCCGCTTGCATGTCTCAAGACTGGCATAGGACAAATTAAAGGCTTCCCCTCCTACATGAGTTAAAGCATGTTCACAACAAAAAGTCAGCATAAACTAGTAAATATATAGTATGTTAATTAAAATTAAAAGTTCAAAGCTATTTCCTTTTTGAAGTTTTGAACCATCAACTTCACTGTCGGATAGCTTGGGGGATACAAATGATCCGATATATTGTGTAAGGAACATTTACCTTACAATTTGATTAATTGAAATTGAGTTAAAATTTCATAGGATGTGTATTTTTCTGAAATAGTATCTCGGGACCAATTAAAACTGAGATTTACATATATTCGGTTCACCCAAACCTAAAACTCTTGAAGAACAAACACCTTCAAGGGGGCAGACATAAAACGCATGACCCGTGAACAGGTCACTAGAACTATGTCACCGTAGCCGTTTAACTAATTTTTCCGTCCAAATTTGCATATATAAAGGGAATCCCAGGTATGAAGTTTAATTCAACTCTCATAATTTAATCTCGATCTCCTCTCTCAAACTTTGACTTGGGCTTTTCAGATTGTTATAGGTACTTCACTGATGTTGTGCACGCCAACTCCAACGAACATGTACATCAATTTCTGATGAATATGATGGAAACATTAATTGAATTAAGCATTTGCTGTAATGGAGAAAACTTAGATAATACTCCTAGTATTATCTACGTAATAGTTTCTATAAATGGTAACTTAAATTATTAAGATAAAACTCATAAAAAATGACATCAAAAGCACCTATACTACTGTATCTAATTTCGCGAAATATTGCAAAATGCAAATCATTGTAATCTCCAGGTGGGTGCACATGCATGCTAAGATGAAAACGTGATCCGGTTTCTCGGGGATTTCTGAAGAAGATTCAAATACTTTTTTTTTTCTGACAAGTTGAAAAGAAAACAAAAACGATCGAGGAAAGTGAGGTGACTGATTCAAGGTTTTGGTGTGCTGTTTCATGTTTTGGAAAAAGGGGAGTGTGATTAATTGAGTAGAGGGATATTGAATGGCTAATATGAGAGGCGGAAGCGCAAAAGGATCTCTATGTTGTTGGATGGTGAAGGATTTGTTTTATGGTCCCTCTTATCTCAAAAAGAAAAGACGATCGATCGAGAAATGTAGAATATAGTAATATAATATTTAGGGGTGAAAGTGGTGAGGATGGTTCAGTCCAACCAAATAATGCCTCTATGATTAAGATGTTGACCTTAACCATGCATACAAAATTCCTTTATGCTTGCTTGAAGGACCACCACCGCATGCACGTGTGTGTGGGTCTCTCACCACCCCCACCACCTAACTATCTATATAACCTCTCTCTCTCTCTTTCTCATTTTAATTTTCTTCTATTCTATTCTTCTAATTAATATATATGTCTTTTGAGTCTATATTATATTATATTGCTATAGGATATAGCAGTAGTCAAATGTATGGTTGTGGACTTGCACATGTATAATAAGATAGATGGTTACGCAATAGGGTAGTGTTGGCCACCGTCCGATAAAGGGGCTCACAGTCACATGACCACCCTTCCCTAAACGACATTGGCCATTCTGTTTCTTTGAGCTTTCGCGTTCATCAATGAATGAATGGATGAACTGAATCATTCCCAACAGCTGGCGGCCGGTGATCATGGCCCTCTCCCAATCTCTTTTTCAATTAAACAATGTCCGGCCATTTATTTATGTGATCATGCTAGACGATCAAGTTAACATTCTTTTCAAGACCATGTACTTTTCACAGTAACAGTTATGTTTGAATTGAGTAAAATTATCATGAACAATAATTAAACAATTTCTTCTAATACAATTATATATTTTTAAAAATATATATTTTTTTTTACAGCAATGACATGAGGAATTATTGAATTTAAGTTTTTAAGACTCCAACTTGAAATCAGTTCTTAAACTAATATAATTTTGGGTTAGTTTACCTATGTGTTTGCTGATATTCTTGTTGATATAGAACAAAATATGTGTTGTTACTTTTATTATTATTTATTTTATAGGTGATTAAAATATAGCTTTAGAAATGAATTTGTAGAAAAATTATAGTTGAAGAAAAAAATGTAATAGAAAATAGTTTTAGTCATTTTATAGTTGTAGGAATCAATTTGTAGAAAAATTATGGTTGTAAAAAAAATGTAATAGAAAATTATTATAGTCATTTTATAGTTGTAGAAATGAATTTGTAAAAAAAAATTATAGTTGTAGAAATAGATCTAATAGAAAATTATTGTAGTCATTTTATAGTTGTAAAAATAAAATTGTAGAAAAATGATAGTTGTAGAAAAAAATCTAATAGAAATTATTGTAGTCATTTTATAGTTGTAGAAATAAAATTGTAGAAAAATTATAGTTGTAGACAATTTTTTTAAGAGTATGTTTGGATAAGGCAATTTAAAATTCTAAAGAATTTCAAATGCTTCAATTAAAATTCTTTCATTTTCAAAATTATGTCTTTGGATAAAGAAAATAAATTTCTTTATTTTCAAAATTTTGTTTGGATAAAAAAATTGAATTTTTTTATTTTCAAAATTTTGAATCTCATGCACGTATACGCGCTTGAGGTGGGTAACTTGAGAGTAGCGAAAGTCAAAGTACTCGCCAAGCGATGGACACGAAGCAAAGAGTGGTGTGGTGAAAGCTTCTATAGAAAAAGAGAATTTCAATTTCTCACCTTTTAGAAGGAAATTAAAATTTCACATTTTTAATTGTTTAAAATTATATTTTAAAATTCAAAAAATTTAAATTCTTCATATAAAAAATCCAAACAATGAATTTTAAATTATCAGATAAGTTACTTTTCTCATTTAAAATTTTCTATCCAAACGCACCCTAAAGAAAATTGTTGTAATTTTATAGTTGTAAAAATAAATTTGTGGAAAAAACAGTTTTATTTAATAATTTAATATGAAATAGTATAGTTGAAGAAGAAACTCTAATGGAAATTTGTTGTTGTCATTTTTTAGATTTGTAGAAGAAAAATGTGTTATTTAATACTTTGATAGAAAATAGTATAGTTGAATAGAAAATAAAATTTCCCATTTTTATGTTGCATAGAAAAAAATAGTTTTAATTAAATATTTCAATTAAAAAATTATAGTTCTGTAATAAAATTTAATTGGAAAAGTAGGTTATACACGGTTAGTAAGTTTTATTATGTTAGTTTGTAGCAACAAATAGTTTTATCTAGTAATTTAATACAAAATAGTAAAATTTCATTTGAGGAGATTAGTGAGGAGATACAATGTTGAATTGAAGGCATTTTCAAAGAAAAATGGAGCTTGACACACGATTAGAGTGGATGAAAATATGACTATATGACAACCAATTTGTCGGAGGCAGTAAATTAGATGATTTTAAAAGGTTCCTGAAATATGTCCATATTGGCCTAAGTTAATTAAGATGACACATGAGATAATGGTCAACTATTTTGCGAGGAGAGGTGCACAACCTAGAGCGGAATATTGTGTCGGACACCATTATTGCAAGAGGTTGCTAGATGCCTTTCAAAAAATAACGTTGAAGCTTGTACTTTTCACATTAAAAGATATGATATTGGCCTAACAAAATTTGACGTTGAAGAGTCATTCAATCATGCATCATCAAGGGAAGAGAAACATGGTTTGTTATCTTAAACAAAAATTACTGCAAGTGTGGAGCTTTTCAAGCCTACAAATATTCTTGCTCCCACATCATTGTAATGTGTGTCTATGTTAACATAAGCTCATACCAATACAAGGATAAGGTCTACAAAATCAAGACCATCATTCAAGCATATTCTGGAAATTGGAATTCCCTTAGTTGTAAAGAAACCATACCTGAAAGAAGTGACCCTATTATTATTATTCCAGGTGAGTCCAAAATACATCTCAAGGGTCAACCAAAATCTACATGCATTAGGAATGAAATGGATTGGTCCGAATCTCAACGTACACAAACTTGTAGCTAATGCAGGCATTAAGGGCACAACATGACTAATTGTCCACAATTGACATTAGTTTGTCATGAATGAAAAAAAATCATATCATCCAAATTGTTAATTGTAATTATAATGCATTTCAATTTAACTCAATTTTTGTTACGAATATATATATTTTTGCTATGTAATTGAAAAAACTATCAATAAATAGAGACACATGACCAAATAAAACCATTAATCCTAAGCCCTAATCAATATCTCTAAATCCTAAAGATCAAAAATTTATAAAAGTAAAAACAACATTCAAATTTGGATGAATAAAAACACATGACCAAATAAAAACAATTTAATCTAAAATTTAAATTATTAAACCCTAAACAATATCTCTAAACCCTAAAAACCAACAATTTATAAAAATAAAAACAACATTCAAAATTGGATGAATAAAAACACATGATCAAATAAAAACAATTTAATATAAAATTAAAACCATTAAAACCTAAAGTTACTTAAACTAAATAATTATTAAAATTACAAATTAATTATTAAAATTATTAAAACCTACCTTAAAAAAAGTTTGATGACTGGGTTTAGGGTCTTCATTCTATCTGACGCCACCTGGTGAAGCCACCCAGAGTGGTGCCACCTAATTAACAATCATTAGAAATGAATGAAGCCACCCAATTTGACACCATCAAACTAGTAAAAAACTTGAACCAGAGGAATCAGTCAGTGTGGTGTCATCCAAGTGATATGTTGTTGACTGGTGTCACAAATATCCTGAGTGACTTAAGTCACCCACATTAATAAATATTTTGTGGACAACCCACATTGGTATTAAGTTTTCAAAAAACACCCATTTTGATTAATTACCCGTCTAGCCTCCTAAATTACTAGAGTTGGTGTACATCTTTCTAATTCTTCTTGTAATTTAATTATGTACATGGAGTTGATTTATTTCTCTAGGGACCTTCTCACTGATTGGAAAACAAAGTCCAAATTTCTCCAGTGAAATCCGCCATGCCAATCCCATCTTCCTTGAGTGGCCAAATTTGGATGTTTGTGACTTCATTCCCAAAACCAGCACAACAATTGCTGTTGGAATTGATAGGGACCCAACAAAGCACACCACTACAACCCTTATAACACGCACGAGAAAAACATATATACCATCTCTTCTCATCTCATCTCATTCCTCAGCACCACCCTTCCATAAAACGCAAGTAATATAAGTGGGAATAAAAAAAAAAATCCATTATTGATAATGCTTAATAATAATCATCACACGTAAATAATACGCATACACACTAACACAGTTTGGTGTCTTATGAAAAGTTTCAAAAGAAGACAGACCAAGTCTAACAGTGGTTTGACAAAGACCCTCTCTTTCTTTCCATGTTTTTCGGTTCCCTTATCCCTCATAAAGCTTTGTTAACATCCATACAACAAAGAAAAGATCACAACACAACGCCTTTCTCTCTCTCTCTCTCTCCACCAAAAAGAAAAGATCATAAAGCGAGAATTTCACACACACACATTAGTCTTCAAGACAACCTCAACTGTAATAATGGAAACACATCATCAACCCCAAAAGAACAAAGAAAACGATGTGCAAAAGAAAACTGAAGAAGGAGTAGTAGCAAAGCCACCTTCACCATCCTCTTCCCCTTCTCACGAATTCTCCTTCACAATCTCTCTCCATTCTTCTTCTAACACCACAATCCATGACAAATCCAAAACCCCTCCTTCTCTTGCAGTTGATCTATCTCCAGCAGATGATATTTTCTTCCATGGTCACTTGCTTCCTCTACACCTCTTATCTCACTTCTCTTCTTCACCTCGCTTTTCCACCAACTCCGTGGACAGTTTCACACTCCCCATCAGAGAGTTCTTAGAAGATGAAAAACGTAACAGCAGCAGCAGGAGCAACATCACCATAGATAACATTACCAGCTGCAACAACAAAGAAGACTACTACAACAATAGAGTCACAAAGGAAGAAAGTAAGTCCAAGCCTAGTTTCTCATTGTTTAGTTTATCAAAGGGGCGTAAAGGGTGTCAAGTTAGAGATAACAAAGAAGATAAAGAGGATAACAATAAGCACAAGAAGAAACTAGGGTATGATGTGATGCATGCACTAAAGAAGTACTTGAGAATGGTGCAGCCACTAGTGCTTTTCAGAGGGAGAAGAGAAAAGGGTCGGTTCCATGGACAAGCTTATTCTCATTCGGGGAATTTGATTAGGAAAAACAAGCCTGAAGTGAGAGGTAGAAGAGGTGAGTATTCAGCACCAGCTTCTATGAGAACTTCTCCAACAAACAGTGGTCTTCTTCTTGCAACTGCTGCTCTTCCTCCCGCGAATGACAGCACCATGGAAGAGTTGCAAGCAGCCATTCAAGCTGCAATTGCTCACTGCAAAAATTCTATTGCCAAAGAAGAGAAGCTCAGTTGCTGATACACACGTGGTAGATAATTTCTTTTTTTGGTTACTAGTTGTGCCTATTATTGTCATAGTTTTTGTATTTTATATTTTAGTAATGTAAAATCTATTCCAGCTGAAGATTGTTGCACTTGGTTACCGATATGTTAATTATTGGTTACTAACATTTGTCCACTCGAAATTTATTTTTAAACATATATATATATATATATATTAACTGATGAACATTGATGATCTATAATTAACACATTTCTAACAAAATTAATAATATACTAACATTAACCGATATGTTAATTACTGGTAACTGAATGTAACTCTAGCGTGGATTTTTACATGTGATATAATATTTCTTTATCTACTATTTTGCACAGAAAAAAAGAATTTAGTATTTATATTTTAATTAATTTTAGGCGGCACAGAAAAATTCATGTGCTATTATGAGAGTTTGAAAAAAAAGGCAAGTGTAAAAAGTATAAGTCAGAGAAGATTGATGATTTGTGTCTTCTAGTGTGTAGTATCTCACAAAATTCTGAAAACTCTGGCAACCGAGTCTTTTTCCATGATGAGGTGATGGTAACAATTGTCCCTCACTAGGGCCTCCTCTTGATGAAAATGGTAAAGAGTTGGGTTTTTCTAAGTAAAATTTTAAGTTGGAGTCATGATCATCGGAAAAAATTTGACAGTAAGATAATTTTACTCTTTTACTGTTACTTCGTCCAAATCAATTAAGTTAGTCAAAATTCAAAGTAACTTCCGGTTCGAAAAAAAAACATGCATTGATATATGATATGAGTGCATATTAACATATATAGTAACTGTTATAAATTTTTTTTAATAAAAGGCACTGAACTCTATACATGGGAATTCTCAATTCTGACATTCCAATGATAAGCATATACTATATAGCAGCTAGCTAGAGACGCATCAGAAAGTTTAAAGTCTAAACTGCCTATGTTTTCTCTGACATTCTCCTGGTAGATATATATATCCATAGTGACCAGACTGCAGAGCGTTTGTGCAAATTGATTGATCTGTTATTTTTCATTTTCATTTTCCTCTGTCGTGGTTATTTTGTTTAACTTTTTCCTTCAAAAAAACATGTCCAATCGAAACATATTTGGACCCGATCGATGTACTAGATTCCCCGCCAAATAATCTGCTCTACCTTGTCACAATCATGTCCCCATTGTAAGAAAGACTGTATTCATGGAACCAGGAAGCTGTGGTTACAACTGTCACTGACTTATGTACGTAAAGGGTGGGAACATGTTCTTTACAGGCTTAACAGTTAGGAAAGCGCAATGTAAACCAACCAAATTAAGCCCTATAGTCACAACAAGGAAAATTACATAGCATTATACTATAGTTTCGAATTTAACTACTGAAATACCTACATTATAAAGTCAAAAGGGTTAAATCAACTTTTTCGTAGCTCCCTACACGTGAAGACAATGAATGAAAAAGGTACTGGAAGGTAGGAGGATTTTTTTTTTTTTTTTTTATCATAAAGTTCCAAGCACAATTATATGGCGATCATATACTATAATTCACAGAAAATATATATTTCCCTACATGTAATTATAAAGGAGAGACAGTAGTGATGATAGTCATAAAGGTCATGCTAAGAATTAATGATAAGCATAATGATGAGCTTAGAAATACATATAAATATGGGCGAGTATGGTTACAAAAATGTTAGCTTTATGAAAGAGGACCACCATCTGCTCGCGATCGCTGTTGTACTATGAGTCAAATTAATTGGAACAAAATCCCATTCTATATGCAAGGTGCATGTGTTGTGTTTGACCATTCCACTTTAGTATTAAGCTGGAAGCCACGCACAAGATACGTCACGGAGTAACCGTTCATGAATCTAGTAATTAAGTTAAGGACATGACTGGATAAGTTCCACGGCTTCCTTTCTTGTGCATCAGGAACGCACTAATTATTCTCAACAAAATAAACTTTCTGAACCAAATGTTAAAATGAGTCAAGTTTCAATGATGCAAATACGTAGTAGTATATATTTGCTCTGAATAAAAATATATTTTTTAGGTCAGGGGATTAAGATAAGGAAATGAGAAGAAAAAATACTGGTAGGCTGTCCCAGAAAACCTCACAAGCAAAGGTGGGGTTTCTTCTGGCACCTCCAAAAATTTCTTCCTGCATCTCTCTGAAATACTTTTTTATCTTTTGGATTGGTCAATCCAAAATGTCAAAGATGTAATCAATTCTGTTTAAAATTACATTTTGATGGGTCAATCCAAAGCCAAAAGGGTGCAAGAAGTAATCTTTTGGTGCAAGAAGCAACAGCGGCAAAGGTGATCAGCCTTATGACCCAATCCGACTAAGTCCACAAACACAAGGTGATAATATGACCATTTTGCCCCACCTAAACGACACATCATGCCATGTTGTTCAATTTGTATTTAAGTGTGTTGGACTGAAATTGCTATTTGTTCCTGAAATTGGGCCAAGAGACAATGGACCAAAAGCCCAAGAAGAAAACTATCTACTGAACAAAGTTCTAGATTATTTATCAGCTAAACCAAGCAAGAGACACTGAGGATGAAACATAATTTGATAGAATGATATTTGGACATTCCATTATTATTTTAAATGATAGAGCAATGATACCACCAACAAGAGAATTTGGCTCTGCAAACATGTCCAAATTGGAACTCCCACTCCTGAGCAATAAGTCTTTGAATTTCACTCACCACAGGAAAATCGGAATAATTTTTTGGACATGCAGAATTCAGGATCTACAAAGATGTTAAAGAAACCTAGCTCGGCTTCAAGGAATACAAAAGGCGATGGCTCAACGTGAATGATGGAGCAGTAACCAACATTACAGCTCTAGTATGATTATGAAATGCCCTACCACAAATCCATCCGTATTAATTAATTCGGGTATTAGGAGAAGCTCGCCATGAATTTGTGTTTTTGTTTTTACGTTATCCTGCTTTCCAATACACCTCAACTTGAGAGAGCCAAATCTATAAATTGGCGTTCAAAAAAGACTGGAAAGTGGAAACCATAGTGGAGCGAAACAATATATATACTCTCCAATAAGAACATGTAACGTTGATTCAAACTGGTCCTACAGATAGAACATATCCCAAGACCCAAGTCATTTATATGTTTTGTACGATTGTGTCCATTTGCGAGCGAGAAGAACAATATATATATCGGCGCAGCGCGCAGCCATGCATCTGCAGAAAAGTTTGGCTGTGGTCCCCTTCCTTTTCAAACAAAACAACCACCTAACATGACACATGAGAGAATCATAATCAGACTTCACTCTCTAGTGGTCCTCAAGCCAAGCCAACCATATTATTATTAGGTCGATCATTGGAAAGTGACGGTTTTTACATGATTTTATTATTTCTAAAATTAGAAAGAGAAAATAATTCAATTAAATATACTAGTATTAAAAACATTTATTATCAAAACATTTTCTCAACAAGGATATCTATAATTATTTGTGAAATTCAATTGGGTCAAATTGGTTGATGAAAATAGCAAGAAAATAAATAGTTTTACTTATCCTTCTATTTTATACAACATTTTATCTTTCTAGTTATAAGTTATGTCATGATGTGTAGTAATGCTTTTCCTTTCCGCGTAGGCTTCTATAATACTGTTCTTAGGAATTAAGGATGAGTGATTTGATTTGTGTATGAAAATGGTGAGAATGAAGAAGCGTACGTGAAGCAAGCACCAGCAGCACGGATTGAACATGTGTTAAGTTTGGTTAGATGGAAGGAAAATAAAAAAAAATAAGGAAAATTTTAAAATTTGAATTAAAGAAAATGATAAAAAATTAAAATTTCTGAATTAAAAGAAAAATTCTTCATTTTTTCTTTAAACAAACATAATAAAATATTTTGTTAGTGTTATTTTCTTTCTTTCATTTTTTCTCTATTAAACTATGAAGAATGTTCGAACGGTGCGAAATGCGACAAGAACCATGAATCTGAAAAGCGGGCCCCACATCGAGCCACGTATGACATAAATCTTTCTTCTTCTTCGTTGTTGGTCTTCACCGCCAACAACCTCTCCTCCTCGTCCCTCCCCAATCGCGAAATTCAATCACTTCTTCTTCAGCTTACACTACAGGATCTCCTCCTTCAAATCAATATCCATTCACAATTTTGATTAGAATATCCTTTTTCAATAATTCCGCGATCCACATCTTCCCCAAAGTCCACGCCCTACTATTCTTTCTGAATTGAATTATTTATCAATGTTTTATTTTTTCTTAGATTGAGCGTTACGAAATCGAGATTGAATTTATGAGAGGGAATAGAAGAAGAATTATTAGGGAGGATGCAAGCGGTGGGTAGAATAATTAGTCAGGGCGTGGTCAGGTTTTCAGGGCCGTTTCATCCGTTCGGTGGCGCCGTTGATATTGTGGTGGTGGAACAGAAAGATGGTACTTTCAAGTCCTCTCCTTGGTACGTTAGATTCGGCAAATTCCAAGGGGTTTTGAAGGCCAGGGAAAAGGTTGTTGATATCTGTGTCAATGGGGTTCAAGCTGACTTCCAAATGCATCTTGATCATACAGGGGAAGCCTTTTTTCTCAGGGAAATCGATGCACAAAGACAAGAAGAAGAAGAAGCTATTTTGATGTTTCCGTCTTCTTCTGCTGCTGATGATGAAGATGATCTCTCTTGCTCTCACTCTCTCAGGTCCAAGAGTTTGAATTATGATGCTGCAGCTGCTGCTGAGGTTGTGGGAAGGACTACTAGTTCTCGCCCCTCCCGGATACTTGGCCTTGTGTTTGGGAGAAGGTCTTTGAAGAGGGAAGATGGTGAGGGTGTTGGTGATGGTGATGGAATTGAGAACAGGGTTGGTTCCTTGGAGCGCGCCGAGATTGCGGCTAACTTGTTAGACATCAAGTGGTCCACCAATCTCTCCGCGGAACAAGGGCAAGATGTTCTTGCTAACCCGTCTGGGGATGGTGAGGTGGTTGTGGAGAATGGTGAATTGAATGAGGAATCTTGTTTTGATGGTGAGTGTGACTTGAATGGGAAGGAAGTCATGTATGATACTGCAGGGTCTGATGTGCAAGTTGCATGTGTGGAGGTGGAGGTTGAGGCATGCGTAGAAAAGGGATTGAATGGAGAAGAGCTTTCTATTGATGCGCCGGGTAAAAATAGTAATGAAACATCATCAGACACTTCCAAGTTGGGCGTGGATTGTTCTAGTGAACAAGCTCATGGGGTGATGTACCTTGCTGGCCCAGAATGTGAAGAAGTCCGTGTCCGTGTCCACGATGATGAAGTCTTGCATGGTTCTGCAACTGTACTGCTAGCTGAGGTAAATTGACAAATTCATGGACAAGTAGCCTTCACCTATGGTTTTGGCTTGAGGAATTGGAGAGAACTAAATACTAGTAACTAAGCAAATAATGTTCTCCAATCAAAACTGGCTATATAATATATATGAAACCGGTTGCCAATATGCCAATTTTGTTTACTGAGATGAAATTGATGGCTGCATTGAAGGTCAGCAGCAGTGGCCGGGATAAAATATCATACGGCCAATTTTGATTGGTGAACGACAGCACTAGTATTTATGGTACTATATTTAAGTTTTGTCCAATAAGAAATGATACTAAATTCTTTGCATGGAAATTTTTACATGCCAACTGGAATAATTAAAGAATCATTCTCAATCCCTAAAATACTTCTTCTAATCCAGTAACCCACTACTAACTATATAAAGAAAGTATTCGAACTTTTTATGTTCTTAAGGTATTAAATACATTTACCTTTTTCATTTAATAATTTCTTACAAATTATTAGGAGGTTCTTGTAGGAGGGTATACCACTATAGCATTGCTCATAATTAAATCAAGAGAACATTTACTTTGTTTCGGTTGACACTGACACCCTAAAGTTATCCTTTAGGATACAGAAGCTGAGGAAGTTATTGAGAATGCTGCTCTTGAGTTTCATTCTCGGGTTCAGCAAACAGATAGTTCAGATTCTGATGATGTTAGGTACAATGAGGTGGTTGTTGAAGAGCAACCAACATCTACAAAACCTCAAACTGTCAAAATGGGCCTAGGACATTATTCAAACGAGAAAAAAGTTGAGCCAAATTGTGTTATCAAACCTTCCAGTTACATCAGCTTGAATGACCAAGCCTTAGATGAGAATAATATGGACAAAAATGTCTCTTGCACACTATCGTCTCCTCTGGACTCTGTTGATGATTCTTTACCTAGAAAAGCATCAAGGAGATCATCATCACCAAGTTCAGAGGATGAAAATTTCCTTTTTAGTGACCTTGACAAAAATGTAATCATTGATCGATTTGAGAGATCATTCTCCCATGAACATGTAGATAAAGAAGATCATGTTTCTTATGGGAATGACACTGAAAAGTTAACAGCAATATCCAATCCCATAGTTATTCCTAGAAACATAGCTGCTGTAGAGGAAGTTGTGCAGCTTTCGGGATCCTTGCCAAATATTTCTTCTGGTAGTGACATCATGGTCAAATACGATGTTCATTATCCTTTGAGTCAATCACTAGACTCAAATTCCACATCCTTGCCATGGGCATTTCCTGGAAAAGATGACTTGGAATGTCTAAAATCAGATGAAGACAAAGGAAACCAGTTACCACATGAGGAGCAAGGTGCTAAGGATTACAATGATTCTAGGGAATTCAAAGGTACTGTTCTGAAGCTTCTCCTTGCCAAGAGAACTTATCTATGTTGTCTTTCTACTGAATTGAAAACAATCCATGCCTTTAGATAATATTTCATCTCTTCTAGTAGTGTACCGAATATACTGTTTTTATGGGATGATAATTGTTATACATTTTATAACAACAAGTTGTAAATTTCACTGAAGATTCAGAAGCGACTTTCTATTTGAACAATAATTTAGTTTGAGTAAACTTGTGTATTTTGCCAGAGCAAAATCAAGGGTTTTGTCATTGTTGTAGCTTTGAAAAAGGCTTCTCAAACATTAAGCTATAGCCTGTAGGTAGTTACTATACTGATTTATCATTTATGCAAACAACAGTCTCTGTAAACACTTGTTGTGTGAAGGGATGGAAGCTGACTGTAATTCTAAAGCAATCAATGCTGTATATCTGGTTGGTAAATAAATTTAATTCTTTGCATCTTGGGGGATAATAGGCTTGTTATTAAGATTGGTTATCATCATTTTCATGGGATTTAGGCATGTCTTTTGAAAGTCCATATATATTTAAACTGAAAGGCATGTACCAGCTGACCAAGTTGAGAAAAATCATACAGGAGATCCATCAACCCACAACCCTTCCCCTGGTGGAAGTTGGAGAATTTGGCCTTTCTCCTTGAGGGGAGCAGGATCTAGAAAGTCTATGTTGCCACCTTCTCCAAGTAATGCCAACATCGCTACTTTTGTTAATTCTCCTGAGAATACTATTAGTACTGATATGAACAAAAATGAGCTCAAACCCAATTTAATGAAAAAGAAGGTTAAGGAAATGACTCCAACCTCTGAACAGCTAGCCTCGTTGAATCTGAAGGATGGGATGAATACTGTAACCTTCACCTTCTCTACAGCTGTGCTGGGGAAGCAGCAGGTAAAATAATCATGAGTTTCTAAAGTTTTATTTTAAGAACATGAAGTTTACTTCTTGTTTCCTTTTATGTACATTTCTTCAATTGAAATCTCTCTTCTACCTTTATTTCTTATTTTTTATGTTTGACTAACAGGTTGATTGTCGAATCTATTTGTGGAAATGGAACACTCGTATAGTGATCTCAGATGTGGATGGTACAATTACAAGGTGAGGATACATCTTTTAGAAAATGAAGCTGTTTTTAAAATAGATAATGCACTCAGACAACACTCTGGTGAATATTCATTCTTTTAAAAGTTGTTTTTCTTTGTCGTTTTCTTTGTTAATTTGATGTTACCTACCAAATAAAGATAATTGGCAATCTACCTAAAATATGCTCCTCTGTAATCTCATTTAAATCTTAGAGCTGGCTGACTTCTTTTTCTTTTTTTTTTTTTCAATCTGTCTCGCCTCTATCAAGTGAAAAGATACCCACGATTTGCTGTATTCCTCCATGAGCTTACCAATCCATGCTTTTCAGACCTAGAAGTAACATATCACACCAAATTTCTTTAAATATGTCAGGATAAAATATATTCTGCTATGTATCAGTAAACTTCTACTATGTGATGTTAATATGGTGGTGATTGACAAACAATTAGATTCTCTATGGATCTTGTTTCTTTTGAGTCCCGAGTATTTCTTTTCCCTATCCTGTTATCACTTGAAAAAAACTAGGTATGGACTTTCCAACCTTGTTTTCAGTTTGTAGTGCTAACAGGATTCCAACATCATAGTTCATCTGCTTGTTCAGCATGTTCAGTTGTTTGCTCCTAAAACATCATATGAATTTTATTTCGTGCTTTTTCCTCTATCATTTAGTTGCCTTTTTGTTTTACATCCCGACATACACTTTATAGAATTAGTATGCTCTTGCTAAAATATCTAATGAAAGCACAATACAAACATAAATATATCAACTTATCACGCTTGGAGTATAAATCCAACAATTTAGTATCATTATGGGGTATTTGTCGTAGATTGCACTTGGAACAATTATGAAGTAATGCGGGGCTTATTTTCTGGAGTTTCTCTTTATGTTTGCTTCTTGTTGGTTGAATTTGTATACTTAGATTTGTTTACTTGTGCTTAGACTCATTCTCTTATAAACTGAGCTTTTAACTTCAAAATTTGTTTTAAGGGAAATTAGACATGTGAAAGTTTTTAATGGTTTTAAAATACATGAGTTTGATGTCTAATGAAGAAAATCTCTATGGGGCATTTCTTTGATGTGTATTGGAATTTGATCAAAGAAATTTAACCATAATTTATGAACTACTTATTGGAGTTTGACATACCTGTAGAAGGAAAATGTCATTCACTTTGGGGTTATCCGATAATTGAGCTAGACAGCCTAGTTTGGCCAGTTGCCAATCAATAACCCCAATTGGATGTAAAAAAATTAAGTAGATAAAGATCCTTGTTTGGTCCGCACTAGTCAATACTCTTGATTATTGTAAAGTTGGCAGGTATAATTAGTTTCATAATTACCATTAGACCTTTAAAGTTGAATTGATTGACGATTTATGGTACTATTTTTATGAAAAAATTTACAAGTTGTAGCAATATCTTGGCCAATTTTGAGATGATAAGGTAAAGTTAACATATTTAAGTGAAACTGTTTTTTTTTTGGAATGCCAAAATACATTATGAGTAGTAACATAAGGAAGTAAGACAAGATGGACAACACAACAGAAAATAAAATTGTAGAAATTGTTTGAATTTGAATACCCTTTCCTTCTTCCTGCAAGGACTTTTAACATCCTGATAAGCTTTTGCCTAATAGAGTCCATGTCTTTTGCTTATCTTCTGTTATTTTCAAAAGATCTAACTCTAGTATGAAATTGTAATTTCTTTTTCTTGTTTCATGTCTTACAGGTCAGATGTTCTTGGTCAGTTCATGCCTTTGGTTGGTATTGACTGGTCACAGACAGGTGTTGCACATTTATTCTCCGCTATCAAGGTTTGCTTATCTTGGCCTTGTGTTTAGATGTTTTGAGACTGCTACAATATGATAATGTGGTTAAGTCCTCTGAATACACTGATCATACATCATTGCTTTATCTGTTAAAGTCACTAAATTGTTTATATTCTAATATGATTAATTTTTTAGGAGTTTTATGATGGAAACTGTACCTATGTCCTGCTCATAACAACCATCCTTTGATCTCTTTTCACCCGGTGTGGTGTCTCTCATGATCTTTTCCCTTGTCAATCTCACATTTACAGGAAAATGGTTACCAACTGCTTTTTCTCAGTGCTCGTTCAATTTCTCAGGCCTATATTACACGGCAATTCTTAGTTAACCTTAAACAGGTGATGTATAAATTTAGCAATAAGTTTCCAATCCATATGGACAAAAATATAAAAGGAAAGAAAGCCATTTACATTTACATTTTCATTTTGTATATTGCAGGATGG
>PYAF01001671.1:1622488-1676278 GCA_007407185.1 Glycine tomentella | reverse complement strand
TAACATAAATTTTGGTTTCTTTATATTTGAACTCGAAGGGAATATTTATTTCATAATTTTGAGTTATTATTCTTAAAAATAAAATATTATTTTATGTCAATATATATCTTTTTTATTTTGTGACATGTCTTTTACAAAAATTCATATTAAATTAAATTAACATTTTTAATTAATTATTCAAT
This sequence comes from Glycine tomentella, assembly GCA_007407185.1. Classification (NCBI taxonomy): domain Eukaryota; kingdom Viridiplantae; phylum Streptophyta; class Magnoliopsida; order Fabales; family Fabaceae; genus Glycine; species Glycine tomentella. The sequence continues at coordinate 1,676,096 of PYAF01001671.1, read as the reverse complement.
TAAAAGAAATTCTTACTTTAATAAATTTTAGCCAATACTTCAAAATTTTCAATTAACAATACATATAATGAGGTATCCATAAATTACTATAAAAGTAATATTTAATTAATTAAAAATATTTTTTTGTATTTTTTATAGGTTTATTTGGATTATGATAAGAGAGAATACAAAACTGACAGAAAAATTAGGGGGAAATGATTTCTGATATATATTATTCACTTCTCCTTTAACTTGTACAATAAAGAATACAATGGCACGATGAATTGGAGTTCACCTTTTCCCTCCACCTCCAAATCTGAGTTAATCTCTAACTGCTTCAACTAACTTTGTTTACTTATTTATAACATTCTTTTGATATTGCGATATTCTAGTTATTTTCCTCTTGGTACCTCCTATATATACTACACGTACCTCTTTTTTACTATTGGGCGCCAATCATCCAATTAAAAATTATTATATATTAACGTTTCTATTACGTTGGGTACTTATACAAGTATACAACATTTTTTTAAAGTCTTGTGTCAACTGTATGTTAAACTACACCCAAATTACCATTTTATTTGTATTTGGGTATAGTTGTATTTATTATATTTTTGTCCTTTAAATGTAATTAATTGTCATTGGCACAAAAATTAAAATGTTAGTAATTTTAATTTTCAGTTAAATAATCATTTCATTTTATCACTTTCTCATAATAAAAATATCGAAACATAAGAACAAAGTTAAAAAGGAAAATTGTTAATCTGCATATAGTATGGAGAAGAATCACCCTTTCAGAGTACAGTTTTTATGAAAATGTTTTCGTACTAATAAGCGTTTCGAATTCCCTTAAAAAAAGGGAAGAACTGAATTCAGTGCAGAACAAGTGGAAAAACTAAAGTAGCGCGTGCGATTCTGACATTGAAATACTTGTCTGCAAAGTGGGCAAGGTTTCTGATTTCGCTATCATCAATGAAACCGTCACGGTTGGCGTCTGCGGACTTGAAGGCTCGGCCACTACTCCATGAGGCCAAGAACCCTCCGGTGAGGCGCACGGCGCGGCGCAGTTCGGCTTTGCTGATTCTTCCATCTCCGTTTGTATCAAATGCTGTCATCAGCCACCGCTTAAACTGCTCCACCGTCATCACACGCTTCCCATCACTCCACACATTACGCTATAGAACGCCATAATATAAATTAATATCAATGTGTTCTTTCACTGTGAAACTACGTATTTGTGTTATCTCTAGCTCTTGATCACCTTCCAAGCTTGCCTTCTGTATTTATATTGCCACTTTTGTTTTCCTATGTTGTTAATTCATGCACCATGTTTATCATTAATAATTACGAAGATATATATATATATATATATATATATATATATATATATATATTAATTTGCATCCTTTGTGGGAGAATAAGAATCATATCCCTTTGCTATTTTGCTGGTTGGTACTGCATGGTGCTGCTTAACAGGGTGGATCTATGTATAATATATAGGGGCGGCACAATGTATAAAATTGTCCCTTTTGCTATGTACGTTGTATATATACAGATAAGCCTTTAGCCTTATTTCAATTATGGTTGCTTATGTTGTGCTTTTGCTTATTTTTTTTTTTATTAATCGGTATATATATAAGAATAAATAGTTATGCGTTTTATTCTCTTTGCAAGTTGGTATGTATAGAAAAATATAAACATAAAGTTATCCGCCCTCATCCTTCGTAGATCAAGATCCTAAAAATTGTAAGTTGGATATGATTCTCTCCAGTGGACATGTGTTGATTTTTTACGTTGAGGAATTCAAAAACGGTTAAAAATTGTCGTGAAAATTAAGTGTGAAATAATTGTCTTTGAGACTTTTTTGTAGCAGTGCTGAAAAGAAAAGAAGAGCATGCAATTGAAATATGCATTTGAAATATTAAATCGAAAGCTTTAAATTAAATCAGCATTAATAATTTGTGTTTTAAGGGTCTGCCAACTGCCATGTTAAAGGCAAATAAGTTCTTTGAACAAATACTAAAATAATACTATAAAGAGTGTATTTTGTTCATATTAGATTATAGACACCGGGAAAGAACGATAAGGAATTATGAACCTGTCCATATATAAATCATACACGCTAAAACTAATTTGTCATCAATGAACCATGAACATTTAATTTATATTAAACAATTATTAAATGTTTTTATTATTTTTAAATTCTTCAATTAAATAATCAATCTATATTCTTAGAAACTAGAACATAAAATAACTCACGATATATGATGAAAATTAGTTACTATTTTCGATAAAGACTATTTTTTATCAATATTATGTTCAGGACAAAAATGAAAAATAGTTCATAAACACCTAAAGTAACATCTAAATAACATTGGTGAAGATAAATATAAGATATGTGAAGGTATGATAGGTAATATGGAGATATAAGAAGAGAAATAAACAAAAATAATACATGTTGATGAAATGTTTGATATATCATCACTAATTCATATTCGTCGAGTTGGGATAGTGATATACTCTGCACTCACACTATATGGGAACAATCTATATAGCGAAAAATCTTGAATTTGATCCTTTTTGTATGCAAAAACCTTTTAGACTAACAACAATCATCATGAAAGAGATTAGTCTTTGGTTCAATAGACTAAAAACATGCATGGAAGGATAAAAAAAATATCATCACTCAATTATAATACACAATTTAGAGTGACTATGTAGTTAAAAACATACAATCCTCTTTAAAAAAAAATAGATAATATATATGTAATTTTCACATCTAACCATTCAATGTGTGTTTTTAAGTATCTTATATATTAATTTTATTAAATATTAAAATTAATGGATATTAATTCAAGATCTAATCTAGTTATTTCATAATTGAAGAGGATCTTTCTTGAATTTTTTCTTGTCTAATTTTACTCTTTCAATTTCAATTGTTTAATTAAAAATTATTTATCGAATGACTTCCAATACATATTGGTCACCGGTACTCTGATTGTCATTGAATTATATTTGACTGTTTTTTTTTCTAGAGTCCAAGAAATATTCTTTATTGGAATCGATTAAACTTGAAATTAATGATTAAACTGAAACTACTACACATCAATCCATCCACACGCTTAGTGGGAGTACTAGTATTTGGGTGTTAAAAAATCATAATTCTATTTATTATATTTTTGTCTTTTCAATGTTCTCGTTTCATTAATCACACCGTGGATGCTTATCCAAAAAAAAATAATCACAGGGTGGATACAAAGTGAACCAAAAACCTTCTCATTTGATTGATACTATTATTTTGTTGTCGCTTAATACAAACAAATATCAAGTTATAAGAACAAAGTTAAAAGAAACTACTTCAAAAAAAAATGGATGAGATCGAAGACGTGAATTGAGTGCAGGAGAGAAGAAAGTTAAAAAGTTAGCGTGTGATCTTAACATTGAAATGCTTCTCTGCAAACTGAGCAAGGTTTCTGAATTCGTTTTCATCAATGAAACCATCTTGGTTGGCGTCTGCGGACCTGAAAGCCTGGCCACTATTCCATGAAGCAAAGAGCCCTCCGGTGAGGCGCACGGCACGCCGAAGTTCGGCTTTGCTGATTCTTCCATCTCCGTTAGCGTCGAATGCTGTCATCAGCCACCGCCTAAACTGCTCCACAGTCATCACACGCTTCCCATCACTCGACACATTACGCTCTATGAATGCCATGTTAGCTACCGCTATTCAAGTTCAACCCCTCTCTAGTCTCTTAACTATTTGTGTTATGTCTAGCTTCGCTTCTTATCACCTTCCAAACTTGGGTTCTGTATTTATATTGCCACATTTGTCTTCGTATTTTGTTAACGCTCTCATTTTTATCATTAATTACGTACGAAGAAACATGAAGTATATTCAATATATTAATTTGCATCCTTTGTGCAAGAATAAGAATCGTATCCCTTGCTATTTTGCTGGTTGGTTGGTTCTCCTAGCTGCTTAATAGGATGGATCTATACGATCTAAATTCTTAAATATATATATATATATATATATATGAAATTGTCTCTTCTTTTGCTATATACTATGTACGTAAGTTGTATATATAAGAGAAATTATCGAGTCGTTTGGAATCATTATGATTTTCACTAATCTTTACTTAACATATAAGTAAATGTTTTAAGTTTTTATTTTGTAAATTATAAAATTTAAGGTTCTAAACTATATATCTAATAATTTCTCAAATGTATAGATGGAAAATTTTGGATGAACAACAGACTCTTGTTTGTATAGGACATGATGATACGATAAGAATAAAGATAAAAACAATAATAAATATTAATCAAGTATTTAATATAAAGAGTTATTTATATATCATCATTCAATAGGATAACCCTCGTACTCTCGTGGATGGTATCAATATGGTGATTTGGATTGGTTCTTATTTCAATTAAACAATATGGTGGCTGTTGTGCTTTTAGCCTTTCTTTTTCTTTTTTTATATAATCTTAATTATTATTAATGTGTTTATTCTTTTGCATGCGCAAGCTGGTATTTATAACAGAAAGTATAAGCATAAAGTTATACATGTTCCTTCCTGTAGATCAAGGCTGTAAATGACCATCTCCATTAGGCATTATGTGGTTGGAAAAGAAGAGCAGTTGAAATTAATTAAGGCGAAAAAACTATATAAAGGCATTTTGTTCGATATACCATGCATGCACGGCAAAACTAATTTATCTTCAATGTCTCAACAAACATGCAAATTAAACATGCATTAAACGTTTTTATTATGATGTAACATATCTTGTTATATTATATGCATTGTTTTAAAAATCAAACTAGATCGAACAGATTGATCGAAAGAAATGGTGACATGTCTAGTTCAATACTTCATGGAAAATAATATATCCTTAAATCGACTCAAAATTGTTGAATGAATAAATTTGATAAATTAATTGCTTAAAACTATTTTTTTATAAAAAAAAACTTTTAAAACCAAGTCGTTTTGGTTTAAAAAAAGAAAAAGAAATACATTAACTTATGAATACTTTTTATTATCATCAATTTATGTATATTATTTTATTTTTATTTAATATTATTAGGATATTAATGTTAAAATATTAAAAAAAATATTAAAACTAGTTCGATCTCAGTATAACCCTAATTAAATCATTAACTTTTGAATTAATGTCTTTACTGATTCAATGACCAATCCAGTTCCAAAAACATTGCTTATTTGTTCACCTAATGGCATCAATAATGCCTTTGGTTCTATTCAAATAATTGATAGTAAAGTTTTAACTTAAAATTGAATATTAATTGATAAATTGTTGTATTCTCAGTTCCCGTATTCAAAGTTCAGAAATCCATAAGTTGTGTTTCAACTTTCGTGTGTTATTAATATATATATATATAAAAAAAAAATCATGCCTAGCTATAAAAAAAAGGTCAAAAACATCTTAAACTAGATCAGAAAGGAGAGATGATTCAGAACATAGTATCTGAACCCTAATTATCTCTAATTGAAGGGGTTATTTCATCAACTTACTTCCTATTTGTTTTAAAGTTAGAAAAATAATTTTCATGCTTTTTAAATAGAAAAAATACATTTCAATATAAATATATAGTTCAAATTAATTTTCCATAATAAAAAAATAGTTTCAATTTAGACACATGTCTTAGTTATATATGTTATAAAAAATGTCTTAATTATATTTAACAGTTCAAAATCAAGTTTTACCCACGTTTAAAAATCTAAACAAAACTAGGATGCTTAGGCCATCTACAACCGTTTCTATTAGGAAAACCAATGGAAGCATTAATGCTAACCTCCACCAGCTCCATCTTAAAGTTTCTTAAGAAAACTAGGATGCATCAATTAATTTATTGAGGATTAAATTTACAAAGAAATAAAAAAGTTGGGATAAAAAAATACAATTAAGCGTTTTTAAAATAAGTTTAAATATACCAGTCTATTATCACTTAAGTTACATGACTTTTTGAATTAAAGTAATTGACAAATTAATTTTTTAAGTTGTTTTTACTTTTAATTATTAATGACGTAACAGTGTACTGTTATATACTTTCAAGAAATCGAATGGTATTTTATCTTGAAATTAACCTTAGTAACATTTCCATCTTATATAGTCTTGTCAAACAGATGAGTCCTACCAGCAGGTACCGATGGGGTTTAAGACTATTTGAGGGGGAAATACTACAGTAACAACATAACAACGTTGATTTAAAAAAAAAAAAAAAACATTGATGATTTTTAATTTAAGACTTGTTTATTTTATATTAAATAAAGTTAATTTTGATAATTTCAATTTTAGATTAGTATAATCATGATAAAAGTATCACAGTGAGAGAAATTCATTTTAAAAATTAGCCAAACAGGTCCTTAGAGATTGGATTTGGGTATACGCCTAGCAGTAGCACAATCCGAAAAATGGTCCGGATAATCCCTAGCGGCCTGGCCACATGGACAGACAGGACAGTTAACGTTTTTTTTTTTTTTTTTTTTTTTTTGTACACAAGGACGATTAACGGTTAAATAGATTTGGGGCGAAACTGAAGACTGAACTCTGAAGTGTTATATTATAAACTCATGGGCCAAAAGTGATTAACGGAATAATCCATAACTAAGAGGAAATGAGATATTTATTTAAGTATGTAGTTAACATGGAAGGATTGGGTGAAGACGAAGAAGGGCTTAGAGTTAGATGGAGTCGCGCGGACACTCAAACCCGCTTCTGTCATTTTCCAGCTTCATCCATCAACACTGCGTCCGCTTAGGGTCCGACCTCGCGACTCGTTTGGATGACACGAAGCGAGCCCTAGCTCAAGCTCATCATAATCTTCTCTTCCCCAAACACGCCCTCGCCCACGCCGCCACTGCTACCTTGGGCTCCCAGCACGTGGCTAAGTCCCTCGTCGGCACCTCCGTTTTCACCGTCAGCAATTCCAACAATGAGTTCGTTCTTATCTCCGACGCCGACGGAGCCAAGTCCATTGGATTGCTTTGCTTTCGCCAAGAGGACGCTGAAGCCTTCCTCGCTCAGGTTTCTCCGCTCAATCCAATTCCAATTTCATCCTCTCTTAATTGCATTGTTTTATTTTGTTGTTCACTATTTTAGGTTCGATCACGGAGTAGAGAGCTTCGAAGCAAGGCTAGGGTTGTTCCAATTACTCTCGACCAGGTCCTTTTCATTTTCTTCCCTCTCTCTCTGTAATGCTGCTTTTTTTAAAGGAAAATAAATGCGAATGTGGATTTCTTCTACGATACCTTGGCTTTAGTTAATGCTCTTTGAATTAATGCATATGTTGTTGTCAAATTATATATATTGATAACATTATCTGCTATACTCTCAACATATTTTGCCAATGGAACCTGTATTCCATACCTGTATCTATCAAATGCCTTTGGTTGTGGCTTGGTTTCTATCTTTTTGAAAGTCATGTAGGAATTGGGTAATCTATAATGATGGGAGGATGTGCTACTACTGCAACTAGATAGTAGATAGTATCTTCAGCTTGTTAATTATGTTGTTTATCCTGTACCTTTTACATATGACTAATTCTTGTGCTACAGGTATACATGTTGAAGGTTGAAGGCATTGCCTTCCGATTCTTACCTGATCCTGTTCAAATAAGGAATGCTTTGGAGGTTAGAATCTTATTGTATACTATATAGTTCTCACGTACAACATATCACTTTAAGCAGCACCATTATTGTTCATCAATTTAGTTCAGTAGCAATGACAATAATGAGAGAAAGAATCTTTGACTATATACACGATAGCTGCAGTGTGGGAATTAGTTCTGTCACATCAATTTAAAACTAAACTATATATAAACATGTAGTATATATGTTCTCACTTGTACGTATCACTTTAAGCAGCACCATTATTGTTCATCAATTTAGTCCAGTAGCAATGACAATAATGAGAGAAAGAATCTTTGACTATATACATGATAGCTGCAGTGTGGGAATTAGTTCTGTCACATCAATTTAAAACTAAACTATATATAAACATGTAGCATATATGTTGGTTGATCCGCTGAGCTGTTAGATTGTGTTTAATTTAGTTTCCATTTCACTCTTGTCAGCTCAAACCAGCCAACAAGGGAGGTTTTGATGGAGTTCCTGTTTTTCAGGTATGTTTTCTTATTTGCTTGTGGGTGGGACTTACAAAATGTTATGAGCTCATCTTTTGGTTTATACATTTATAAAAAGGGAACTATTACTATCAGTACAAACTTAACTTCAGTGCATTTTTTTACTGAACTAAATGTCAACTAATTAACTACAGCTGATTTGTGGCATTATGATGTATACATTTTTAGAGACTGGCTGATTTTAAGCTATATAACTATTTTAGTATTGCCTCATCTCTGTGATGGATTGGTACTATTGACTAATAATCATATGTTCTTACAGTCAGAGCTTTTGGTTGTGAAGAAGAGGAATAAGCGTTACTGCCCTGTGTATTTCTCTAAGGTTTGTCTGACTCATTGATCTACTTGTTATTTCAATTACATTATTAAGACATCATAAGTCACATGCATGTTGCTATAGAATATATTTATAAAGTATTTTATCATTTTCTGGTTAAATGGACAGGAGGATATTGAGCAGGAACTGTCCAAAGTTTCCAGGGCATCAAGAGGACCTGGCGTTTCTCAGCATATAGCGGTATAGAATCTACCATCTCTTTCTCTTTATTTAATACTTTTGACAAATCAATGTATTTGTCAAAGCTGCATACTAGTTTCACAATTTTTCTAATCACCAAAAGCAGTAGCATATTTTATTGAACCCTCAGAAAGTTAATTTGTGTTGCATATGCTTTATGCAAGACTTATCTTGGATAAAAATAAACATTTAACTACCTGTATGATCAACTTGAAAACTTGCTGAACATTTGGTTGAATCGTAGTGGTCTGTGTAGTATATCTTATTGATATTTGATAACCATGACATAAATTTATTTTAAGGCAGTGATTAAGGTAAGAAATGCTTGGGCTATTTAAATTTTTCTTTGAACCAAACACTATATGGCTGTGGAAACAATTATGCTAATGGAATGGAATAACTAGTTTTCATTCTATAAATGATTTGCTTTTTGTTGATGTCTTTTTCAATTTTCATTGGAAACAAAGCATCTGTTCAATGGCAATGTGGAAATAGCAATCTAAGGGATTTTTTTTATTAAAGAAAATATTGTTGTTCTCATTTTTTTTGTTTTCACTAGTAACTATGAAAATGCTATGTTGTTTTTATTATATTCCCTGTTTGCAAAAATTTACTATAGGAAATGATGAAAGGTTAGGTGAAGATCAAAGATTTTTATTCATCGATATTTGTATATATCTTTGAAAACAGGTGACCAAGTGAAAACAAGTAACTATTGTAATTCTTAGTGAAAATAAGAAAAGAAAACAAAGAACATTTTTTCAAACCAAACAAAGACTTAAATTCTATCCATGTTCGGTTAAGCTCACGTAACTCTTGTAATCTGTCTTCCATGAAAAAGGTTAGAGGAAAAGGGAGAAACTTTATTAAAAAAAAAAAACAAAACTGTATGTAGATTTGTGTGTGTGGATTTGAGTAACCACATACAAGATATTCTGGTAGATATCTAGTGTATTTATATAATAAAATAATTTGCATGCTAGAGTGGAATTGTTTTTGTAATTTATCATTTATTTGAAGTTTGTTTATGTTTCTCTCTTTTTCTAATTTTTTAATAAATTAACAGGTTGGTAGCTTGGAAGATGTACTGAGAAAAATGGAGGTAGTGAAGTCTGCTTACAGGTTCTGTAGCTTATAAGCTTGGCAGTAATTTGAATTCTGATAAGTTCTCTCTCCCTTGATACAGATGAGTGAAAGGAATTCAGGATGGGAGGATTTGATTTTTATTCCACCAGGAAAAAGTCGCTCTCAACACATACAAGAACTTAATGAATGATTCCCAGGGTGCGAATTTAAGCTAACCAGGATTTCATGTGGTTTCTTGAGCAAATTGGATGTTACTGTTGTGACAATTTAGTCAGCTGGTGAGATGCTAGGACCTCTGTCTTCCAATAGTTGTGTTCTTCCTTCTGATGCGAATACTGCACTTAAGATTCTCAATGGATATAAGGTAAATGTGTATGTGACAGGACGTAAACGCTAACATACATTTCAATTAAAAGGTCGTTCCACCATTTGTTGAACATGCTAAATACCAAATGTATGAGGGGGTTCTTACTCATACATGTACAGATAATTTATTTGTTTTGGCAATAGCTGTAATCCTTTTCCTTGAATTCTACTTTTATTAGTTCAGGGAAGAGAATGATCTTCATTTACAATTGATACCCATACTGTTTTTGAAGATGAGAGATCTAGAAATTTTTGTTCTTTCTTTCGATGGAGATTAAGGAGGAGGATATCACGATTCACAACCCTTTTGTGTTTGGAAAGACATAATGGAATTGATTCACCACCTGAAGTGAGTGATTTACCATAGTCCTAAAAGACATTGTTGACTTACTGCTGCGCTTCATTTAATTGTATGATTAATGGGGAGCAACACATTGATATCACATATTGTCCCCTCTTTTACGTGGTATGTTAATCGTCCATGGATGTGGGGACATAAATGTGATAGTTTATCAGCTCTTAGAATGTAGCCGTGCAAAACTTCCCCTGAAATCTTTTTTGGTGATTTATGATGTGTGTACGCGCAACCTGCAAACATTATATGAATTTTGAACAAGCTAAAAGAGATTTTCATTAGATTTATTATAAACTATCAAGAATTGGTGGAGCCTCGCAATTGAGGAACAAATAATTAGCAATCTCTCTTTTTGCATGTAAGAGGGTGACGTATCAACCGAATTGTTGGCGAACCTTCTATCCTGCTCTTGTACGTTTCCAATTGTGATTCCAGTGTTAATGTACTTAAGGATTTTACTTCTCTACTCCTCCCTGTGTCTAAACTGATTTTAGCGACTAGAAACATGCAACGATATATAGGTAATCTCAAATTTTGTCTGGAAATTTAGTTGACCATCTGCCTGAAATATAAGGAAAGCAGTTTCGTTCGGATCTTACTTGTCTCGCTCGGAAGGAAATATTAAAGCATGGAAAGGACACTTGGAGCTACGTAAATGGTCTGCCTTGATTTGAGATTTACTCTAATTTTCTAACTGCTACTGCCTACTGCAACTACTAGCGGTCCTTACACCTTACTCTCTACACTTTATTTAACTACTACTGTACTACATAATTCACATCTAAATTGATGAGTGGGGAGTTAATTTAGACATTTGGTCTAGTCCTCCACTCGGGCATTGCTGTTAATACTGCTCAAGGGATGCAAGGTTCGAGTCTTCAAAAGATGCTTAAGACGATGCCATCTAAAGCTTTGATTACCAGAATCAATTTGGTCTTCCTTGCTGTATTTCTGTTTTTTATGCCACTGTTCTTCCCCGTCCATCTTCTGACTATTTGGAAGATGCAGGCTCCTTTGTGAGGTGGTCTTTGGGCGAATGTCATCACAGGGTAAGGTGAGCCTACTTTAGTGGCATCATACCTTTATTTCGTGTTTGTGCTAAATTCAAACTCCACTTGATGTGCACATGAAGCATGTATCCTTATTTGTATGGTCTTCAAATCTGTAGACACGAAAACTTCAAAATGAAAGCAGCATCGGAGGAACCCTCAAGCAAACGGGCAGAGGCAAAAGAATAAGATTGCAAACAGGATAGAAGTACCAAACTTTTTTAGCAAGATAGGAGAGAGAATGAAAGATTGGAATGGTAAACGTGAAAGAAGGCGATGTAAGTAACTGGAGCATGCATGGGGAAACGACAAGAGTTTATTTTGATAGGGTATCGCAGTTTTTAAACTGGACGGAGTTGTTTCCTGAATGGATAGACGAGGAGGAGGAAGAGAATGATGTGCCATCATGTCCGGAGATACCTATGCCAGAATATGCAGAATACGGCAGCGCTGCTATGCATGTATCCCGAAGAAGGGTGGAGGAGGAACGTTTTTCAGTTGCAATTTCATCTTATAGTTGCGAATCTAGCCGTGAAGAAGGGGAAGAAGGATTGGAGAAGGAAGACAAGAGTGGTTTTCTGGAGCAAGTGTAGACCAATGCTGGAGCTGTTTCCATGCGACAACTTGGCCAAGCGGGAAGGTGAATAGTGGTATTATGAACCTGAGGTGAAGACGTTAGAACAAAAGCTTTCATTGCCTGTTGGGTCCTGCAAGTTGGCCTTGCCTCTCTGGGAACAAGGCATGTGCGCTATACGCCATTATTTCAACGTTATAACATTTCTCTATTTCAAATACATCATAACACCTATTTTTTTATCACCTTTATACCTTCATTTTTTTTTCTTTTATCTTTTTCTTAGTAGGTGTCAAATATGTTTGGAGCGTCCCCCAATCAGTTTTTTTACATATTATTTTTTCGTTTCTTTTCCTCCTTTACGTTGCTTTCCCTTCATCCCAGGAAAATAAACACATGCATGCATTAGAAGCAACCAAACGTTCCCTAGCAGAAAAATTTATGCGGCAGATGGAGTTTGACCCTTTCTGTTTTGCTTCAAAATTAGAAAACACTGCACCCACACAGCTACGGGCTCTGGCTCATTTTACTTTTGCCATATTGCTTAAATTTTTTAAACTGCTTTATAACCTTCTGTTTACCATACCAGATTCTTTCATTGTGTCATTTTTTTATTTAATACAAAGGGCATAACAAAATCATGAGTTCGGTCATCCATTTTATGTTTAAACTGTGTTATGTACGTAATAGCCTCTGTGAACAAAGGGTGTGTGTGTTTTCATGTTGGACTAGCATACAACAGAATTCAAAAAAGAATAATAAGATAAGCAATATTAATATAATGTTGATATTAATTTAACAACATTTATAGTTATTGTACTGTTAATATTTTCTAGTAAGTAATCTACCTCAGTTAGTTTTTTATATAAAAATTGAATACGATATCAAAAAAATTTATAACACTCATACACCATATGCGATCATCATCCATATGGATATGTGAGTTTTTATAAATCTGGTAATACTTATCTTTAATTCCCCATATAAAAAATATAATTTTCTTCATATTTATTCATTATTATAAAATATATATTTAACATGTATTTGCCAAATGCCAACTTTTTATGTCTACGGAATAGTGCATGAATTTCATTTTACTAAAATGATTATTGCACATTTAACTTTTCAATGTTATTTTTGCACTAATTACTAATGTATAAATCTATACTTAATACATACTGTTTACCTAATAATGGATAGTAGTTTTTAAGATCTTATCAACCTCTAGTACAGTGTTCAGTTCCTATTGATGAAAAGAAAATCTTGTTAACCTTCCCTAAAAAAAGATATATTAACCATAATATGCGTTATGTACAAAATTTAATTGCAAATAGTTTTTGTTATTTTTTTTCAAAGAACTTTTCCATTTCATCTTCATAGGGAGTGTAGGCGAAGAGAAGACAAACGAACGGATAGTAATATATACTTTGCAATCAATTTAATGCCAGCATTAGAAATGTTTTAATTTTAAAATTGTGACAATTATAAATTACGTGCATTAAGAAAAAAGTAAATGATTAAGAAGTTAAAATCGGAAAAAATATCAAAAAATGTTACTAATATCTCTACCATGATTTGTAATGTATGTTCAATAAAAACATTTATTTTATTGATTTTTTTTATCTGTATGACTGTATCCTAAAGTAATATGAAAAAAAAATGTTATGCAAAACTGTTTCATAAAAACATTTTTTTCTGACGTTTCATAAAAGTATTTATTTCCATCAAGTTATGTTTCACACAAACGAACAAACAAACAATAAACGAACATGTTAGTTCTATTTGTGTTGTTTGTCATTTGTTATCTTTATGGAAGCTTTTTCCTTGACAGTAGAAGCAGGAGGACACTCAGAATTATTAGTAAAAGCACATTGATGATTTGAATCGTGGTTCAACAACCTATACCAACCAGGCAAACACTTCATTTTTGCATGCGATGTGAAATAACCCCTGTATGATTTAAATTTAAGATCTTTTTTAATATAAGAAATCAGTGTTTTTGAGAATTTTTTTATTAAAATATATAATTTTTTTAATAAAAAAATTCTAACTTTTATTCTTATATTCAAACTGCCTTGTCATTATTATCTTATCTTAAATTTTCTCTTTTATACTTGTATCTTTTTCTTTATTGTACAAAAATATGTACAGTTTAAATTTTCGGTTAACTTTACATAATTTTTAATTAATAAATAATTTTTTCGAAAATGTGTTTGATTTAAACATAAAAATAAAGATCACTTAAATTAAAATAAAATATAAAACTTCTCTTTATATTTTTCTTCTTTCATCGGCAACCAAACACAGCCCGATAATGTACTGCAAGTAAGAAACTTGAGATTTGCACTTACAGGAATCGAGGAGGTGTACGACTTGTCTAAGACGGAAAAAAGCGTGAGAAACAAAAGTAGAATAAAATGCGAAGCGTACGCGACGGTGCTGCAATATCGGGAAGCGTAAGTTTGCGGCGCAATAACACTAGCAAAAAGCCTCCTCCAAACAGGTACCAAACGCGACCTTATCGTACTCATAGACAAGTCCATTTCCGTTCCCCTATCCGAAGAGGGTTTGAAGATCCGAAACCCGAAAGCTGAGAAAGGAAGCTACAACGAATACAACTAGAGCAAGTTCATCGGCGAGGGTGAAGATGGAAGCCATGGCACTGCTTGATGTAGGTTGTCGAAAGGGCGTCGGAGTGAGTTGAACTGGGAGAGGAGGAAAGCCCGAAAGATCCCAGACGATTTGGCTCTCTCTTGATGGATTAGATTATTATTAGTATATACTGTAACAACCATCCTATATAATCAAGGATGGTACTTCAGTTTAAGATCACAAAACTTCTTAAAAAGTAGTGAATGACACAAAAATTTTATGGTGAGGTGATGAATATAAAAAAAATTATATTCTAAAAATAATATAAATTTAATATAAAAAAATTATTATACACTTCATTTGATTTTTATTTTATGTATTTTTATATTATTAAAATTATTTATAATTGAATTCATACTAAAATTTAATTAATTTTTTTTCAATTATCCGTAAATATATAACAGCATCTTTAGTGGTAGATCTCAAATTGGAATCTTAGACCACTTTTTGGTAGACCCTATAGTGCCATGTAGGATTGAAGATCTCTCAAGATCCCTCCTATTTTGTTCTTTATGGTAGATCTTATTTTGAGATCTTAGAAAGAGAGGAAGAGGAAAAAAATTTATTCTTTTTTGAACAATGTGCAGATCTTAAGGGTTCTTCTACAAGAACTTATTTTTCATGTTGGAGATCTCTCTATTGAGAGATCTAGTGAAGACCAGATCTTGAGCTCAAAATCCTTACTCAAGATTTTGCACTAAAGTTGCTCTAAGAATTTTAACTTTTGATCCTTATAACCTGGGACTTTGAACAATCATTTAAAACTATTATAGCTCAAATTACCTTTGTAGAATGTGTTAAATGAGCGTTCTAAGTATGTGCTCTTAAAAAATATAGAGAGAGAGACCGATAAAGTTTAAATGAATTTTATTTTGTAAATTGAATTTACAAAAGTAATTTTCTCTTCTTTTTTAAAAAAAAAAAAAACTGACTTTCAAGGCAAAACTCAGCTTATAAACAAATCTCAGTGAAAAGCTAAACAAGAAAATTAAATAAGAAGCTTTTTCGTTTTTCTTGTGATTAAAAAATAAGAAACTTTTTCAGTTTTACTTTTCGAACAAATTCCTTATGGGGTTCCAAATTGAAAATCATAGTCTAAGTTTTTATTTAATATAGTTGTCAATGGGTATACAAAAACTCACCTTTTCTGTTCAATGAATTAAAGTAGACCATCTCGATAAATTTTTTAAGTTCAATTGTGTTGCTATTGGATGAAAAAATTTGATGTATTTCATCCCTTCTCTTGCTTGGTATTTGATTGGAACAAGTTCTTGCACCACAAAAAATTTGCTATTGACTGATTTAGGCTGTTAGCTTTCTTCTATGTTAATTGCTGCGGCGTGGGCCGGGTGCTTAAATTCTAAACTTGTTGATAGATCATTAAATGGTGCTAGAATTATTTGAGGAAAAACTTGTTATTGTTGTGAGTGTTACTTGGACCGTGTACTGTATTTGGTGAACTTTCAAAGATTTAATTAATTAATTGACTGGAAGGAATGGGCTAGGTGTGAATTGTGAAGGCACTGCTGCAAGCTAGGCATTTCATATTGGAGAAATCCAATGCGAAGGCATGTAAGTGTGCTGGTGTAAATGAGGGAACAGAGTACAGACTAACGGAATAACTTTAAAAAAAAAAATAACATTTTTTAGTATTTCAAAATTAAGAGAAAAGTAATTTAAAACCATGTATAAAACCAATTTAGCTGCTGCAAAAAAAATAGCTTTGATGGAGATATGATTTAGATAATATATCGTTAGAAAACAATTCGTAATATAAAAAAAATTGTTCTCTTTGTAAAATGAAAGTCCCTAATTTAAAAGAAGATAATTTAAAAAAATTAAAGTATTAAGTTAAATAAATTAAAATGACAATGAAAAAATAAATAATAAAAGCAAATTAAAGCAATGGCCTTGCACCACCCAAAAAAAAAAAAGGCAAAAGCAATGCTCCAAGTTTTTATTTTTTTCGTTTGAAAGAAGAAGAAAAAGTTGACTATATATGCACCAAAATGTATGACGACTCCTAATTTGGCGGAACCTGTTCACTTTGAAAATGTTATGGATTTATGCAAGCATAGCACTTGTGACTTGTGATCCTAATATTGGATTGATCATTAAGCAACAAAAAAGTCCTTATTTTAGTTTTATTTTTGTTTGAAGATATAAAAATTCAATATATATATATATATGTTCTCTTTGTAAAATAAAAACCCTTAATATAAATTATAAAAGATGAAAACTATTTTAAAAATAAATTAAAGTATGAAGTTAAATTAATTAAAATGAAAAATTATAAACAATTCCAAAAAAAAAAGAGATAAAAGACATTAAATTGTGAAATATTCCCCGAACCAATCTTTTTTCTGCCCTTCTTTTTTTGTATTTAGTTGAAAAAGCCATCACATATTTCTTTAACCCCACCGAACAATGATTCTCCAGCAAAAGCCAAAGTTTACGTAGAAATTAAACCCAACTTTAGTGCCAAAGGAACCTTGGACTTGGCACGATTGGGTTGGTAGGCCATAAAACCGAAAGAATAAATTAAACCTTGGCCCCCAAACTTTAATTTACACCATACTTTTAAGAAAATAAATTAGTACAGCAATTTAGAATATTTTTTTCCCTCAAATATAACTCGATTATTTCATTAATTCAATTTCTGTACAGTATTTTATTTCTGAATATCAATATTTTAATTGAGTTAAATTTCTAAATGATATAATTAATTTAAAACGAACTTTGAAAATAAATTCTCTTAAACTTGGTTATGGTACTAAATAAAACAACGGTTTTATGGAACCTAAATTTACAACAACAATAAAATGATCGAGAATCATTTCTTTTTCTCGTTTCACACCTTATTTAACTTGTGGAAAGATCAAAAACATAGTACCGTCACCATTAAAGACGGCATTATTGAGTTGGAAGTTTGTTTCAAATTTCAATAGAATTAATTTTAAACGATAAGCATATAATTAAAATACAAACTCAACTCGTGGCTAGCTTGTGAAATGAGCTAATCAAGATAGCCATCACGTGATCTGGCAATTACTACTTGATATGGGCCCCACACCATACTACAACGTTAACATCCAACGGATGAGAAGGTGTTGATCTCTTTTTGGGCGTGGAAATTAACCAAGTCCTCTCGTTCGTCGACTGCGTTACAATACATGTAAATCATGCCATTAGACTCAATAGTCAATTGCTAAAGAAAGAGTAAAGAAAACTCATTAATTATTTTTTTATTAATTATCAGCGCTCCATTAGTGTCGGTGTCATGGATGTCATGTGGGCGTAACGGACCGCTCCATTTACACGCTTCCTCATGCTGGAATCATTTATTTACTATAGGGACCCAATTTATTGGATAACTTGTCACCTTTTTTAAATCACGTTTTTAGCTTCATGCTTTAGCACAATCACTTCTTTAGCAAATACTACTACCAGGTATTTTTTTTCTTTTCTTTTTCACACGTCATCGTGGACAATACTCTATGAATTATCTTGGGATAATAATAAGGAAAGAAAGGGAAGTTGCTATGCAACACCAAGGTAAAATAGAAAAACAAAACTAGAAAGAGAAAAATAGAATCTGGACCACCGACCAAGAAAAGGTTTGCAAGGTGGCTAAGCCAGTAGTGGAAAACTTTTGTCTTGTAATTGACCTCATTTCTAAATAAAATTAATAGTTGTGTACTACTTTTGAGTTAACACAATACCAACTACAAAATATTATTAATATACAATTTACCCGCATCAATTACAAGTTGCGTGAATATAAAATGAATTTTCTGTTATGAAAAGGATTGTGGTGGCGTAGCGGCGAGTGCTTCATTAAAGACGTAGATAGCGGCGTCGCAGTAAAGACTGATACTAATAGTAATTTGTAGCGAACAGAATAATACAAATAAAATGTAATGTAATAATGGCATAGATTAATTTATTACAAGGGAAGGAAATACTATTACGAATTGAATAGATATTTGATATGAGAGAGAATCAAAGGAGGGTACAGATGGATCTAATCTGTGCGATGAGGTAGGGTCCACTAACTGTGTATCTTTCTCCGTATTTTTCTGTGTTCTAATTTTAGCTGCAATATTTTTCCACCTCCATTTATTTTTGCAGAACCTAATTTTAATTTCCTCCTCAAATTTTCCAGACACAATTAGTATCTGTATCCATCCATCGCTCGCCACTTTGAATTTTCCACTTATTCTTATTATTCCGAATCCTAATCGGGTATGTTCTTTCTTTCTTCTTCTTCTTCCTCTTTCAACTCCATAATCAGGAATCTTGTTTCTTCGTATAATTTATCCCTCTGTTTTGTTCTATTTGTTTGTGATCACTTCATATAGCATGCAAGTGTTTGAGTATCTAGAGCGGGATATTAACATGTTTTCCAAACGATTACACAAGTATGGGGAGGGAAACAGAGCGTTTGAATACCAATTGCCTTTGCCAACTAAGATGAATTGACTTTTCCATATGCTTTTGGTTTTTGTTCTTCTTTCATCAGATTTTTCTTCATTCATGTATTTTCCCTGCAACCAACCGCATAGTATCCTTAACGATTGAAGCCTTTGCTTTCAAAAGGTTAGCCACAAGAGATGCTGCAATGTACAGGGTTTTTTTTTTATTTCTGTTTTTTTGGTGATAAACAAGGGAAAAAGTTTATCTGGCTTCCAAATTAGAGATATGAAGTATTTATTTTCTGTTGTACTTATTATTTAAATTTCTTTCTTCTTCTTTTTTTTTGCCGATTTGTTCTGTCTTCTTGTTTTTGTCATTGTAAATTACGTTTTGATAGGAACATGTATAAAGAGGGAAGCCATGTGACCTTTCATGTGTTAATTTTATATTTATATGATTGATTTTTTCGTTGATCAATCATCAAGAACTACAGGCTATAGGTGTAGTTGGAACTAGAAATAAAAGGAGATCTTTATATCTGTCAAAAGTACGGATTAATTTTAGGATCCTCTGTTTCATACCATTTAGACTTGATATATTTAGGTTCATCTATTGGTTGTTTGTGAAATGAGAATTATCCATAAAGAAGTCTCAATTTGTCTTCTGAACAACTGAAAACTTGGGAAACAGCTTTTCTTTTCTTTTCTTTTCTTGATTCAGCCAATTGGGAAAGGAAAGTAACTAAACGGTATATATAGAATTCAATTCTCAATTTGTGACTTGTTCTAGTGAGTAGCAATCCCACTCAAAATTGAAACTTATGCATGGTGATTTTTAATTTCCAATTCAATTATATTTTTTGAAAAGCTTTTATAGGCTGTAATTCTCTTGTTTTGCTTTTATTTTCCACTGATTGGTTTTCCTTATTACTATTTAGAGGTTAGACTCTTTTAGTTCTCCTGACTGCTCCTTACAATGGAGGATGTTGAAGACAAGATACCCACTGTCTCCTCTTCAAAAATTGCTGAAGAGACACCACTGGCAGAACATGTTAGAGACAAGCTACCATCTGAATCTTCTCTAAAAATTGCTGAAGAGACACCACTGGCAGAACATGTTGGAGACAAGCTACCATCGGAATTGTCTTCAGAAATTGTTGAAGAGACACTACTGGCAGAACATGTTGGAGACAACCAACCACCTGCATCCTCTTTAAAAATTGAAGAAGAGACACCACTGGCCAAACATGTGATAGACAACTCCGAATCCTCTGCTAAAACTGCTGAAGAGTTACCACTGGCAGAACATGTTATCGACAAGCTACCCTCTGAATCCACTACAAAAATTGCTGGAGAGATGCCACTGGCAGACCCCCCTGAAGAAAATACTGAAGTGATAAACCCACATGGAAATCAATCTTCCACTGAAGCTCCAACAATCCCACTTAGTCATGGAAAAATGGAGCCTGGTATTCATTTTCCAGTGGACGAGGTCTCTGAATTAGTAGTGTTGCCAAATGCTTCTGATGATCAAACTTTAATACAAGATGCTGCAGTTGATGTAACAGAAAAAAGCCAGCACGTAACTTCAGCTGAAGATTCTGAACCAGGTGCAGTAGAAAATGTCTCTGACAGGCATGAATTGCAGGATGATGTTTCTAATATCACTGCTGACAGTGATGTTGATAATGAGATTAGACTCTCAGCTTCTTCTTCTGAAACAAAAGATTTGCAAAGTGATCCCAATGAACTTACAATGGCTATGGGAACAGTTGGCTCACTCCCACGTGCCAAGCTGTTTGATGCGAAAAGAGGCCATATTGATACCACAGCTCCTTTTGAATCTGTCAAGGAAGCTGTTTCCAAGTTTGGAGGAATTGTGGATTGGAAGGCTCATAGGATCCACACTGTGGAGGTATATATGTCTTACATTTTTTTGTATGGCCATTATTTTCACTTTATCTTCTTCGCACTTATTATGTTACTCTTCTTAAATTTATCTTTTTTGTATATGTCTTAAATTTTCAAATTATGTTACTCTTATTGCTTTTCAAGGAAATAATTCTTTTGACTGTTCTGGTTGCTTCTCAAAGTTAAACCAATATCCATTAAAGATAGGCAAGGGGTAAATGCTGTAATGGGTGGGAAAAGATGAAAGCAATAGTTTCAGTATCATTTTGACTAGCAGTGGCAAAGTTGGTAGTTAAGCAACACCCACTAATGATGGAAGGTTAACCAGGTTGCTTTCGTGTTAATGTAAAATTATCTGTCAACACAAGTTACATTACATCACTAATCATTGCTAATGAAGCATGCACACATGTAGAAAGGTGGAACTTTTATTTGCCAAAGCCAGATATACTGCAGCTAACTTTAGTTTTTCCCTGGATATACAGAGGCGCACCCTTGTAGAACAAGAACTTGAAAAGGCACAGGAGGATATCCCAGAGTACAAAAAACAATCAGAGGCTGCTGAGCAGGAAAAAGGTCAAGTACTAAAGGAGTTGGACAGCACAAAGAGACTAATAGAAGAATTAAAACTTAACCTAGAGAGAGCACAAACAGAAGAGCGTCAAGCAAGACAGGACTCAGAACTTGCAAAGCTCAGAGTGGAAGAGATGGAGCAGGGTATTGCAGACGAATCAAGTGTTGCAGCCAAGGCCCAACTTGAGGTTGCCAAAGCCAGATATACTGCCGCTGTTTCAGATTTAATAGCTGTGAAAGAGGAGCTAGAAGCACTGCACAAAGAATACGCTTCTTTAGTGACTGATAGAGATGTAGCTATTAAGAAAGCTGAAGAGGCTGTTGCTGCATCAAAGGAAGTAGAGAAGTCTGTGGAAGATTTAACCGTTGAACTAATTGCTGCAAAAGAGTCATTGGAGACTACACATGCTGCACATTTGGAAGCAGAGGAACAAAGAATAGGAACAGTCATGGCAAGAGATCAAGATTCTCTCAATTGGGAGAAGGAACTTAAACAGGCAGAAGAAGAGCTCCAGAGACTCAACCAGCAAATTTCATCTGCGAAGGAACTCAAATCTAAACTGGAAACAGCCTCTGCTTTGCTGATTGATTTGAAAGCTGAACTAACTGCTTATATGGAATCAAAGTTAAAGCAAGAAGGAGGCCCAGAAGAATCAGAGAAAAAGACACACACTGACATACAAGAAGCAGTTGCATCAGCCAGAAAGGAACTTGAGGAAGTAAATCTTAACATCGAGAAAGCAACTGCTGAGGTTAGTATCTTGAAGGTAGCTGCTACATCATTAAAATCGGAACTTGAACAAGAAAAATCAACTCTTGCCTCCATTAGGCAAAGAGAGGGAATGGCCTCCATTGCAGTTGCATCTCTGGAAGCTGAATTGGAAAAGACCAGATCAGAAATAGCTTTGGTTCAGATGAAAGAGAAAGAAGCTAAAGAGAAAATGACCGAGCTTCCCAAGAAACTACAACTAACAGCTGAAGAGACTAACGAAGCCAACTTGCTTGCTCAGGCAGCTCGTGAAGAGCTACAGAAAGTAAAGGCAGAGGCGGAGCAAGCCAAGGCTGGAGTAAGTACCTTAGAAAGTAAATTACTTGCAGCACAAAAGGAGATAGAGGCTGCAAAGGCTTCTGAAAATTTGGCAATAGCAGCAATTAAAGCATTGCAAGAGAGTGAATCAACTAGAAGCAAGAATCAAGTGGACCCGTCCAATGGGGTAACACTTTCTTTGGAAGAGTACTATGAGCTTAGCAAACGAGCACATGAGGCAGAAGAGCGAGCCAATATGAGGGTTGCAGTTGCTAATTCTGAAATTGATAAAGCTAAGGAGTCTGAATTGAAAGCCTTTGAAAAGTTGGACGAAGTGAATAGAGACATAGCTGCTAGAAGGGAATCTTTGAAATTGGCAATGGAAAAGGCTGAGAAGGCAAAGGAAGGTAAATTAGGTGTAGAACAAGAATTAAGAAACTGGAGAGCTGAAAGTGAACAACGAAGAAAGGCCAGCGAGTCTGGCCAAGGAGTGGTAAACCAGGGTAAAAGCCCTAGGGGTAGTTTTGAGGGGAATCAGGGTGTAAAAAATTTTGACGGCACTACTGATGTAGCTAATCCTGCTCATTTCATGACAAGTCCAAAGGCCAATGTGCATGCAGACAATGATGAAGGTGGATCGTCCCCAGAATCAAAACATGGAAAAAAGAAGAAGAAGTCAATTTTCCCAAGGGTTTTGATGTTCTTTGCTAGAAGAAAAACACATTCAACCAAATCAGGGTAATCCCAAATTATACTGCAGTTATCTTGGCTCTCGTCCTTTCGTAAATCTCTCAGTGACTTGAAATGCTGGACTATGCAATTGCACTGACCTGTAAATGTTGGCAATTGCTGTGTGTATGCTTTGATTGTATTCTCTCTCACTGAAGGGTTGGTATATGGTCGCCTGCACAGTGTTTTACTTGGACATAAAAATAAGTAATCTTTTGTGGGAAAAGAGAAAATTAGTTGATTCGGTATTGTGTATAGCTTCTGATATATTGAACCTCGGCTTTTGTAAAGATTTGTTTGAGATTTGACCAATGAAAGAAAAGTTTTCCGAGTCTGAGATTTGATGCGCTTTCCGAGTATGAAACACCTCATCAAATTGAACAGGAAGAAGCTTCTAAATGACTCGAAACCAAAAGGTGAGATTAGTGTGAATCTTCTGATGCTTTGGTTCTGATTACTCGCCAAATCTTGAGTCATTAAGGATTTAGCTCCACTTTTCTGTGCTAGTTACACTTACATCTCTAGGCTCCTATACCCAGATTTAATTTTTAGTGAGCTGTCGATGATAGTTTTTTTTTCTGTTCGCAACTTTGCATTTTATTCAAAATTAAATGTAAATATTTTTAATCAATGACCCAATTATCTCCTTTGATGAACTTACTTAACAAACACTGCGTTATTTATAAAAATGTTATCCTGATGATTAGGGAAAAACTGTTAAGTAGAATGATTTCATGTGGAAGTTGAGATAATTGCTGTCGCTTAAACCTGAACCATTCCCTATATCCTTAGATTCATCCATATATTTTAATAGGAAGTATAGAAAGAATTGGAGATTCGTGCAACATGCATTAGCAATGTGCTAGTGATTGAGGCTGGCAGGAATACGCCCGTCTATTCTGGTTAAATTATTTCACTCCTGTGGAACGAAGCTTTGACGGTAAATGATCCTTTTGTTCGACTTACATATATGTATTTTATGTCAATTCTTATATTAATTAATCACGCATCAAACTAATTTAATTGATATTCTATCGACAATTAAGTATCTTAATGTAGCAAAATAATTAGTTAAATAAGTTTGATATTTAGTTGATCAATATACATGAACTAAAATGGAAAACTTCAATGGTTGTTAATTATGTTTTTTAATTAAAAATAATAATTTGCTTTGAAACCAAAAACATTTTAGTAATCACAGTCATTTCCCCAAAGCTTAAACAAATAATTAAATCAATTGAAAATGTAATAGAATATTGTGCTTCAAGACCCTTACATCTAAACTTGATCCTTGACCACAGTATGATTGAGGTGGAAAAATAAAAAGTAATTTCATTTTATGGATAAGCCCAAGCGACATATTCATACAGTACTTTCTAGAACTAAGAGCTAGAATTGGCAAGGGTCTGAATAATTGTTTTATGCCATGGATTGGAAAGATGCTCCACAAGATTATCAATTGGTCCAACATGAGTCACTGAAGCTTGTACAAAGATGCCAAGCATTGCCACCATTGCGAGCCGCCCTGAAAATAGAAGGATTTACAATTAAGGAAACGAGCTTTTGGAGTATTATACATTTATTGATAAATATCAAAGAACTGAGAAACAAATATACCATTCTTAATCTCTTTAAGCTTCCAGTCATGAGCATTATTAATATCTTTAGCTAGGCCAAGAGGATTTAGCAGTGGACCCCCAGGGTACCTGTTTGAAACGAGCATACATCTCAATATCTACAAATGCAAGTATAGTAAAATCAAAATGCCCCGTGACAATTAATCCGCTGTTGGAGAATGCATACCCTATGTTTACCAATTCATGTTCGATATAATAGTCAAAGAACATGAAGAATCAGATTCAAAACTGAAGGAGAAAGATAAGAGAAATATATATTTTTTGTTATTGGAAAATGTGAATACCCTGGCTCTAAGCCTTTCAGTGAAGCTTCCAATCCAAAGAAGGACCCCTCTTTAGCTTGAGATCCAGGACTAACAAAATCCATGTACCTTTTTGTTTCCACAAACCTGTGCAAGTAAAAGTGATGAAGTCATACGTACAGGCCACTGAATTCTCAAGGATAATGAAATTATGAAAGCCCCAGTTCATGACTAAAGTTCTACCCCATCAGAACTAGTTGAACAAGGAAGAGTGTCTTTGTATTGGCAAAGTCGTATTTTACTGCACCAGCTTCAAACCAAACCGGTATCTTACTAATTCCTGTGACGCGAAGTAGCTGCACAGATTACAAAGAAGTTCAGGCAAGGACTTCAATAGTAAAAAAAACAACTCAACTTATGAAGCTTGATTACTGTTTTCAATGGTGGAAGGCCCAAAATTCCACCATATAAACATGTTATGGCGATGGTAGCACTGCCATTTAACAATGGTCTTGATCGAATTCTATCAATTTATTAAGAAGACTTTTCTACAATCAATCTTTATGATATGCACATGTACCAGTTGTGTTACTCACATCTGTCACTAGAATTCCGAAGACCCCAAGCATGGCAAAGCGACAATGAACCAGCTCTGCCTGCACATACCACCTTAAGCTTGCCGGATCCTCTGCAAGCCCAAGTGGGTCGAACCCAAAATCTCCAGCAAGACTGAAAAGCATACTGTTTATGTCAAAAACTTGAAAAGAGACAGTAGCAATAGCAGAACAAGATGTCCAAGAGAAGTGTAAAGCCTCACGTTCCATCAAGATGAGGTGGGGGATCAAGTCCTGGGAGCCATGTAGGTCGCTGTTGCGCCCCTACACAAGTTTGCCTATAACGTGGAGTGACAGCAGCACCATGCCTCAGCCACGATAATCTTCCAGCTGGTGAACCTCTATCTAAGCTCTTGTTGTTGAATAAAGTGCCGGGCTGAATGGAGAAGCTTCTTCCAATTGCTACGGCCATTGTTTTCTGATTATCTGCTCCTATTCCCGTGCTCAAATTTGCCTCTTTCACCACAACCACATGCATACATATTATTGGTTTAAAGGTAAAAGAAATGCATGGGCCCACTTATCCATTGAGATTGGAGTGTTGGATTACAAACGTTCGCTTCTAAGGCTCCATAACAATTTCTTCCAACCTAGAGACACGTTTCGAGGCCACTCTAGAAATCAGAAATTATTCTTTTCCAAAGTTCTTGAAGGAAATTAGATGTTACTTCAGCATCTTCCATAAGAACAAAGAGAGGTAAACATTGACAATTCGTACTGTCTGGGCTCCCTTTAGTTTCTTCAAACATTTTCGATTCATATAGTATATTAAAAGCCAAAACACACAAATCAAAAGTGGAGGCTGAGCAAGCCCTCTCCCACCACAGGGATTTCTAAGTGAGAAAAGAAAAAAGAAATTCAGATAAAATTGACACAATTCTTGGACCAACTAATAATATCTTTAGATAACTGAACATGCTGGTTCAATTAGACAACCATCACTGATTTCCCTGTATTTTAAAATGCTTAATTAATATCTGAAATGATATTAATATCAACTACACCTTAAAATATTCTACATACAACTGAAATTTAAATGAAACATATGAAATGATATTAATGAAGATAAAAGAGCAACAAATAGTTCACTGGCTGTGTGTCATCGCTTGCTGGATATGCTGAATGAGCTAACTTTCATTGGGGTAGCTATGACCAACGGAGCCTCGGGAGAATCAGTGACTGCAAACTTGTCATGCATAAATCGGCTCTCAACAATGGAATCATCCCTAAGGACTATCTTGTAGCAGAAGCAGCTCTTTAGACCCTGTTGGTTACGGTAGCACTCATGAGAACCATCCTTGACTTGTTGGAAGTTCCATATCACACTGAACTTCCCCACGGTGGCTACTATATGCCGCTCCTGTTTCCCATTCTCTGTCACCTAAACACCAAGAACTTGGAATAATAAAATATTTTTCCTTATGATTAAAATATGAAAGACACAATAAAAACCAAGACATGTCATTTCTCAGCAGATGTGGGAACAGGAACAGACACAATCTAGCTTCAGGGAAAAGAATAATCCTTACCTGAGAAGAGTAACTATATATAGCCAATCAAAGCTCAAAAGCTTAAACATTATTAAAATAATAATGAAGTCTATGTTCAAGTTCGTGCTATTATCTGGAACCTTTGATTGGTTGTGCTTATTGGCACCATGCTCATACATGAATTGCCAAAGGGCAAAACACCACGCAAACTTACTATAATCCCCGTGCTTTCAGCAACAATAAACATGACCGTCACTTGAAAACCAACAAACAATTAACATGCTCAGTGTTAATGAATTTGTTAATCTCAATACTGGATACACTCTAACTAGTAGTAAAAAGCTCGGATAGGATTGAATTTGTACAATAATTTTCTAAAATAATAAATAATAATGTTTCAGTTATACATTAGCTTGTAATATGTTTGTGTTATTTGCAATTTACAATACAAGGACATGTTTCCTTATACACTCAAAACACATATACACACTCCTAAAGCTAATGTATTATCAATTATCAAAACCGCACACACTAACAAATTTTGACTTAAAAGACACTTTGCAATAAAGGATGCAATTGAGAAGAACTACAAAATAATAATGATTAAATACCATGACAAATCAAACGCAACAGAGGATATCAATATCATGAGAAACAAAAATAATTTGCAAGATAATGTTGGGTATGGCTCATACTGTGCCGTCAACAGATATGTACAAGGGTCTCGCTCCCCGGTGAGCGGGCGGGGGCTCAGGGGAGTCTCCCTGGTGGGATGGCCCCCCAAAACTTTTTTCGAGGTCTAGTACTGTTGTTGACCTCGTGTTTTATTATTTGTAGTTTGGACCCATGAATAGCTACGGCCTACGGTGCAAGTTCACATTGGATGAATCAGGATAAATTTTGTGTGTTGTTTTATTTTTTCCTTTGTCTCTTTCTCCTATTTCGATTGTTGTGTGATTGCTCCGTACCCAACAAATAAGAACAGAAACAAAAATAAGAAAAACAGGCCAAGCAAGCAGAGAATTCAATTCACACTTACCCATGAAAACTGAGCATTGCGGAATTTATTATTCGCTCCAGCCAAATGTGAATCAAGAGGGTTGAGCTTGAGCAACCTGGGAGCAGCAATCCTATTCCCCATCCGTCCAGAAAAACCGGTCTTTGTTGTTCCATTTTTGTCAGTAAAGAGGGTACAGATAAGAATCAAGTAGGAATCAGTAGTACCCACAATCCACTTTCCATCAAAGGTTACATCCACATGAGTAACAGGCGAACCAAGGCCAGGAAACGCTGTCTTCGCCTGCCTCATCGTGTTCACCGAATACAGCCTTATCTTCCCATCCAAAGACCCCACAACAATGGACCCATCACCAGTAGTAGCAAAGCACTGAAAGTTAGTCCCCCTGGAAAACTGATGCCCTTGTGCCCAATTCAACACAGGGGCATTGGAATCAGCCAAATTCTGAACCATCCCATTACGATCCCTCATATCCCACCTACAAAGCCTGTTATCATCCAACCCTAGAAAAGTTGACCCAGAAGGATCCAATTGAGCCCCTTTACTATCATTTGTAATATCCCTCATTGTAATCTCAGTCCCATCCTTCCCAAACATCCATTCACTCACAACCTTCCCAGTCTCAATATCAAGCTGATGTAGCCCAGTGGAGTGAAGCTTCCCTCCACCCATTGGACTCATCAGAAGCATGTTGGTCTCAGCCCTCATCAGAAGTGTCTTCTTAGGGGTACAATAGGAAGAACCACCACCCCCTTTTTCATACCCATCACTGAAATTCACAAAAGCACCCTTCCCATGAATCCCATGTGCGAAATTCTTCACAACCTGAATCCCATTATCACTCACCAAGAAACTGTTGTCCAAAGCACCCAAAGCAAGGCTCTGAATTCCACCGTTGGAAGCTTCTTCGAACTCTTCTTTTAGGTCTTGGTTTGACCTAACCGGTGTGGGGCTTTTGGTGAAGGCTTCCTCTGCGTCCTCCCACATGGAATCGTCGGCGGTTTCGGGTTTCGCCCACGCCGCGAAATCCTTGCCGTAGATTTTGAGTTTGTTGGCCTCCGTGGCCTCGACGCCGTGCGTGTTCTCGAAGAGACACTTCTGGAAGGAATCGATGAAGTCGATCTGGTCTTGGTCGCTGAAGAACTTCATCGCCCAGACGCCACGCGCCACGAAGTCCACGCGCCGTTGCTCGGGGAAGCTCTTCAGGCCCATCTCCGGGCCCAACTTGGATCGGATTTTGGAACCAACTTTCAAAACCCAGAAAGGCTTTTCGTTTGTTTCGTCGTAGTCGTCGTTGTCGTTGTCGTTGTCGGAGTCGTCGTTGTTGTTGATTTCTTCGTCGGTATCGGCGTCGGAGTGGGTTTTCACGAAGGAATAAGATGTGAGTTTATCGGAAGTTACCCATTTGGCTTTGGGGGTGTTGCCGCCGATGTGGACGTAGAGCTTGACGGCGTTATTGACGGCGGGAGTAGAGGAGGAGGAAGAGTACTTGAGTTTTAGGGCCTTCAGCTTGGCCTCCACGTCATCGAGGGATGACGGCGTTGACGGTTTCCGTTCGGCGCTTCCTCCGGTGGCGTCTTCGAAGGTTTCATACTCCTCTTGTTCGGAATCGGAAGATTCCAAGAGATCTTCGCGACTGTGATTGGCTCCCATTGAATTGAGATTGGGAAATGGAAGTTGGAGAAGAAGATGAATGCGTAGAGAGCGCCAATTTCGAAATTCGAAAACGGTGTTTGTTTTCTTTAGACCTTAGAGCACTAGGGCTAAGGTTTTTAAAAGCCCAACGGATAGAAATACATGTAATGATACTCAGAAGTCAGAAGCGGCTTGCAACGATTGGATCAAGAGTCGCGCCGCTAATTAAAATTTTAGTTTCATTAAATTGAAGGTACATTAACATTTCTCTAATTATCTCGTTAACACTTAGTAATACTTATTATTGTTTTCATTTTTTATTTTTAATCGATTTATATCACACGTTATATTTTTTTCTTTATTTTTTAGCTCTCAACTAAAATTTGGTTATCAATCTTATTTTCCTTTTTAATTGTTTACAAAGTTTAAAAAACTAACCCTCTAGTAAAATCATTAATTTAATTGTATACACAATAACTAATACCTCATGCCATAAATTAATATAGATATAGTATAATTTATAATAAAAATACATACATTAATTCTCATCTAAATGGAGAGTAGCCCCGAAAGAAGTAGGTCCTAGCGAAAACACATAATACAGCTTATGGCCGAGAGTGTCATGAAAGAAAGGTCAGTCTGATCTTTTTTTTTCATTATTGGTCTTCATCAAAGATAAAAAATGGTCTTATTTGAATTAGGATTGAATTTCCTTACCTTCACAATTTAAAGCTTGTATTTTTTAGACTTGTTTTTACCACATCTACATCTTCAACTAACTTTGTTGCTCAAAATGTTGGTAAACAAAAATCTACACCCATCCATTAAGATACTCATTTAGAATACATTAGTTTAACTTATGTATATCAAACAAGAGGTGAGAATAGTGCAATATGAGTAAAAAGAGAGGCAAATCCTCACAAATTATCTTAGGTTCACTTCACTTTGTTCATTGTCAATACTTGATTCGTGAAGGAGAAAACAAAAGCGAATAAAGACATTGTTGTACAACTAGGGTTTTATCCAAGGTTTTAAATTTTAGATCGAATCGACTAGGTACTTAATTGTGAACAATGCGGTAAACAACATCATATTATATATGCTCATAAATCAATGTTGACATCATTAAATTGAACAAAAATTGGATTGAACCAATCCAACTCAGTAACCTTATTTACAAGTAACAAAGTAAAGAAACACAATGAAAATAAGAAGAAGAAAAACAGGACAAATAAATGAATATCACATTAGCAATAAGAACAAACAATCTACATCTAAAAGGAACAAGAGAAAAAAAATGGATAATAGAATGTGAAGAAATGAAGAAATAAACATGAAACAATAGGATAGGAAAAACACCTGAACATGTACTATGGCGACTATATGCTTTATGTGAAATAAAGAAAGGAAATACAAGGTTACACTAAATGTGGGCTGATTGGACTTGTAAAATTAGTTTTGTTGGTTTGCGAAGGAGAAAAAGCAAAGTGAACTGGGATTCCCTGGTAGAGCCATAGATAAAGATTCTTTTTTTGTCTTCTTCGCTTGAGACAGAAAGATGACAACTAGGGTTTCATCTAGTGTTGTAAAACTCAAACCAAATCGATCAAGAACTAGACCTATGATTGGTAAGGTCAAGCCATCAAATTGGATATGCTTATAAATCAACAGTGACATCATTAAATTGGATAAAAATCACAATGAAACAGCCTAACTTGGAGACCTGATTTACAAGTGACCAGATAACAGTGTAAAACAAAACAAAAAATGAAAAGAAAGCACGAGGAAGAGAAAGAAGAAAAAGAAATGAAGATCGCAAGAACAACGAGACCAGACAATTTGTATCTAAAAGGAACACGTTAAAAAATTATAATGAAGTATAGAATGTCAAAATGAACCAAGAGAAAAGGAGAATCACAAGAATGTGTATTCCGACGACTATATGTTTTCCATTAAATAGAGAAAAGAAATGTAGGGTTACATTAAATATGGGCCTGTGGGCTTACAAATTAGCTTTGGAATTTCATCCTTAGTGAGATAGAAAAGAAGTAGATATCAACATTCTTTTATATATATATATATATATATATATATATATATATATTCTCAAGTTGTTTTTTTTTGTTATTTTGCATATAAAAATTTATTTAAATATGCTTTTAATTTCAAAAAAATATGTTTTTCAAGATTAATCTATCCCTTATAGAAGATCAATTTGGTCCAACTAACGGTATAAACAAGTCTAAAAAAATATAGCTCCAAATTCAATCGAATCTATTTTGATTGAATGCTATTTTAGTTTTTTAATATAAATTTAGATTAAAAAAGTAAAATGAATTAATAAAATGCGGTCCATAGAGAATTTGGGCCAGGATGACCCAACACATTTTTTCACGTTGGGCCGGTGGGAGGAGATTGAACAGTCCATTTTGCTAGCTATGATAAAAATACATTATTTTTTCATTGCAGAACCAAAAATAAAACAAAATAAAAAAATATCATATTTTAAAAATATATAAGTATATTTATATTTTAATTTTTTTAAGATTAATATTTTATATCTAATAATAACGTAGACATGTTAAATAATATAATATATTAAAACTTTATCTTATAAAAGATAATAAAAATCAAAATGATCAAACAATATGCATCCTACTTAATTTTAATTGTACTAAATAAAATAATAGGAAAACATCATATTAAAACTTACAGCCAAAAGTGATTTTTTCTTTGTACTTTATCCTTTTATTTATTATAATTCTGATTTATGCTCAGATGTCTGAATTAAAATTGTATTTTAGTCTAAATAAAATATTGTGAAAACAGCATAAATCAGAAACCATAGTGCGTGGATATGGGGAGTGCGTGTCTTGTTCTCATTCGAAGTTTTATGTGCAGAGATATGGCAAAACCGCGCTTTTTGGTTTCGACGATTCCTCTGTGTCTGTCAGGTAACTCACTGTTCCTCTTCTTCTCAAATCAAAACCAAACCTCACCCCTTCCTTTCTCATTTTCCCTTCGTTATTTTTCTGATTCGTTTCAGTACTTCTTCATAACCATTTATTTGTTTCATTTGCCTCGTTTTTCATTTTTTAATATATATTTAGACTTCAAATCTATGTAGTACAACTCCCGTGAAGTTAGAATTAGAGTGAATGCTAAGTTGACCTCACTAACAGGTTTAGGTTGCGTTCATTAGTAGGTGTTATTATAAGTAACAATTGCTCTGACTTTGGAAATTGGAATGAAATAACCTTCCTTTTTACTTAAAAGATCTTTCCTCACTCTCAAAAGCAGGGTTGAGTGGATGTGCAATGTCATAAGGGTACTCTCAAGGCTCTGTTTGGCTTCCAGTTTGAAATGCTTACACATCATGGCTGCATCTAATCTGTGTTTTTATATAAACACCAATGTGCAACCATTTATAATTATTTCTCCATCTGCCAAATGGTCCACATTTTAGAAATTGTGTTTGTCCTTTTACTAGATGATGCTTGTATATAGTATTGGTACCTTATCCCTTAGCTCAGATAAGTGCCCAAGAAATGCGTGAATCAATTGAAACCCAGTATTCTTTTCTATGAGGTACCACCGGCTATCGAAATTTTCTCTCCAAAACTCTTGATTATGAGCAGTGTAAGATTTTTCATGCAAAAGATGCCGCAGGTTGTCATTTCTGGGCAGAATAGCAAGTCCTTTGTCAATGTTAGACTAGACACACAGAAAAAAGTTAAGTCTAGAATTTCCCATGTAGTTTTCAGCTTGGTTCCTAGGCACAGTCATGGCAATCTATGTTTTGGTGGGACAAAAGTTGAACCTCTAGTAAAAATCAGGCACACATTCTGCCCTAGTAGGTTAAGAGTTACTGAAGAATATCAAGAAGGTTTGTCTGATGAAGATGATGATCTCTGTCCCGTTGAATGTGTAAGAGAATTCACCACTGATGAAGAATTCAGCAAAATTCTGGACAAGGCTAAAGAAACTGGATCTTTGGTTGTGGTGGATTTCTTTCGCACCTCTTGTGGAAGCTGCAAGTATATAGAGCAGGGTTTTGCAAAACTGTGCAAGAAATCTGGTGATCATGAAGCTCCGGTAATCTTTCTAAAGCATAATGTAAGTATGCTATCTGTTTAGCTCCTCTATTTCAGCCAAATACCTATGTTTCTAGCTTCTTTATATAAGTACTTTTATGATATTATTTTTCATACACTACTAGGTAAAGATTTTTAAATAGGAAATCATTCTATGACTTATAAAATAATTATTATAAAAGTCAATAAACCTATTATATATAACTATTTGTGATTGGATGAGAATATAAACAACTTTTATTTTGTTTTCAAACTGTAGTTCCTATTCAGATTTATTTACAAGTAAATAGTATAAATGATATGACAATGTAAATGATCTATACATTGTTATCCAATCACAAACTATCATCCATGAAAATTTTATTAACTCTTACAATAATTATCTTAAAAGTCATACCAATAAATGCTATTGATTAGTTGACAATGCAAAATTAGTTACACTAAAAGCCATAAAAATAAGTTTCTATATAAATATATGGGCTTAAATATTAAGTCTTTCAGGAACAACATAAATATGCTCATCCTTTCTCCTCTATTTTGCAAAGTTCTCTTTAAGCTGTGGTGAAGAAAGTCATGATCAACTAATATTTACTTTATCTCTGCCTCTCAAACTAGAGGTTTTATTTGATTGCTTTATCATTGAGCATGTCAATAAAAGTTTATCTATAGAGACTCTTATTACGCTATTGCTTGCAGGTAATGGATGAGTATGATGAGCAATCCGAGGTTGCTGACCGACTTAGAATCAGGGTATTTCTCTTCTATTCTATCGATTACTATTTACTGATCAAGTATCAAATAAAACTTAATCTGTATAAAACTGACCTGAGGCAGCTAAGTATCAGCCATCAGGTTAATCTAAATGTTTGTTGTCCAACTTGTCTTCAATGTTCCGTGGTTAGAGTCTTCATTTGAATGATTTCTCTAGTTTACAATTAACTGGTGCACTTGCCATTTTTGTTTTGGTTCTGGTTTATATTGTCATTTCTTTTCATGTCTCTCTCTAAAACTATCTTTAATTTGAAACGGAAACAAACTGATGCAGGCCGTGCCTCTTTTCCACTTCTACAAAGATGGGGTCCTGTTGGAAGCATTCCCAACCAGAGACAAAGATAGGATTGTTGCAGCCATTCTCAAGTACTCATCTCTTGAAAGAGAAGATATCTTAGGTTAACTTCAAGGGATGGTATGGTGACGGCACCCTCCGGGACGGTTGTGCACTGCAGGGAAATTAGTCAATTATTGTACGTGACAAAGTTCATTAAACAACACGTTGTATACTCAATATAATACACTTCAGGGCCTGCCAACCTAATTCAATTTGTAAGGATACGATATTTGCTTGCAAAGTATCTAGTGAAGAGTTTAATGCTAACTATGATACTTCCTTCTCTTTCCCCAGAGGTCATAAATAAATTTTTCTTTCTGCTTATTTGTTAAGCCTTATATTTAACCAAAACCTTTAAGTGCTTGCAGATTCAAGTAAGGAGCCGGGCGATGCCTGTGTCTGCGAATGGGATTCAAAACTAAGTCGAGTGTGTGTAAGTTTAATTCTACTGATAATTAAGGCATATTTGGACAAATTTTCCATCAGCACTTTTAGGAGAGAAAATTAAA
This sequence comes from Glycine tomentella, assembly GCA_007407185.1. NCBI lineage: Eukaryota > Viridiplantae > Streptophyta > Magnoliopsida > Fabales > Fabaceae > Glycine > Glycine tomentella. Next base: position 1,640,358 of record PYAF01001671.1, on the reverse strand, counting down.
AGAAAAAATGAAATAAGTTTCTGTACGAGTATTTCAGTGAGAGTTATTTATGGGGTTCTTAAATTTTAGAACGAGTATTTTTGTGATTTTATTATTAGAGCAATGAACGTGACAATTGTTAACATTTGAACGATAACCAAACAACATTGCTACGATTGAACTAGAAGAACCAGAATGCAACTTTTTTGTATACCAAAGTCTGAGCGTATGATCATGTCCAAGTTTAAAAAAATAGAGATGTGGAGTTAGCACGCAATGCCAATATATGCCATCAAAATTTCCGTCAGCATTAAAATGCTTTTACTGAAACCAAAACTAGTTGTGAATTTATTCTAAATGTTTTTTTTTTTTTTGGTGATATCTACATATTTAGTTTACGAGAATGATTTACTAGTTTCAATCAAAGACCTTGCTTAAAAGCCTATCATATAGCAGACATTTTTCTCTTCTTCCGGGCTCTTCGTTTCTTATCATTTGATTTTTATTTGTACAGTTCTACTTCTATGTCCCATCTCCCCTTAAAATTCCTTTTACATTATGGTTATTTTCAAGATTCAAATCTCCTATTTGTACAGTGAACAAACTGCAAATTTCTGCAGCAAAAAAATGTGGTAGTTATTGTACTATGAAGTCAACATAGACACAAATGCTGCCAAGTGCTTGTATTCAAATAGACCTCACTCGGGCACAAGTTGTTATTGATGTCTCTGAGGTGTGTCACTTCAATAACACTAACATCTGAACACCCATCTCCCCTTAAAATTCCTTTTACATTATGGTTATTTTCAAGATTCAAATCTCCTATTTGTACAGTGAACAAACTGCAAATTTCTGCAGCAAAAAAATGTGGTAGTTATTGTACTATGAAGTCAACATAGACACAAATGCTGCCAAGTGCTTGTATTCAAATAGACCTCACTCGGGCACAAGTTGTTATTGATGTCTCTGAGGTGTGTCACTTCAATAACACTAACATCTGAACATCCATCTCCTCCACTGTCTCTCATCATATCCCTCACCCTTGCTACATCATCCCACCTCCCAACAATCGCATAAAGATTTGATAATAATACATAAAATCCCCCGTTTTTGTAATTCAATAAAAACAAATTTTTGGCCAAGCATTCCCCAAGCTTTACTTCCTGTTGAATCCAACAAGCACTTAACAATGCTCCCCATACAGCAGAATCAGGCCGAATTTCCATGTTGTTAATAATTTCAATTGCTTCCGTGAACAACCCTGCCCGACCCAAGAGGCCAACAATGCAAGCATAATGCTGCAAAGTTGGCATCAAACCATACTCTTTTCTCATGATACGAAAGTATTCCATTCCTGCGTGGACAAGTCCTCCATGAGTGCATACTGCTAAAACTCCCAAGAAAGTGATTTTATCAGGTTCTAGCCCTTGTTCTTGCAGTTTAGAAAAACAACTGAAAGCTTTGTGTTCAAGTCCATATAAACTGTAACCCGATATGATGGAGTTCCATGTTACCAAACATGGATCATTGATGCTATAAAATATATTTTCAGCATAATCTAATCTTCCACACTTAGCATACATATCTATTAGAGCAGTTCCTGTAAAATCTTCAACTTTCACATTGTTTCTAAGGATATACCCATGCAGTGTCTCTCCAATCCGCAAGTACCCAAGCTGGCAACATCCCGATAGTAGACTACCGATAGTAATTCCATCTGGTTTTTGTCCACACATGTTCATTTGGCAGAACAACTCCATGGCATCACTTGATTTTCCAGCCTGAACGCAGCCAGATATCATAGAATTCCAAGTCATCAACGGTTTTTCACTCCTGTCAAAAAACAAAGACAGAGCAGCTACTATCTCATCAAATCTTGAATACAAGCTTATTAGCCCATTTGCAACTAAACAATCATTAGTCAGCCCATTCTTCAACCCATAACCATGGAAAGCACATCCAATAGCAAAATGAGAAGGATCACTAATTCCATGAAGGACACTAATCAAGGCAACTGCATCTGGTTTTATGTCTAACTGCAGAGTTTGGATAAAACACTCAACCGCAGATTCTACCTCGCCTTTTTCAGAATAGCTAGAGATTATCCCAGTTAACGAAATCAGGTCTTTGGTGGGATAACATTCGTAAAGCAATTTCGCCATATCAGTGAACCCTTGCTTTGCATATAGACAAACTAGTGAGGTAACAACAGATGCATCACCGGTGAAGCCACATTTGATAATATAGCAATGGACAGTATCCGGAACTGCATTAGCTGACACAAGGTTCATCATTGTCACTGGACTGGGTTGCCAACCTTCCTTCAGCATCTCTTTAAAGCACAACACTGCCTTGTCCTCAAAACCATTTTGGCCATAGGCACCAATCATGGTATTCCAAGAGATAACATTTTTGTCACCCATTTCTTGAAACAAGAGTTGGGATGCTTCCAAGTCATCACATTTAGCATACATGGAGGTAAGTGCATTACTCAACTGAGGATCCAAACCCAGACCAGCTTTGATTCCAAACGCGTGAACGGATCTACCTTGAAGGAAAAGTTCACGGCGACCACAAGATGGCAACAAACTAGCAATTGTTGTTTGGTTAGGTCTGAAACTCTCTCTTAGCATGTGGACAAAGAGTTGAAGGGCGTCATGAGGATGCCCATGTTGTGAATATCCACAGATCAATACATTCCATGAAACAACATCTGCAGAAGGCAAATCTTCGAACAGTTGGCGTGCATGGGTAATGAAGCCAAGTTTCATGTAGAAGTCAATGAGAGCGGTGTTTACATATAGAAATTGGTCAATGCCCCGTTTCAACAACTGGGTTTGAATCTGGTTTACCTGTAGCCTGGCAGTGGGTGATCCACGAGAGAAAGAAGAGGAAGAAAGGCACGCTTTGATGAGTAAAGAAAAGGTAAGATGGTTGGGGTTGGCATTAGACTGTAAAAGTTGTCGAAAGATGAGGAGTGCAGAGCTTGCATCATGGAACAGAGAGTGAAAGAGAGACAGATTAGGTTTCATTTCATGACAAGGGACCAATTATCATCCTTTCACACGCCCAAAGGTGTATGAAAATAATGTATGGTGTCAAAAGGGAAAGAAACAAAACGCCTACGTGAAAAAAAAAAAAAAAAAAAAAAAAAAACACATATACAGTTCTCAGATTTTGGCTTGGAGCCAGAAATGGAAAAAGAAAATAAAATAATATAAGCCATTGATTTAAAACTTAATATATCTAACGGTAGAAACTCAAAAGATTGGCGACCCTTTGCATTCACTCTAGTAAAAACAATTTATTTAGTGTAAAAATTAGTGTTCGATTTATATCTAGTATAAAATTCCCTTAAATTAAATTCAGTCACACATCGAAACGAAATTAGTATATAATATATTCATGTTCTATTATGACCTAGGGACAAAAAAATATGTAGTAGAAATGTCTTTCCCATGGTAGGATACATTGAGAACTCTCCCAACTTAGCTTTCAACGTAGTTTTGATTGAAAAACAATATTTATGACATTGCATTTAAGTTTGTTCATTTCCAAAAAATATACAGTATTTGTCTTTAATACTAGTATTATTAAATGTCAGTTATTGTAGTCTTCGTTTTTGTAATTTTATAGTCTAAAATGTCATCATTTGATATTGTCCGAAACCAAAATTTAAAATGACTATCACTTGGTAATTATAAGAATAAGAATTAGAATGAGATTTTTATAATTTAGACCAAAAATAACCAATAACTTTAAAAACTGTTTCGATGCATTAATATTAACTTGTGAAAGACTATTTTCACTGGTTTAGTATGTTAAATGAGGTTCTGTCAAGTACAATGTCTAGAGGGAAAGAAGGAAAGTATATACGAGATCCCAAGAATTTTACAGATGTTCTGCTAGTAGAATACAAAACTACAGAAGGGTTTGTCATATTTACATATTTACATCATGAAACAGTAGTTTTTGCGGCAAATATTTTATTATTTTTACTTTTGAATGTATTGAGGTTTCTTTGAATGTAACTCATTCTTTACCATTAATTATTTGGTATTCTCTGAAAATAGGTCCAAAAACAAAATAGGTGACGAACTTGAGATGAGGTTTTAAAAGAAAGGCCACAATTCTTAATGCATTTCATTAATAATTTTCGGGGGAAAAGGCCATTAGAATGTGCCCCTTTTTTCTTCTCTTTTGTGTGTGTGTGTGTGTGTTTTTGTTGGGGGGGAGGGGGGGGGGGGGGGGGGGGGGGGGGGGGGGGGGGGGGGGGGGGGGGGGGGTGTTGTTTGTAACGCCAGAAGTCATTTTTATAAAAAAATCATCTTAACTTCATGTCAACTTCGAGATTGTTCGCAGTATTTTGTAGAATTCATCTACATATAAATTACAAAAATCACTAGGGATTAGAAAGAGAAATGATCAATCATTTAGCATTGAGCGGCAAACAATAAAAATACGCTCAATTGATGCAGGGACTATAAATCGACCTCAACTATTATGTTCTTCAAGACAAAAACTGGTGCAGAACTCTATGCCCTTTTTCCATACGAGTTTTCAAGGACCCGCACTTCCGGTCCATATATCAAACGGCAACGCTCAGTAAATGAACCAACCATCCTAGAGGCTACCTCCTTAAAGAACACCGATGCAATCTGATCACCATTAAAGAACATTTTATTATTCATTACAAAAAAAAAAAAAAAAACAAATAAATAACTACAAAATGTAACTTATACCACTACAGCCTCTGTACTCTTAACAGTATTTTTGTTATGAAATGAGTTGTGTAGGCAATTATATGAATACAAATGCGGGTGCATAGGAGGGTAACTCATGCCAAAGTACTGGTAATGCCTTAACATAGACACGTTTAAGCGAATGAAAAGTGAGAACAGCATAGAAAAGTGAAAAGTGAAAAGTGAGGACAACAAATGACATGCAGGGTTCAGCGCTAGAAAATGAAGACACCATAGGATTGTTTTTCTAATCAAAGCATAAAGACACCAAAAAGCAAGTTGTGGAAAATAGGTGCATTATAACAGAACTATACCTGTCTGTAAAGTGGAGACTGAAACTTAAAATCCACCAAGAAATAAAGATCGCAACTTCCTGGAACAGGGCCAGGGTTAAACTCCCATATGTTTATCAAATGCTCAAACAGGGTACTCTGCGACACAGTTGTCTAGAAACACAAAAAAGTATAAGCACAACAAAATAGAAATCAGTGGAAATGAAGAGCAAAACTGTGCAAAATTTAAAAAAGAGAGAACGAAATGAAGAGAAAAACAAAGATCCACGTTCATGATCAACCAGTTTGAATCGCATACTGGTTTGTGAATAAAGAATCTAAAACCCATATATAACATCCAATATTCTATTAGAAAGGATCAAAGCCAATTGGCACTCTAGTAATTATAAATATTTGATATGAGGAACAATCATGAGTAAGTAGCAATAGCAGAGATAAACTCAGTTGTTCAAATCTGCATCTCATATGCCAATGCACATTTCAGCACATATATCATGGTGGCTAGGCCATAGAAGTTTTCTCCAAAGGTTTTTAATGTTGCTCATGCATCACAATTTGCATAATGATACAGCAAAAATATACTGTAAATCCTATCCAAATTTGCATAGAAAAAATATTATCATAAACTACTAGGAAAAAATGTCCAGGCTTGACTTGCCTCATCTCATAACAAAAAAATCAGGATTGAGACAAGTGAGAAGTTCATTTACTGAACAAGCCAAGCTTGAGAGTTTTACTATCTTGCTCATTTATTGATCATATGAACATAAAGCAAGAACAGTATATATGTTATATGAAACAACCAGAAATTTTTTTTTATTCCTTCAGTGAGATATCGAATTTTGTTACTGGGTATTCAATATATAAAGAATATATTTCCAAAAATAACTCCCTGATATAAAAGCTAATAATCAGGAAAACAGGTAAATTAGAGCAAAAAGGGAAACAGATACCTTAACTATTCCTATTAATTAGGAAAGAAATATGTACATGAGATGTCAAATAACTCTGAATTGATGTGAACAACACTATATGACGTTTGTTAGAATACTATATACTATCAGTTATCTCAGAATATATAACCAACCATAACTATGTTGATTAACTCCTGGTTAGGCTTCAAGTTAGATACTGATTACTAAAGTATACCATAGAAGGGAGAGGAATAAAGGCATGGGAGGAGGAGTGGAGGAATCTGTCCTGCATTCCCCACAGAAGGGACACGTGGCAACAGGAAATGATGCAGCAATCATGAAAGGGAACATTAATATGAAGGGAATGGAGGGTGCAGCAGGGTGGTGTCATCTACACCTCTTTTGGGTAGTTTTGATGTGGCTGATGCCACAGGGAAGAGAAGGCACTCCTTCTGTGAGTGGCTTTTTTACCTGTCTGTTTTTAAGTTTTCTGCTATTTCCATTGTAATTGGAATTTGCTTCTGTTTTGTTTCCTACCACTTCTACAGTAATATCATATCAGTACATGTAACACTCATTTGAAATTTGTTTTATTACCTAGGGCTCATTTAGGCTTGAACTTGTTTATATAGAGTAGGTAAACACGTATAGTAACCAAACTGAAACTGACTGAGAGTCTGAGATTAAGCTCAAATTTTCACTCATTAAGACACAAGTTGAACCTTTGCATCATATATTCTATTAACAAGCTGAGCCCAAGCCTGCTACTTGACAGCTTGACCAACCCCAGAAAAATGTAAGACATTGCTAATACATGTAGTTACAGTTTTGCTTCGTGTAGTTCTTAAATGTTTCACATTCCCCTCTAAATTTCAAATTGACGCTGCTCTGTCCATCAGAGTGATGCTCATAGGGCAAGTTTATTGTTTCTGAGGAACTGTGTAACATAACATCTCCACATCAATGATACAATGGGAAGGGGCCTAATTATATCAGTTTGAATGATAACCAAGTAACATTGGTCAGATTGAACTGGGAGGACCAGAATGCAACGTTTTCTTTATAACAGAGTCTGACCATCCATATGTACAATTAAGTCCAAACTAACCAAAAAACAACAACAATAGACATGTGGAGCCAGCACCCAATGCCAATATAAAACATCAAATTTCCATCAGCATTAAAATGTTTTAACTGAAAACGAAAGCTACAAATTTCTAGATAAGATGGATGCTGTCTCTAACTCATTAATAAATATTGGCTTGAATATGCCTATAGATCTCATTATTTATGGAAATTATAAGTTGTGCACTAACAAGTAACAGCAACAACCAAAAAACATCTGACAACCATGATACTCCTGAATGCAAGCATAAGGTAACTACTAAAAACCATATACCAGAGGAGGTTGAATACCTTTATACGCTTTGGTTTGTCCAATTCAACATGAGAAACATAACTTTCAACGAGGAATTTAAATCCAATCTCCAACTCAGCATCAAATGATCCGTCTGGATAGTGTCTAAGTATGTCCGACCTTTGACACCATGGGACAAAACCATGATAGAAGTCAACAGCAGAAACAACTTCAAATAATTGCTCTGGAGAGTACCTAATAATTCATAAGTATATCAGTAAACAAATAAAAAGCATGTCAAATAGGGATTAATTGGGACCATGATGGTCCAAGATTACCTAACAATTTCTCCGGGATAAGATGATGATTTGTACACTCAAATCCATAAAGTGTCTTTTAGAATTCAAACATCAAATATTTATCATATAATCTCGGTAAACAAAGTGCAAAGTTAAAAGCAAAGCTTTAAACCACTACTAGAGTGTATGCTAACATAATAAAACTATTTAGACATCACAAAAATCAACTTTCTCCTAAGGATTGAAATAAATAGTATAAAAAGGTAGGGCTAACAATAATGGGAAGAATTCAACAGTCAGCAGAGCCATCTATTGAAAAACTAAAATTTCATTAAGAAAAAGCTTTGATTATCAATTTATCATAATAGTAAGTAAGACACCAGCTCAGCTACACTTAAAAATATCAACATTCTAAATCATTGTGCATGGAAATAATATAAAGTTATAAAAATCTACAGGAAAAAAAAATGCAAATAGAGCCAAACACATGCCAGCATAAACAAAGGGAGATGAGAAAATCCCGTTACCCCAAAACGCGCCTCTCCTCGTAAGTTCTGGATAAAATACCTTCTTCACCATCTCCACATCCAAGAAACCGTCTTGATTGAACAACATTAGAATTATAATAATGATTATTACTATTGCACGATCCTCCGATGAGAGAGGAAAAGCCAATGCGAGAGACGGAAGGCTGAATGTGATGGCCTCCAGTAATGGCTGTAGTGATGCATCTGCATACATCGTGCTTCCCACTGCTCTTACTAGACCTAATCAATTGACTAGCACCGCTTTTGCGCGATGCTAAGGAGCAAAGGGCCTTCGAGGTCGACAAAAATGGCGGCATCCTAACTCCAAAAAAATAATCGAGATACCTAATAATCTAAGTAAATTGAGAAAATCTGAAATACAAGTGCAGCTAGAACCGCGTATTGGGATCCGGAATGTGAAACCCTAGGATTCCAAAAATAGTTGAAGGGAGGAATATTCTAATGGAAGGATACGAAACTCGGGAGTGGAGAAAGAAAAGGAAATTTGGGATGAGATTGCAGATTTATAGCGTGTGTAGAAGTACAAATTTGAAGGGGAAATTTTTGGTTATTCGAACATGTAACGGCCACGTGGTTGTTTAGGCCATTTTAGTTCTTTCTTCGCATGACACTGCGTGAACTGCCACGCGACATCGTTTATAGTTCACCGCACACGTGTCCATTGTCGCCGATAATACGGGAACCCCGTCGTCCGCGCCTCAGCCTCCCCCTGCCTTTTTTTTTCTCGTCTCAGTTAGGCTCATGGTTTAGCGGTGGTGCCTTGCTATTGGCACCCCCCTCAATGATATTTAAACTCTCTTAGGAGTTGGTATTGCGGTATTGGTCTTATTTAGGTTAAATTATAATTTTGGTTCCTTTAGTTTCTAAAATCCATGATTATGAGTTGGTATTGCCGTATTGGTCTTATTTAGGTTAAATTATAATTTTGGTTCCTTTAGTTTCTAAAATTCATGATTATGGTTTTTTTATTCTAATTTTAACATTTGATCTTTCTAGTTTATAAATTGATAATTTTGATTCTACTGATAGATTATTAACAAATAATTATGATTAATTAAATTAATTAAAATCATTAATTAATAAAATATTAATAATCTTAATTTTTTACAACATTGTGTTTCTCCTCTTCTCCGCAAACACCTCTTCCACCTTCACTGTCACACGCAACTCCGCCAGCAACAGCACCACATTAGGATTAATAATCTTTAATTAAAGTTTTTAATGATTAATAATTTTTATTTAATTTATAATTAATTAAATATTTAACTAATAATCATGATTATTACTTAATAATCTACCAAGGGGACCAAAATTTCCAACTTATAAAATTAGGGAGACCAAATGTTACAATTAAAATTTAAGGGAACTAAAATCATAGATTAAAAAAATTATAGAGATCAAAATTGTAATTTAGTCTGTTATTTAATGTTGTCGAAAATGTCTCCTCACCATGAAAGCAAGTTTTTCATTGTACGTCTAGGTGAAATACACAACAAAAACTTGTTTCAATTGTATAATTGTGTGTTTGCCTATATATAATTAAGACAAGTTTTATTGTATAATATTTTGTCACATCCCTTATTACACAACAGAACAAAAAGTTGTAATTTGATTTTGTTTTTAAAGGAGTTAAATTAAGACAATTTAATAATACAAGAATATAGATGTTTCAAGTAGGATTGTAGTATTGAATGGTTAAATGCTCATATAACCTCCTCGTTAAGGAGGTCAGTAGTTTATACATTCTCAATCATTCATGTCTCGTCATCTTGTGATATTGTTGCCTTCTCCACCTCAACAACAACAAGAAGTTCAATCAAATGTTCTAACTTGTCATCCTTATGCATGACAACTTATCACTTCTCTGTCATTACCACATCTCTTTACCTACAATCAAATTTGTTGAGGGTACTTGTTTAGCTATGTATGACTTAGCTTGTCCTCCTTGAAATTAACTCTACCATAAGGTGTACCATATCGTGTGGGTGACAACTGAAAATACATTGAAAACTACCTCATGTTTTACACTTGGTCCATCTCACACCCAATAGGGTATATATAATGGCCCATTAAAGCCTAATTGTATGAGAGGCTCAAATGAATCTCACAACATTAATAGTATCTTTCCTATCAACTAGGGAGCAATTTAAAATACTTGCATTATCCCACTAAATAATGACATCTAAAGGTGATCACATTTCCTTAATCCCATTTATCAAGAAACACCTATAAAATCCAACATAATTTTATAGCCCATCCATGTCTCATTTCTAACCACCTTGTATAAGATGCATATTAACTTTATCATTTTAGACTTTGCATATGATCTTCCATCATTGCTCTAACTAAGATAGTAAGGATCAAGGCATAGGGTTTGTTTGGGTAAAATTATATCAAAAGACTTTTAGAAAAGTAAAATTTTAAAAAAATGAAATAAGTTTTTCTATAAGCTTATTTTTTAGAGCAAATTATTGATACATCCCCTCAGTTATACTCTATAATGAAAATGGATAGGTCGGACATGAATAAGGAGTACATGTTACTCACTCACCCATTGGAGAAAATCTATGTCCGTTGCCCACCCATTACCTATTGAGTATTCGTTTAAAAAATACTCATGGATTGTTAATACCCATGAATACTCTGAATATTTTTAAAAAAATTTAAAAATTGATTTTTAACTTCAAGTAAAACTAGTGAAAATAAAAAACCAAGAGAAATAAATATATTTATATAACATAATTAAACATGAAATAAGTATCTTTAAAGTATAAATAAACATAAATCCAAAGTACAAATAAAATTACAATACCTCAAAGCATAAGTTAAAAAAAACATAAGCACAAGTAAATTGAAAATACATTATAGTATTTGTATCCATTCGGATACTATGATGTCCTTATTTTGTCCATTAATGGGCGGGTAAAAAATATCAATTCCCTATGAATAATACATAACCATTTAAAGTATGCACCATTTACTTATGACATATTTTATCCGCGAATATCAACTGATACAAATTTTGTTGTCATCCTTCATCCTTGATTATACTCTTATTATACATGTAACCCCTCCTTTTTTGATCTTACACCCCCAACTTTTAGCTATTTGTTACACTTATACCTCGTGATCCCTTAACATTGTTAATTTGTTAACTTCAACATATCATGTACACACATCTTTTAATTATTATATTTTAAGATAAATAGTCATTTTTGTTCATGAATATGTAAAATGATGACAAATTTGTCCTCGAAAGATGAAAATTCAAATTTTAGTCTTCAAAAGTGAAAAAAGTGCAACAAATCTATTTATTCGTTAACTTCCATCCACTAGTGTTAATTAAAGAGTTTACTTGGCACATTTAGAGACCAATTTTTTTAGCGCTCTACCCAAAATATAATTTAATATTTATTTTTTTTTCTTTTTTAATCGTTGCAAATATAATATTATAATAAACATTAAAAAAATTAGAAAAACAAGCATAAGCTAGAACAAACATAATAATAAACATATTATTGATTAATAAATATAATCTTGTTTGTTACTCTGAAATTTCTATTGTAACGATATTAGATAATAACAAAATAAAGTTGAGTCTCATTTTTTTTAAGGATTAAGTTAATGGTTATGCATTTTAATTTTTTTGAGCCTCATATTTTTTTTAAATACAAGTTCAATAGCCTTTGATATTAAAAAAATGATTTTCTTACAACAGATTATTCTACAACTTTTTTGTTTAATTTTAATATAATTTCTCCACGTCATTTGTTACATCTCATTTGATTTTAAATTAATATATTTGTTGTACATATAATAAACATTTAATTTAAAATAAAAAGAATGAAGTCAAGAAACAATAGGCGAGTTTGTGATAACCCCGTCCCCCAATCAAAATGGCTTGAGGAGGCGAGGGGGCTTCGTTATCCATCTTGCTAAGCTTTAGTACGACAGTTTGCAGACCGAGTGACTCTGTGAGTTAGTGAGGGAAAACGATAGATACCATTACCATGTTGGTTGGATAACTGAACTGAGTGATGATTTCAACTTCAAGCATGGCTTTGGTTTCTTTTCTACCCAAAACGCCACCGTATGTCCTTTCCCTCACAAACCCTTCCTCTTCCACTTCCCTCATCTTACCTTTCAGTTTCCAATGTTTGCCTCACCCTCTTCCTTCTACTCTCTCTGCCCTCAAAGCTACTTTTTCCGACGGTGGCGACAATTTGCGCGGCAAGCCCCTGGTTTCTCAGGCCTTTGAAGAAGAAGACGATGACGACAACAAATGGGTTGACTGGGAGGACCTGATTTTGGAGGACACCGTTCCTCTCGTTGGCTTCGTCAGAATGATTCTTCATTCTGGACAGTATGTCTCTCTCTCTCTCTCTCTCACCCTTACTTTACATACTCTATTCTACTTGATCCCTCTCAAAATTTCAATAATTGCCCTTCATTATGACTTTACAACTCTCTTCATTTTCAACCATCAAGGTTTAGTTTTAGTTCATGTGTCCTCCTAAATTGCGCTTATGACTCATGCCACCATTTTGCATTATTCAGGAATTGTTCAATCACAACTACATGATATTGCCTATATCTAATACCATATGAGAGTATTATGCAAATGAAACAACTGATATATATGACAACCTAACTCTAATCTAGTGCAGATCATGTGCTAATTGTAACAACAAACACTTAAATCATCAATAAGTTACCTCAAGACCTGCACTGAAGTTTTATATTACTTCCTCAAATATGATTTTCAGAACTGTGCACTGAGAAAGAGTAACAAAAATACATAAATACTTTAACTTTAAGCTAAACATACAAGATATAGACTGACAGAGTATTTAAGCAAGTCGGGAGTATCATGTAGCATCAGAGTCTTCAATTTGATTCTGAAACTTAATTCCTTGTCACCTAATATGGGTGTTCAGTGTTGCCATTTCTATACGGAATTCCTTGGATCCACAATCACGACTCTGTCCGCTATTGCAGCTGCTATGGGTGTCGTGGTTGCGGCAAGCGTCTTGCATCCTCTTATCATCTTTGGCAAGTCTCCGGCCAATTGAACTTTTGAGTTAATATTATGCTAATTTTGTTCATATTATTTTTAGTTGCTTATATATATATATATATATATATATATATATATATATATCAACAGCTATGTGACTTCCACTATTTGCCCACAATGCTATCCACTATATGATATACCGGATTATTGGCTTTCTGCCATTTTCTGCAATTGATAACACTGGGTGTTTGAACTGATGAAGCCCATCACTACATTCATCTGGGGTTCTGTACATAACAATATAGCTACAAATGATAGAAGTAAGGAGAGAATACTTTTATATGGGTGCTGGAAATGCCCTCTTTGTTGATAGCTGACTGACATTGTGTTATGTGTCAGGCCTAAATTTTGAGATTGATTTTTAAGGGCTCTGCCTTTTTCAATATTTCCTGGGTTTTACACACAATACCTGGGCTATATGAAAAGGGCCAGGCAAGTGCGAATTTATCCAAAGTTCCAAACACCATTGCCATGGGCACTAGGCAATTGAATGGACAATTAAGGCAATCGTTTGTCCATGGAGGTCTGGCTTCCAGCATTTCAGTGGACTGTGGAGACAGGGAAGAGAGGACTACAATCAATGTAACTTACTCGTAAAGTATTAATCAGCATCTGTACACAGAATCCATTGAATTTTTGAAAAGAAAATTCTATTGATAATTATTCTCATGGATGGCAGGGTTTGAAATAGCACGCTATAGTGGTGTAGCAGTGGGGAGCAGCCCCTAGCCACTAAAAAAGCCACTATAGTGTAGCAGTTTACTGTAGTGATGAAATGTGATGGGTGTACATGCTTTGTTGCAAATTCTTGCCTCAAATATGAAAATACATGTTCTGTTTTGTTTATCTTGGAAATTCTGATAATACCTTGTTGCAAATTCTTGCCACAGATATGACAATGGAGATAAACTAAGTCCAGAGCATGAGAAAACCATTATTGAGAAGCTGCTTCCCTTTCATCCAGAATTTGAGAAAAAGATTGGAAGTGGAGTTGATTATATCACGGTCTCTCTCTCTCTCTCCCCCTTTCTCACTCACTCTCACACACAATATGTGCTCTACTTTTTGTTGACCAAAGGCTTTCATATTATTACTTATATTCAGTTGGGTCTAATAATAATAAGTTTTTTAGGTTTAGCAGTCTATTAGATTAGATATATGACCATGGCATCAGTTGTGGCCTACTGCAAAGATTTCACCTTTCATCCATTATAAAATCAGAATGGTTGATGTTGGAAAGTCCGCTTAATTGCAGTTACGCCTAGTCTTCCTTAATTGTGGCCTTTTTGGATGCCTTCATTTCAGCCTTCAGCATCATCATTGTGTTAGGTGTAGGGCTGAGGGGGGTGTTTAATCTCACATCACCTATTGAAAAGGCCTAATTAGTGTAAGGCTTGAATATTCCTCAATCTACAAGCTGGTTTTTGGAATTGAGTTAGGTCCTAAGCCCAAATTCTAAGAGAGTAGGGGGGCACTAATAATAGGATTTGTCTCTTCTTAAATGCAGGATGCAATAGTGCAAGTTGGTAGTTATTGATGAGGAAATGAACTAATTAGTTTTTGTTATTCATTGAGTGCTATCTGATTGCTTTCGCTTTATGAAAAATTATGCCATTTATTTGTTCATCAATGGTAATCCACTCCACATTGCACTTGGCAAAATGCTCCTTGCACTTAGAGGACTCCATCCTTGATATAGGTAATCTATTACCTAATTGGGTAGTTTTTACACCACCTGGTTTGTTAATAACTGAACTTAAGTAATCTCTTCTGTCTCAACCTCTGGTACAGATAAGTTCTTTCATGATCTTCTTACTAAAGTTGTATTCAGTTTGCCCTTTCTAGCGGGTCAATTAAATTGGTGTTCCAAGTTCAACTACTTTGCTCAATATTTTTCTCATTCCATGATAGTTATGAATTCACATAATAAATGCATTTATAATGTTTAGACCTTCCAAACCTGAAATGAAACCACATTTTAAAAAATCCAAATATTGTAAATTAGTTTCTAAACAAAAGCGGTTTTACTTTTTAATAAATGATTAAGTTAACTTTTAAAAACCAATTTTGACTAAAAGTTGATTTTTAAAACTGGTTATGGTTAATATTTTAACCAAAACTGGGCCAAGTCAAATTTTGAAACCAGTTCGAAATTAGTTTTGGTTCAAAATTCAGCTTTAAAACTTGTTTTGGTTAAAAACTGAATTGGGACCAAAACCAGTTCAAAGTTAGCTTAAAAATGGTTTGACCAAAACCAAACCAGTTTTGAAATATAGAAGTAGTTTGCTTTTACACGACATCAAACCTTGCACATCCCTACCTAGCCAAATATCGCTTTTGGCCTTGGTGTTACCATCGTGTGTAATAATGTTATTCCTGCTTTAGCTACTGTTAAGGATGTAAAATGAAAGGATTCCACTTCTCCATTGCCGGGCTAAAGATGCATTGTGCATTTAATTTCTTCTGCTCTCTAACTGTCTTCCATCACTTTCCAACATTAGCTTTTGAAAACACAATAATAAAATTCCATAAAGTATTTTTTTTATTCAAAAAAGTATTTCAACAAAGTATGCATTCACTGCACTCCTTGTATCTTGAATTAAATTTTATCCATTTTGTTTTCTTGGGGGAAACTATAACAATTGGTTTATGATATTTACATGTTGCTGAAAAGTTTATTTTCCTCTTTTCCTATGGCAGATTGGATATCATCCTGATTTCGAACGCTCTAGGTGTTTGTTCATAGTACGACAAGATGGAGAGCTGGTTGATTTTTCATATTGGAAATGCATAAAGGGCTTGATCAGAAAGAACTATCCATTATATGCAGACAGTTTCATTCTCAGACATTTCAGGAAGAAGAGTCGTAATTTGTGAAGTTAGCACTGTTTTTTGCTGGTTGGACCATTTCATTTTAGAATTCGCTTCTTCTATTTTAACCCTTTTAAATTTTTCGTGTTATTTTATTCCTGGTAGCGTGCTATATTAAAGGTATGAGAAAAACGAAGACAAAAAATTTTGGAGTCGGAAGAGTGGTTAGCATTTAATGACTCACTACACTACAAAAGATTGCCATTAATGCCGGAATTGTATCCATTTATTATTGACAGTATTCGTAGTGATATAAAAATATGGGAATGTAGATTATGTATATAGACCTTGATGATAATGTACCTTTCAGTTCAAATAAATTTTCAATTTGAAGAATTGAAGTTTATTTTATACCGTTATCGTTTAGCCGTTTAGGGAGAGATGCTATCTTATTTTAATTCCGAAGCACCTCAAGCTTCAATGATGACTTATGGTAATACTTACAAATTGTTTATATGAAAATTGCTTCCTAAGTGAATTAACTGTTGTGTTTGTAACTATGAATGGAAAAGTAAAGGAGAGATAAGATTGAATATTTAATTGAAAGAAAAAAAAATTAATGAAATTAACTATTACATAATGAAAAGTATTTTCACTTTGCAACCAAAGAAAATAATAGTACCATCATTTATCTGTGTTTTTTTATATTTTTTTTACTATCCTGTTTCTAAACAATTTTGTTTGATGCATTGTGGGATGTTGAAATGAATGTCTCTCAACGAAGATTTAAAGCTTAGTTTGTAATGTTATAGGAGATTAGTTCCTTGTACTAAACACAATTATTGTTGGTTTTTTTTTTTCCTTTATTTTATTTTCCTCCATCTAAATTAAACGTGGTGGAACAATGATCAACTATGATACATGAGAATATTTCTCCATGGTTGCTTCCTGGGGCTAATAGATAATCATCTGTTGTGTTGGTGCCAAAGGTGGGAGGTACTTCTCTAATAAGTTAGAATCCAACAAAATAACGACCAAAATATGTGAAATATGTGTACCTAGTTGAAACTATCACGGAGACATTTATAGGCAAAAACACCGAGGAGTTTGGTGGCTCCCTTCATCATGGGCTTGTTACATCCTTTAAGGGGATTTATTGTAAGGGAATTACTGTATAAATTTCTAATACATTATATATGAATAGTGTATAGACGAAAATGTTCTTCGTGATTTGAAAGTTACGAATTCTGTAACTTTCATACGGAATCCGTACGGATTGCCCAATCCGTAAGTAATTTTTTTTTAAGTTAAAATATATTTTTTCAAATAATTTAAAATAATGACGCATGTAAGTCTCGAACCTATAACCTTCATGTTTTAAACAGCGACGCTGAACTAATAAGTCAATTATGTTAAAAAATAATTAATGTTGATACATATAATACTAAATTTTTTAATGTATATTTAATACACATATCTAAAACTTTAATTATTTAGTTTATCTAATTTTTTTATCTTTTCTTATTTCAGATTCTTATTTTATTAATTAGGGATATTATGTTCATTTTATCAACTAGGATAACTAACCGGATAACTGTTAGTTATGATCCAACCAAATAGGATTCTCTTTTATTTTAATTTTATCAATTAATGAGTTATATATAATTAATTTAATTTTAATTTTATTTTGATTATTGAATTATTTCTAATGCTATTACTTTAATATTCTTAACATAATTTATTATGTAAACTTATATATGTATTAAATATACATTAAAAAAATTTGTTACAAAAGTAATAGCATGAGAAATAATTCAATATTCAAAATAAAATTAAAATTAAATTAATTA
>PYAF01001671.1:1569367-1622388 GCA_007407185.1 Glycine tomentella | reverse complement strand
ATTATTGAATTATTTCTAATGCTATTACTTTAATATTCTTAACATAATTTATTATGTAAACTTATATATGTATTAAATATACATTAAAAAAATTTGTTACAAAAGTAATAGCATGAGAAATAATTCAATATTCAAAATAAAATTAAAATTAAATTAATTATATATAACTCATTAATTGATAAAATTAAAATAAAAGAGAATTCTATTTGATAGGATCATAACTAATAATTATCCTAATTGATAAAATGAACATAATATCCCTAATTAATAAAATAAGAATCTGAAATAAGAAAAGATAAAGAAATTAAATAAACTAAACAATTAAAGATTTAGATATGTGTATTAAATATACATTAAAAAATTTAGTATTATATGTATTAACATTAATTATTTTTTAACATAATTAACTTATTAGCTCAGTTGGTTGGAGTGCCATGTTAAAAATATGAAGGTCAATCCGTAATCCGTATAAAGATTACAAAACCCGTAATTTTCAAATCATAAAACATATATAATGTATTAGAAATTTATATAATGTATTTAGTAAATCGCTTGCAGTAAAATGCGGTTGAAGTCTTTCCATACATGATATTTACGTTTGCAAGAGTTGATTGATTGACGATGAAGGATGCATGATTGATGAGGATTGATGGTTAAGCGATAATTATCCTTGAATATAAGCCAAGCACTTGGTCAACGTGTGAGAAGGCGAGTTGATTAACTCAGTCAAAACTTGAGTAGAGTGCTCATTACCATTTTAATTACCAACTAGAACATAAACATACCATAAAATGTCTTCACAAGTGAAGTATGTCAGCTCTTAGTTCGTACTGGTCGAATTAAACTTACCGGTAAAATTTGTTGAAAAGGCTTTCTTTCTCACAGAAGAACTTAACCCTATGTTTGGTAAAAGAAAAAATGTGAGAAAATAAAATACAGATAACAAAATATATATATATATATATATATTTTGGAAAGAAGATAAAAAAAAATGTTGACTCATAATAACAAAAGTTAATTTTTTTTTCATTTTTTCTCTTCAATTTAATTTTTTTTTCCTTTCTTAGTTTCTTTCCTTCCAACCCACCGAATCATACACCTACGAAAGGATATTTTTTGGCGTTTTGTAAGATGGTTTTCATCATCTCAACATTGACGTGCTTCAAAAATTTGATATCCTCGACTTTCTGTTCACCTTTTTATTTATTTTATTTCTTTTGTCGAGATAAACTATGCAACAAACTTATAATTTGTAAAATGAAAGTGTCAGCTTTTCATTGGTCCTTAACTTTCAACACCCACTTAACGTTTATGCAATTAACATACCGAATATGACGGTACTCAATTGATGATGTGTAATGTTCATAATGAAGAAAAATGGCTAAGACCAAACTTATTACTCACTCTGGTTCTTAACTAATTATATTATTAAATTTGTTAATATTTGTATATTTTTTATGTTTTTTAAAAAATTATTAAAAGTTTATTTGATTAATTTTTTTAAACTAATTAATTAATATATGCTTATATGGTATAACATGATTTATAATTGTGAGATAATTTTATCTCATAATTCTATATAGTATTGGTTTGAAGAGATCCGTCACAAGATTAGTCTTCAATTCTTAATGAAGAGATAATTTGGATTAAAAACAAAATTAATATATGATCTTTATAAGAGATTTTGTATTAATAAAAAACGAAGTAGAGAAGATCTTATAAGAAAAAAAAACTATCATTACAATCTACTAAACAAAAATCTGATAAAAAGCATATTTAGATGGAGAGCATTGAGGTTCTTTGTTGGTTGTGCATGTGGCGTGCACTTATGGGCTCAGGTAGTGAGGCGTGTTGGTTGGACACGTGTTAGTGCTCCCATATTGTTGGCCCCAATATAATATTACAAGGTTTTGGTGCCTTTTTGAAACGGTAATGGGGAATGGACTATATTTGACAGTGCTTGTCTCGTTCTTCTCTTTGTAACACCTGTTCCGTTCATGTAATCATGTTCATTATCCTTTCTCTCCATTGGTGGAAAAGTGATGAGGTGTCCTAACAAATTTGGACCTTTCCAGAGTTGGTGACATGGTGACCAGGAAACTTGATGCACAATACTCTGCTTCGCTTCCTTAAGCAACAAAATAATATGATTTCATGTGAGATCAGATTGTGTCCACTTTTGGTACAAGAAATAGATTAAACAAAAATATTGAACTTTATGAAAATTGAAAATAGAAAATCATATAATTTTTTATTTAAAAAATATGCTTGGGGGTGAAAAAATTGACTATCCAAACTAACTAAAAATATCTAACGTCGTGCATTGAACTTTTAGATTTTTTTTTTTACACAAACTTAGATGTTACAAAACTATTTGTCTCGCTTTATTAGTACAAACAAACAAAAACTTCGACGGTCAGCTTCAACCTGAACATGTCTCAGTCTCACACTCACTTGAAATTTACGGCCAAAACTTAAGAATATATACCCATTATCGAAAAATGGCCTGCTTCTGATTAAGTTCCTTTTCAAAAACAAAACAAAGAGAATATAACACTTCTCGGTATATTCCCAATTTGATTTTTTTTTTTTTTGTTGGAATTCCCAGATTGATTTGAAAATGGAGTGATGGGAATTGATTGCTACATCATATATATCATTTTAAAATCTTATTTATGTAAATAGTTTTAGTTTGTGTTTTCAGCAATATATTTTAAATTTGTGAATATCAGTTAAATGTTAAAAAATAAAACAGAATGGATGTAACCTGTAAATTGAATACTATCGAAATTTACTATTAATTTTTTTCTTTTCATTTCTATGCAATCATTTTTTCCTTAGAATGAAAAGACACTCTCAAGTCTTATGTATTTTTCTTGGTCTGTCTTGAGATTAAATGATTGATTAGCTACTTGGCTGGGAAATTAGGAGTTTTGATTTGAGACCACAAGTCAATTATAAGAAAACCCACTGCATGCCATGCCTAGTGCCCTTTTTCACGCGGAATTAGAAATGGTGCTTGTCCTTTTGCAAACCATTCCCATCCATGAAGCAAATGCAAATCCCACTCCACTATGTATAGTATAGGTATCCACTTCCTAAATTTACATATTTTAACACATTTTATTTTAAAGAAGATAAAGACTACTAAGAACCACTTTAGTCGGCTTCCTTTGGTAACGACGCTAGCTAGTATCTCGTGCTATATGTACGTATACGTTTTTGGCGTGTTTATGCCGTTACCAAATAGTAGTACAAATTAATTAAAATTATTATTATTATTATTATTATTATTATTATTAACACCGAGTTAATTAGGGTCTTTTTAGACCACAAATCTCTTTGACTTGGGCCCGCTAATTTAGCATGGAAAGTCTAATGGCTTCATTTATTGTAAACTCATTTATGCCTGTAGTTGCATTATTATATGATGGCTGTATTTTTGTTTTTCAGTAAAATTTATCAGTTTGTACCCGTCAATACCAAGTTTTCAAGATAGAGTTAAAAAACATGATAAGGATAACGGATATTGAGAAAATGTAAAAGACCACAAGAAAACTAAGATTGCCAGATTGGTCGAATGAGTAAAAGGTTTGTGATACAGAGTCAACTTAAAGAATAGGGAATAATTAATCGTTAGTTAATTGAGTTTGCTTTTAATGTAGATTATTATATGATCACACTATCAACTAATTAAAATTTATTTAAAAAATGTTTTTAAATAGCTATTACGAAAATCAACCATTTACAATTAAATATATAACAATACTTAATTGGATAACAGTATAACATTTACTTGTTAGTGTAGTCCAATTAAATTCTTTTTAATTACATGCATGCACATTTATTATTTAATTATTCTCTAACCACATGTACGGTAACCCTTTTTTAGCAAATGTCACTGAAAACTAATTAATTCACTTTAAATGAAATATAGTATTTCTTAACAAAATGTTTTTTTTTTTCATGTACACAATCAAGGATTAAACTGTAGTTACCATATTCAAACGAAACTATTTACTAACTGTTAGCATATGGAAATTTTGAGACGTAAGGAGCAAAAACATCTCAAAACCTACTTATTTAATTTGATAGTGGACTAAATATAGAAATGGATATAAAATTTGGGTGGATGAGGTCATTGACAACTAGTTTAGCTTAATTGTTTGACTACATGAATCAGGAAATCCTTATCTCCTTGTTGTTAATTCTAGGTAAGAAGTAGGTCTGAAGGTATAGTTTGTATTGATAATTATGTATCATATTCATAGACTGTTGCGTTAATTATAGAGAATATATAAGTGTCATTATTTTAATTTATATTAATTTAGTTCGTTTCAACATTAATTGTTTTTGGTCGTTTATTCATATAAACACGACATTAGTATTTTATTTTAATTAATAATATTAATTTAATCACTTAATCTCGCATGATTTTGATGTGACGAGTTATTATATTTTATCACTAGGCTAATATAAATTTTAACGACAATTATAATATTGTGTTTGTGGATCACACACATACACAAAAGCAGCAAACGCATTCTGAAGCAACAAACACACTCACGAAAGTTAAAATCGGGACCAAAATTTTCAACAGGCAAATGCCTCGTTATCTGGCAAAACAAAAATAATATAAATTAAAAAATTAATTTGAAATTTGGTGTAGTTTGCAAATTAATTTGAAATATGGGATAGTCAAACATGCTCATTTTAGGTGTAATTTACCTGGTTCTGGGACGTGTTATTTTGATGCGCACTGTACATAAACTGTGAATAGTCATAATTTTTTAGAGGAATGTCCGATTGAAGCATGATTCATGTCAAAACGCTTGAAATTAAGAGAGGAAGGCTTGAACAAAATCCCAGAGGGGATTTGGTCAACTATTTTTTTTTTCAAGAAACACCTCTAAGTGCTTCAAAATTAGGATTTAGGATTCAATAATCTAAAAATTTCCTTTTTGTTTACTTTTTTAATTATTTAATTAGTTAATTTAATGTTATTTTTTATTTTTTAAATTACTTATCTGAATTTCGAACGTTTGAAATATCCTATGCCTCCATCGGACATTTTTATAAAAAGTTAGGACCGTTTGAAATTTATATACTCGAAATTTATGCATGCATTACAAATCAATTTGAAATGTATTACCAATTTTGTTTGCAAATCAAACCAACAATAATACCATGTTAATGTATGAAAGTTTTTTCCTACATTAAGATGACGACATCTTTTTTCTTTGGTCTCTTATTTTATTTCTTTTATCAATAAATAAAAATTTTATTAAGGAGCATAGGGGGTATATTAATCCAATATATATATATATAAATAAATTATTTTTAGATTTGTTGTTTTTAGTTTTAGACCTCTTTTTAAAAATATTTTTAGAAAAAATGTTTTCTAAATTTTAAGTAAATAATTTTTACTCTTATTTTTTTTATTTTCTTTGGAATGAAAATAAAAAAATATTTAAATGAAACTCCACCTTAATTTGTAGTTGTTATCGGTATTGGTTTGAGATTAGAGTAGTGTATATATTTATTTAGTCAAAGCAAAAGTAAGAGAGACAAAGAAAATTAAATTCTAAAAAAAACAAAAGTTAAAAATTAAAGGGATGAGATTTTGATTGTATTTTTCCCTTTTACATTCTCCACTTTTCTCCTATCTATTTAAGAACTAGATTTATATATATTAAGGTTTAGATTAGACAGAGGAGATAATAGGTTATGTAAGTAGGACTACCATAGTTTTAGGTTTCCTCTACATACGAGCATAAAATGAGAAATGAGAGTTTTTTTTTTAAATAAACTTATAAAAATGATTGTAATTATATATATATATATATATTATTTTATACACATTCTTTTTTTGCCAAATAACTCAAATTAGGTAATATTTTTTTGTATATCTATTTACCAAAATTATACTGTAAATTTTAAAACAATTTCAGTTTTAAAAAATTAAAAAATGACAATATTGTGGTTGCAACACTAATTTAAAAAATTGAAAAAAATATAATGTAAATTAAAAAATTGATTTTAAAGTCGTATACTAATTTCGGTCTCTATATCAGTCACTAACACATTTTTTGATGAAATATTGTGGTCGCAAACATGTAGGACCGTATTAGTGACAAAAGTAATCACGCCAAAATTGAATACACCCAATTGGGATGTGTTTAAACACATATTATTTAAGTGTGTGTTTGACAGTCCAAGATTTCAAAATAGTTTTCACACTGCGTTAGATTTCAAATTAGTTTTTTAATTTGCATTATTTTTAAAAATTTCCCTCGTTATCTATATAAATAATACTATTTTTTTACAGTAATATTTAAATTGAATTAAATTAGGAACAGCGGCACAAAGTTAGAAATCAGCACAATCTATCGCTGAGTTGAGGAAGGCACAATATCGTCTAGTTGTTTAATAAATGAAAGCAAAAATAGAAACATCATTAAATAAGTTAAACCCTAAGAATAAATCAGAACATGTGTGGTTATGCTATATATAAAGATGCTTTATATATTGACGAATTGGAACAACTGGAGGGAAAAAATGAAGCAAAGAATTATCAAATTCCTTCTAGAAAAGCCAAACGTGTAGTCATTTTGACTAATAAATCGAAATTTTTTAAGAAGTACGATACTTATAATCCTACAGGAGATACTGATAATGCTGAAAAAAAAAATGAATTGGCTTTAATACATTATTCCCAACAATCAGATTTTCAAAAACAATTCAGCACTATGGATATTGGATAGGGAGGAATAGACACGCGTGAGAAATGACACAGGATCGTTCGGGATGAGAATGTACAAGGAGTGGGTACAGAAATGAAAATACCTTGCAATTAATTTGCAACATAATGTTTAGTGGACCAGATATTTTGCAGAGCCAAAAACCGTTGCACTTAATTTGACACTCAGCCATTCGTAATCATTTTGTATTTTATTCTCGAGTTTGGATTGGATCTGAGTCTATCTACAAAGATAATGGACAACTCTTATTCAGCGCGTATTACCCAAAGAATTCATATATCGATCATTTTCAGATTTGAAACATTCTAATAAAAGAAAAATCATTTGAACGGAAAAAAAATTTATTATTAGATTTCAAAATTTATAGATCATTCTTTTCTATATATAAAAAAGAAAAAAGTTTATATATATATATATATATATAAACTTTTTTAAAAACATAACGGTATGAGTGTATGACGACAATATATTATTATTACTATAAAAAATGTAATTTCTAAAAATATTAAGACCAAAATTCCAAGATTAGTTTAATAAATATAGACGAACTTATGATATATAAACAAATGTACAGTTATGTATAATTTTTTATTGTTATTAATTATTTAATGATAAGTATAACATGTCTTTATTAAAATATATTTGTGGAAATGAGTGTAATAATATGAATCACTTTATTGTAATAATAATAGTGTAGTAGTGGTAGTAGAAGTATAAAAATAGTAAAATTTCAAACTTTCAAGCTGGTTTAAAATAGTAAAATTTCAGACTTTCACGGGATGGTCCTCATCAGTAATTATTTTGCTTTCTTTTGAGTGTGTGTATGTTTTTTCTTTGAAAACAAAATGTTTGCAAAAAGCTTTCACATGCATCAAATGGAGATGGGGACATTTGAACGAATATGTGCATTGCCTGATAAAGATCTCATGTGGCTTGCAGCCTGCAGGGTCTCATACTGTCTGTCTGAATTAGAAAGAAAATAAGAAAGCATTTAACTTTTTTTATTGTTTGGTTAAAAAAATATGAAAAACTGACAGATAATTGTTTTTTCTCCGTAACGATATGGGATTCACATCCATTCATTGACTTTTCTTATGTTGTTTTTTATATATGCTTTGAACTTTGATGGGTAAAAAGAAAAAGAAAACAATTTAAAATAAATTAATTAATAAAGTTTGGTATAGATAACAAATAGTTGCATTTTTAAATTTATTGATTAGGGTTTGAGTTTTAACTTCAGATATTAAAAAGACTTAATAATTAAAAACGGTTAAACGCGATTAGTAATCTCTAACTTTAATGGAAAATCTTTAATTTTTTATATTCATAATAATTTGTCATCAATAATTCTATGGGAGAATTTAAAAATGATTATCTTTAAATGATTTATTCTCACACATATACTTATTCAACAATAATTTTTTAAGAAAGAAAATTATAATTTAGTATAATAAAATTTTTACAAGCAACCTTGTTATTGTCCCTCCTTTTTTCCATTCTAAATTTGGATGGAAAGAAAAACTAATTAGCATATCAATTAAGAATACAACATAAAATAGAAGAAAAAAAGACATGGGTAAGATTTTATTTCACCCATTGTCACAGTACAATTGATGAATATCATCTCTTATCATACAAGTGAATCAGTTTAATTCCAAAAAAACGATACCAAAAATTGTTTGCAACATATGTGGCAAATTAATGTACAAACAATTAAGCCAAAAGCATATTATGATCACAACAAGGATACAGATAATACAAGTAATAAAGACATAAGAAATAACTATTAGATCCGTGAGGTTTGTCTCATTTTGAGTCTTTGTAGCTAAAAAATCACTCATTTTATTCTCAAATATTTTCATATTTTATTGTTCATGTTTTTACACTGACAAACTCAAATAGTTAAATAAAATCACACAATCTTTAATGAAAAACTCTAAAACAGGAATCACATAAAATTTTGCTATTATTAATCATTTTCTTATTCATTTACTATGAGCCAGTGCATTGTCATGTGAAATGGAAAAAAAAGAGAGGTAAGATTTAATTTCTTGAAGGATGAGGTCTGGGTATACATTCTTTTATACTTATTATCTACATTTTTTTACATTTTCTGATCATGAGATGTAAAAGTAAGAAAAAAAAACTTTATTCCACAAATGTAATCAAATATATTTTTTTTAAAAATTAAGTAAATACAAAACATTATTTATTTTGAATTTTGATCATATGATAATTAATTTGGCTATACTTTACCTCCTCTGGTTTCTTTCACTACTTTTTTCTCCGAGATACCAAACAAAGTCTTATGGTCACGCACTTTATTTAATTTTTTTGAATTTGGGTGGAAGGACAGTGTTTAGTGTAAAGAAAGCAGGGATTGCTGACCATACCTTTAACAGAAACGTGTACGGCTGAGATTCTCCCAGAAAGCGTAGTCCTATTGGTCCGCGTCACATCACACACAATCCTTTTTCATTGGTACACGTCTCGAAGTCGGCAGTCTGCAACCTCCATTATTATGTCTTTCTCATAATATTATACTACTTTATTACTAAACCCTAATTTAGACAACCATGACGAGTGCTTTAGAAATATCGATTTTAAAAAATTCTAGATCCATGTTAATGAATATTTTTTATTTTTAAAGTATAAACAAATAATAATGTCATTAAAAATTATCATTAAAATAGTATAAGAAATGATGATAAAAGTGTGTTTGAAACACTTTAATATTGTTGATTATCATTATTTTGAGTTTTTTTATATGTAAAACATAACATTTAATGATATTAATGCATTTTTATGATTCTTAAGAAAAAAATTATTAATTAATATCATTAAAATATTCGTTAATAAGATCTCATACAGTCATACCATTAACCACTGCGTGTGCACAGTGCATACATAATATAATAAAATAAAAATTTGAATCACAATAGCATGTCGTATGTGCGTTTCCATATTTTATTTTTTTAAAGCAAGAAATATATTCTAAAGATTGAAAATAACTTTGTATTATTATTTAAAAATAAAAAAAATATAATGAATAAATAAATACGTCATAAATTATAAACTTATTAAAATTTTAATAGATAATCTTTACAATGTCTTAAAAGTTAATCTCTACTTTCATAGAGACAAAATCCTTTACTTTCGATAAAATTTGAAAAAGACATCAAGTGAGATTACTTTTAGAAAAAATAAAAAAATCAAGAAGCATTTCTTGAAACAAAACCAAAATTTAAAAAACAAGTTAAATTATGATGGTAAATTTATAATTATAATAAGAGCTGTATCAAACGAATATAATGTCTAAAATTTTTAAAAGGAAATAAAAAAGATTATTATGATATCTGATAAACATAATATTTAAAATTTTATTAGAAAACTATGAAGTAATAAAATGCTTAACAATAAATAAATAATAGTCTGTTTTAAAAATACATTAATTAAACGCAATTATTTTGACATTGCGTTAAAAAGATTTTATTTTAAAAGAGAAAATCCAATCTTTATATCAAGAGATTAATTTTTTTAAGTGTCCACTAAATATTTTGTAGGGAGAAAGAGTACTTAAATATTGAAGTGCGTTATTCGAGTTACTGCTGAAATCAAACTGATTTGATATGACATAATACACAAATATATTAATTTAGATTTTGATATTATTTATATTAGACTCGACTTAAATTGTTGAAATTTAGTGACTTTTAGTTCAAATAATACTTTTTAGTTTAAATACGAAAACTCAATGATCCAACTTTCGACTTGGTAGTTTTTAAATTATTATTTTGGATTTTTTTTTAAATGAAACCCTTTTTTTGGAAAGCTTAAAAAAATGTTCAAGTTTTTTTACTCGATTTTCATAAAAAAAAAAGAAGTTTTTACTTGATTGACTTGACCTAGTCCAATTTGTCATTAATCGATTTGAGTTGGATTTTGCTAAATAAGATATTCAATTCAATAAAAATATTTTGGTTTTAAGTATTTTTTTAAAAAAGCAGAATGTTTTATAAGCTACAGTGGCAAGTATGAAGTATCTTATAAAAGAAATGAAATACTAGTAAAATGTAATAGTAGCTGTGTTGTGGTGTGTTGAAAAATGAAAAGCGAAAACGAAAAGGGATTGTTAGTGTGAACAGACATTAAGACACTTGGCGCATCCACCACGGCCTTAGAAACCGAGGAAGGAGAAACGCAGCCAACCAACTCTCAACTCTCATCTCTCATCAGACACCAAAATCACACCAAATCAGGAATAACTAAGTAACATCAAATAAATACCAAACCTTCCTAAGGTAAATCCCTCTCCCTTCTCATTTGTCTTCCTTTTCTTTCTTCTCCAATTCTTATCCTTCCATCTTTCATTTTATTTTATATTTTTATTTATATTTCTCCCTTGGGAAAATTGTCTTAACTAGGAGCGTTTGCTCACCAATATCATCTTACCACAAATACTCGGCTAGTACTATATTAGGGTTCAAATTCAAACTATTTCAATTTAGAAGGATTTCAATTCAACTCATGTTATTATTATTATTATGACTGTTTCATATTAATACTGTCAAAGTTTGAGTTAATTTTCACATGTTCAACCACAAGATAGGTTACCAAAACAAATATTAAGTTTAAGACACAATCCAACTGTATCTTACTCACATCAGATGGAACACTTTTTTTTTTTTTTTTTGTTAAAACTTTGATTATTCTTGTAAGCTCAGCATAACTCTACTGTTTCTTCTTTTCTTTTTTCTTTAGGTTTTGAATTGGATGTAAATAGTTTGTACTTTGTAGCATAATCTGTGGTTTTCTGAATTTCCTGGTTGAAGATTAAAAATTCAGATTAGTGTTAGTTTTGGACCTGAGGAGGAGTGGAGGAATTGAGATTTGGATTTGGATCAGGTTGAGATTGCTTTTGCTTGCTCTGATTTTCCGGCATGAATTTCAAGAGCTTTGGAAACGAGACCGGCGGCGGCGGAGGGAGGCCGTCGGGGAACTTCTCCCTGACGCGGCAGCCGTCGGTGTACTCACTGACGTTCGACGAGTTCGTGAACAGCATGGGAGGTTCGGGGAAGGATTTTGGGTCCATGAACATGGACGAGTTGCTGAAGAACATTTGGACCGCGGAGGAGGTTCAGACAATGGCGTCGGCGGGAGTTGCCGCCGATGATGGCGGCGCCGGCGCCAACCATTTGCAGCGGCAGGGGTCGCTGACGCTGCCGCGGACCCTAAGCCAGAAGACCGTGGATGAGGTTTGGAAGGACATTTCGAAGGAATACGGTGGCCTCGGTGGGCCCAACTTGGCGGCCCAGACGCAGAGGCAGCCAACGCTGGGAGAGATGACGTTAGAGGAGTTTTTGGTCAGAGCTGGTGTTGTTAGAGAAGATGCCAAACCAAACGACGGCGTTTTCGTAGATCTGTCTCGCGTTGGGAATAATAATAGTGGTTTGGGATTTGGGTTTCAGCAGATGAACAAGGCTGCTGCCGCTACCGGTTTGATGGGTAACCGGTTGAACAATGATCCGCTTGTGGGTCTTCAGTCTTCTGCTAACTTGCCTTTGAATGTTAATGGGGTGGGAACATCGAATCAGCAGCCACAGATGCAGAGTCCACAGTCTCAGCATCAACAGCAGCATCAGCATCAACAACAGCAGCAGCAGCAGCAGCAGCAGATATTTCCTAAGCAGAGTACTATGACTTATGCACCTGCTCAGATGCCTCAGGGAATGGTGAGGGGTGGGGTTGTGGGGCTTGGTGGTGGCGATCAGGGCTTGAGTGTGCAAGGTGGAGGGATTGGTGGTATAGTTGGTTTGGCTCCTGGGTCTGTTCATGTAGCTACTGGCTCTCCTGCTGCTAACCAGCTGTCCTCCGGTGATAGGATTGGGAAGAGCAACGGTGATACCTCGTCCGTGTCACCGGTTCCTTATGTCTTTAACGGCGGTCTGCGAGGGAGGAAGAGCGGGGGAGCTGTCGAGAAGGTGATTGAGAGGAGGCAGAGAAGGATGATAAAGAATAGAGAGTCAGCTGCCAGGTCGCGGGCTCGCAAACAGGTGAATTTTTGTTCTACTATCCTAAATTTAGCACTCATTTTTCTCTTGCAATTGCCATTTTATCAAATAAACACTTGCTTGGATGGAAGAAGACAGATTTAATTTCTATAGTTAGAACATATGAACATCAAGTGACTGTCTGATTGATGCAATTACTTTTATCTTGTATATAGGTATGTTTGAGTAAACAATTTAATTAAAAGCTTGTCATATAAGAGGTTATGTCATAACTAAGGGCTCAATTCAATTAGCTTATTTTTATGAGTTTCAGCCAACATAAGAGCTTTGGGACAGTCATAAGCTACTTTCACATGCTTAATCAAACACCTTTAATTTTAGGTTCAAATACTTAATGATAGGACGAGCCTAAATAAGCTTGATACAAGCTCTTCCAAATACTTCCTTAGAACATCTTTAGTGGTAGATCTCAAATTGGAATCTTAAACTACTTTTTGGTAGTTTCCATTAAACCACGTAGGATTGAGGATCTCTTAAGATCTCTCTAATTTTTTTTTTTAGTGGTAGATCTCATTTTGAGATCTTAGGGAGAGAGAAAGAGGAAATTTTTTTTTTTGAACAATGTGCAGATCTTGAGGGCTCTTCTACAATAATCCATTCTCCATGTTGGAGATCTCTTCACCTCCTTTATTGGGAGATCTAGTGAAGATCAGATCATGAGTTCAAGATCTATTACTAAAGATGTTCTTAGTCAGTTAGTCTCCTTTTATCAAAGTGAATTTGTAACTCATCTTTGGTCTTGCAACCTCCAACTAGTGGCCTCAGATAACCGAATGCCTGCTGTTGCAGACTGTAGGTTTTACTTCCAGTAGCACAGTAAAAGATAGGAGAAAGGAGTTGCTGTAACATTTTCTCATGAAAATATACCACATAATTTTATGTTAATAGGGTTTAGTGATATACAATCATTTCAAAAAAAAAAAAAAAAATATGATGATGATTTGCGTCATGTTATTGCATTACTAATAGTAATACTGCTCGGCCATTAACGTTCTGCTTTTATCCTCTGTGAACATGCTGTATACCATGAAAGATTTTTCAGCAGAATGGTAATATGATAGCGATCTGACCTGATGAAAGGTGAAAGATTTTGAGAAATTACAGTCATGAGAAGTTGTAAAGATCCAGGTTGTTACAAGGTAATTGAACAACTGATTGGGGAAAATCACTAACAGTTGTTGGATCATCATAAAATACACAGAAGCATATCATAAGTAAATATGTATTTCCTTGCCTTGTAAATGGATTTTTGGGGACATAACATGGGAAGGAAGTGCAGGTGGAAATTTTATAAAATGTATTTAGTTATCTGCTGTAAGTTCAGTCTAACATTTTTATTTTCATTTATTCCAGGCTTATACCATGGAATTAGAAGCAGAAGTTGCAAAGTTAAAAGAGGAGAACCAAGAACTTCAGAAAAAACAGGTAATTTTGGCTATTGCCACATGTCACATACAGATGCAGGCACACACATGTACATAAATTTATAGGTTAAGTTCACTCACATTAAATCTTCCCTAATCGATATTTATTTGGGTACTGCAGGCAGAAATTATGGAAATTCAGAAAAATCAAGTAAGTTGGGCTTTTGTTTTGTTTCTTTCTTATACAGCATTCCTTTTGCTCCTTTTTATTTTTCATCAGTCAATGCTAAGTATTTGCATTGATCTTAATTACATACAAGTGTCTACTTCTCCTAGGATCAAGAACCGTAACCTTATGCACAATTTCATGACAAAATTGGTTAATATATCATGAATCAAGGTTTAGTTTTCCACACATAATTACATACTATTTTGTCAGTCCTCAACTAAGGCCATTTTTTCTACTCCAACCAATGGAGGATTTGACAAAGGTCATTCTGAAGACAATATTTGGTCATATGCTATGTTAATCAGCACAAGTTGGTGTGCTTGTCATGTTCAATATGTGATGAATGAGGTGGTTGGTTTAGTGCATAACGAATTAAAGATGATATTCCTGCTTTGAACTACGGCCTAATTTAGGTTCTTTCGTTAATTTTGTCATATCATCAATTATTAAAATAAGTCTTTCAGTTCATTTATATCTGATTAAATATCTATCAATGTATTTTCTTTAAGGATGACATTTGTAGCGCTTTCCTCTAGTCACGAGCCTTTGGCTCTCCAGACATGTTTTTTCTTCTGTTTTGTACTTCCTTGATGGTTGTTGAATCGATTTGATGATAATTTTATATAAACCTAGTAAGAAATATGTTTTAATGTAATATAATGTAACTGAACTGAAAACCCTGTTCAACAAGTAATCATCTATCTTACATTAGTATCACATGAAAATGAGCACTTCGTTTTTTTCTTCTTATTTTTTTCTTCTAAAAATGTTTCTAAAAAAACTTACACTCAAGCATGTCCAATGACAATCCAACATATATGCACATGTTTTTTTGAGCTCATTTTCAAGTGTCTAAACAAGTTCACAAATCAGTTTCTATGTATCATGTAAAAAAAATGGATTAACTTGTGTTACCAGTTCGGATATTTTGGGAGTGGGAGGATGGATAAATTTTTGTTACGTTTCTTTGTAACTTACCTGGGGAAAGGTAGTTAAACAAGACCTATTGGAATGAGATATAGATTGACGGACAGTATGTCTTAAGACGGAGTGGAGAAAAACTATAAGCTTGGTAGAGTATTAAACTCATTAGTAGTTTTATGTTTCAGTCATTCCTTTGTTTTAGTTCTTTTCCTCTTCTTTTCTCTTTTTCCTTTCATCCCTTTTTCTCTCTTTTGTCTTATTTCCACTTTTTTCTTCCCCTCTCCCTTTCTCTTTCTGTCTCATTTCTGATTTATCATTAGATTTATCTACCACCGATTCCAATTAACTTGGATTAAAGATGTTATTGATGTTGATGATGTTTCTTTGTAACTGTACCTGTTTGTGGAATTTCCGGAACATAGAAGTCTAGGATTTCCCTTATAAAGAAATGGCAATTTTGAGTGGTGCATGTACTTGTGTTTTTATATTCCTTGTTGGATATCTATATCCAACTATCACATGATTCTAACTTTTCATCATATTAGTCTGTTTAGGCCTCAAATTTGGAATTCTTTTGATGAGTACGGTAAGAGTGATTATGAACTAGCATGTCATATTGGCAAGTTCTTTTTTGAATGTTTTCTTATCTTCTTCGTTCTGTTAATATATGTTAGGTTAGGACTATCTGCACTCGTTCCAAATCATATGAAGCTAAAACATGGGATTTACAAACTCAAACTCAAACCCACGGAGGATTCTGCTTGAAATTTTC
This sequence comes from Glycine tomentella, assembly GCA_007407185.1. Taxonomy (NCBI): domain Eukaryota; kingdom Viridiplantae; phylum Streptophyta; class Magnoliopsida; order Fabales; family Fabaceae; genus Glycine; species Glycine tomentella. Next base: position 1,606,267 of record PYAF01001671.1, on the reverse strand, counting down.
TGTTAATTTTGTTCTATACTTGTGTTACTTTACATACAAACATGTAATATGTAATGCATTAGATTGTATCTCTGTTCTTCCGTAAAAAATTGTGATACTTAAAAGCAGTTCTTACTGTAATATGCTAGGACTTGCTGATTAAGTACTGAAGTTCCTGGCATTTGATAATATTGCAGGTTAAGGAAATGATGAATTTGCAACGAGAAGTGAAGAGAAGACGCCTAAGACGAACACAAACTGGTCCATGGTAGAGTGAACATTCGACTACGATTGAAGCGTTGAAATATATGTACATAATTATAAAAACGTATCCAGTTGTAGATTGAGGCTGTGGTAGTTTTCAGATTGGCACTTGAAACTTTCACGTCTTACTTCTCTTTTGGACACATGTTAGGGAGGGTATCATAGTACCATGAGAATATGTTTCAGCACACGTCCAATTCCCTTCCACCCATTGGTTAGACAATCTTCTTTTGCAGTATAGCACTTTCGCTGAAGTTAATTCGGTGAGATTGTGTCCAAAATAACCATTATATTAACGGTAGTTTAGATCAGTGACTTACGAGTTACGAGACCTCCCATTTATAGGAATTGCTCCCTGTTATGTTGACCCTCACTAACGATAGGAAAAAATCCAACTAAGTCAAACTTTCTGATAAAGTCAATCATTAACTACACCTGCACAAGTAAAATAATATTAAATTTATTTAACATATTTAATATTAAAATATTTAATATTAAATATTTTAATATAATTTATTTTAAGTTTAATATATTTACCAAAATAAAACGAGAAATAAATTAAAATAAAAAATCTGATTTTTTCTTTTTAAGATGATTATGTTGATTAATTATTTTTATTATTAAAGAGATAAAAATATCAATTCAAACAATTTTTTTTAAACAAAGACATTTATGAAATTTATTATAACAAATAGATTTAAATATAATTTTCGTTTCTATAATTTAGTGTTTTTTATTTTTTATTCTTATAAAAATTTATTCTTATTTTAATCCATGAAAAAGTATTTGTTTCCATCCTAATTATATTTTATAAAGATTAAGAGCTCCTTCTTCTTTCGCTCCAGTTCCGCACTTGCTTCCGCTAGTTGGACAATCAGCTGCGGTATCTTCTCGTTAAGATTCCCCCGATATAAATCGGGAGCCGAATTAAAGGAAATTCATTACTGAGAGAAATGGTGATCTCGTCTTGCTTGTTGGGAGAGAGAAAGTTTCCGGACCACCTTTTCCAGCCAAAAAATGAAAAAAACTTTAGGAAAAAGAAGTATTTAATCCTAAGGAATATTTGCGAAACAAGTATCCTAATATCAGTCCCCTACTCCCTACCCCGTTTATTAATTAGTAGAAATATATCTGTCTTCATTATCCATGAATACTCATTTAAGTATTTATCTTCTATCCGTTACGGAATTTTGTTCGCAAATATCCAAAAGAGCGGGTATTTTTGTCATCTCAAACCAAAATCACGAGTGCAGTATCCGAGAATCCAGAAGTGATTTAAACCTGTCTTATGCATTCTTAATAATCCAGAAGTGATTTAAACCTGTCTAATGCATTCTTAATATGATCTTTAATATAAAAAAAAATTGTAATCAGCATATATTTATCATTTTAAAAACTTGGCAGGAAGAATGTGACATTTACACCAAAAGCTAAAATTGGTTTATCATTTTTAAACATGGCATATATGTTAACTGGTGGGGCTAAAATTGGTCACTTTTAAATAACAAGAAAACCAAAAGCTGAACCCAAATTTAAAAAGGGCACACAAAAAATTGGACATATTTATACCGACGTAATGGCATATTAAAGCCTATTTTTATTCCGATGTCAGGCAACTCGCAAGGTCCATGCCTAGGAACAGACGGTATCATTGAAAGACTGAAGAAAGTTGAAATTACCAGCACACATTTTTTTATTTTATTTTTTTGTGGAAAAACGCTCTAGACAAGAGCCTAGTATTTTCTGTATGCCAATTCCTTCACAGCATCACCAAGCCTGTTTTCGTTCTGAACATTCTGAACCCAGTTTGCATTGATATTGACCCGCTCAAGGCTCTGCCTTAACGTTCTAGCAATGGATGGCATAGCGTGGCTAGCAAAGAATTCCTCTACCTCCTTGGCCTTCTCAAAGGAAGCAAACTGCACCAACAAAGAAAAATTAAGAATTATAGTCGTTGCACATTACAAAGAGGGAATTAGAGTGTGCTAAGAAAACCAATGGGACAAAGCATGTAGAGGGGCATGAAACAAACCGGTGAGACAACTGCACTGACAAACCGAGTTATCAAAAAACCTGAACCATATGTTTTTATGAGGTGTTCCCAATTTTCCTGTGTAACATTAGAGAACGGTGAGAAGATATGTCATGTACACAACCAGTTTTTTCTTCAAAATCAAGGCCTCGTAGAATAGTTGATGCAAAAAAAAGAAGCACGAGGTGAATTTTAGCATGCACCCTCCAGGCTTAAAGAGATAAAGCAGTAGCATGTAAATGGATTAACGAGACATCACAATTGACAAACAATGTTTGCGAAGAAGGCCAATTCCTAAATCAGATCAACAGCAAAGTGTTCTCCAAATATAACAAAAATGAAACTTTTCCCAATGAATCTTAACTCAGTCTCAACATTGATCAATTTGCAAAGCCTTGAAGGAAACTAAAATAAAATAAAAACTAAAAAATGAGGCTTGCACAAAACTCTATTTCAATTTAATGTGTTTCACACTTCATATAACATATATGACTACTCACTACTGGTTCTGGGTTGTTTATACCTTAAGCCATGCCCAAGCTACATCTCGTCCTTCCTGAGTAACAGCAAGTCCAAAAACAGCATCCTGACTACGAACCTTAACAATATATAGCAAGTTAACAACATATCAATATCCATTATGTGTATATAAAAAATAATAAGCTAATAATGTATGGATGTGCATTCTGACTTATAAAATATCTGAAGAAAGGTTACCTCAGATGACAACATGAAGTTAAGAGCTTCAAGAATTAGATCTGGATCACGTGAAGATGCCAGAGAGCCTGCAATCATAGAAAATATTACTATACAGACCCAGAAAAACGATGATATGCTCTCGTAAAAGGCATTTCATTACCCAGAATACGTGTTTTCTCCTGGCTTAGGTCAGTTTCCCTATATACTTTCAAAAGGGATTCATAATCTGATCTGTTAGATTTGCTTGCCCGTTGCATTACAGCTACATATGCCGCCTGGCAACATTTCACAATAATAATCAACAGAAGAATCTATAAGGAGATTCCATGCATTAAAATGACGCTGCACCCAACCTTTCTTATATCAGGTGGAAGAAGTGATGTATTTCTGTTTTCTAAGAATGCCTGAAAACGCTTGCTTGCTTCATCCAGTGTCAAATCGTGACCAAACATAGCAAGGGCGGTCAAAATTTCTCCTCTCAACATTGCATCTACATGACTTTCTCCTGGTTTAGACTCCCAACCAAGCCTCCTGCAAGGCAATGCCAATATGGGGTAAGAAGTAGAACCCGAGATGTTAAAAAGACCACTATAAAAAGAGCTTAGTAGGAATCTCTTTTAGGCCATATTCAATCCAGATTTTCCAATATATGTATCCCCAATCCTACTATCAGATACATTACAACAGACAAACATGACTCCTAGCATATATCTTTCCAATCACTATGCAAGGCAATAGAAACGTTAGTAGTTTCTACAAAATTTTATTAACAGAAACACAATCTTCCCAGGATTGTGCATTCAACAACTTACTCAGCAGAGTACTGGAAAAGGTTAATAAAGAACTGCTTGAAATATTCTAGTAAGTCTGGTACTGCATCAGCTGCAATACGTTGAACTTTAAGACTTATCTGCCAAACAAAAGAATTGGAGTTATATCCAACATATATAACCCAAGTAATGAATGAACAAGATTTGGAAAATAACATTACAGTTATCAGGTTAGACAGCACGGTATAATCAACTTCCTCCCTGTAAGATCCCATCAAGTTAATCAAGGAGGGCAATGATTCTTTGCAAGCCATACAAAGTGCAAATGAATCATCCAAAATGCCTGTCAGTTGCAAGTCATTAGTGTTTTCCTTTTCTACAATTGGAAATAAATTTTCAAGTGATTATCCAATTTACCAAATCGGTCTGATGCAGATAAGAGTTGTTTCTCTACTGCATATCTAAGTCTAGCAGCAAGCAGCTCATCATATTTCACCCTGTAGAAACCAGCCTGATCCACATTAAGTTTAATCCAACAATTTACACCTTTGTCTGTGGAACCAAGGAACTCTTTGGCATCATGTGTTTCAGATTTTGATTGCAAGAGGAAACTCTTGCGGACGTCATAAGAGCCAAAGCATAATGTTATTGGAACTATCCAATGGCCTTCTCCTTGAGCACCGCTCGACAAGAATTGTGACTGTCAATAAACATACAAAGCTTACACCTGACATATGATGGATTTTTTCTCTGAACATAATCATATACAAATCTAATTAAAAGTCAGATGCAATGGAACCTGATTAAATTCCAATTTCTGATCATTGACTTTAACAGATACAACAGGATATCCCTTCTGCTTTGTCCATGAGGTCATTAACTTGTTCACAGGTTCACCAGATCCTTCCTCAAGTGCAGCCCATAGATCCTCAGTCTTAGCATTTGAGCAAGCATGTCTTTTTATATATGAAGCCAGCGATCTCTGGTTGCATGAAAAAGCAATGTATAATTTGATCACAATAGCATGATCAAATTTAATATACATGGATTTTAAATACACACTTCTTAAAATCATTCATATAATATAAGTACATATGCCTCTAACTCATGGAATTCAATATAAAATACCTTAAACTATTTCATCCCTTCAAAGTTGACAATGAAAATATAGTTTTTTATGGAAGCAGTAAGGGGCCAAGTACTAACCTGAAAGCATTCGGCACCAAGATAGCTTTGCAGCATCCTGATTACAGATGCACCTTTTCTATAACTTATTGCATCAAATATTTCATCAATCTCACAAGCATGATTGATTTCCACCTGTAAACATAATTTACATAGATTAAAAATTTAAAACACACTATAAATGAATAAGAGAGCATATGAACATTTTAACCAAAGAAAAAATAAATGTACAAATTATATATATATATATATATATATATATATATATATATACTTCAATTAAAAAACAAATATATATACAAATTCAATATTATATAACATAATTTATAGATTTAAATTACATATAATTAATTAGCATAAAATCCCTGAATCAGATAAAATTATCCAAACCCGTTATCTGAGACAAACTAAACACATGAAAAATGTAGATTAAACAATACCTCAATTGGGTGGGATTCCGCAAGTCCATCCAACCTAAGACCCTCAGTAGATTCATGAAGAAATTGAGACCATATTTTCCACTCAGGAAAACAGTTATCAGTTGCTAAATAGCTCACCTGACCACGCCAAAAGAAGAGAAGAGGAAGAAAAATATAAACTAGGTTAAATTTAAAAAAGTTAAAGTAAAAGCAACAAAACCAACCAGCATCTCTGCAATGGGATCAATTTGAGGGTGTATGAGCCACAACTTACCCATGTCGCAAACCCCTCATTCAGCCATAAATGTGTCCACCACTCCATTGTAACAAGGTTGCCAAACCACTGGTGTGCTAGTTCATGAGCTACTACAGTTGCAACCTAAACAGTAACCAAAGAAATATATTTTGTCCTTCAGTTAGCAACAAAATTATCAGTTCTTAAAATCGAGAATGGGAAACGCAAGTAGCTGAGACCAAATCAACTTTATGGATAAGCAGAGTACCCTCTGTTTATTTGCAGCAGCAGAATGCTGGTCATCATATAGCAAAGCAGTCTCCCGATATGTAACCAGACCATAGTTCTCCATGGCTCCAGCAGCAAAATCAGGGATTGCAATCATATCCAATTTTGGCAGCGAGTAGGGAGTGGCAAAGTAACTGTTACATTATAATAGTTAAATGATTAACAAATGATCGACAATGCAGAATACCTATACATAATAGTCAAGCAAACAAACTAACTTGAGGTTCACATATATTTAATAAATGATTAGCCCCATATAATGAATATTTCTAATGGTTTGCAGCTATGAGATGGATAAACTGGAACTGAAAAGAAATGAGGTCATGGATTATATCTGATAAATTCCCTGCCTAAGAATCACAATATTATATATAGTTACATATTTACCCCTTGTATAGTTCCAAAGATTTCACAGCTACATCAAGTGCAAATTTCCCCTGGTTTGCCTTACCAACTTGACAATACACCCGGACTTTGACCCCTGTAGAGATGTTGAATTCAATTAAGAAAAAGAAGAAGTCAGTACTAACAAACAACCAATACCTAAAATGTACAGAGCAAAAATGCTTTTACCATCTGAGGTATGATCTTCCACATAATCAAACAAACCAACAACAACTGCAACCAAATATGTAGACATGATTGGTGATTCTTGATATGAAACTGTTTTGAGATTTCCATCTGTTATTTCTTCAACAATTGGCATGTTGGAAAGGGCAACAAGCTCTGAAGGCACATCCAATGTGATCTTGAAAGTAGCCTGCACGATCAACCACATGAGAAAAGTGGGCCAAACCTCAAAATCCATTCAGACCTGTCTCACCCTCGTAGGCCTTATCAGTGCTTACTATTTGAAGTATTAAGCTTGGGTCATTGCAACAATAATTTTCTAGCTTTGTGAGTGCTTACAAAAGGGTCATTTAGAAGGGAAGAGAGGGAGACAAGTAAACCTTGCAAGCAGGTTCATCCCAACAAGGAAAGCATCGCCTGGCATCAGCTGGTTCAAACTGTGTAACTGCCATAGTCTTCTTCTCACCATTGTGATCATAGGTACTGCACATAAAAAGTAGCCATAGAAATTAATTTTAAAAATGGAATTAGCCATCCATCTATTTCCTCAGAAAAAATAGTAAGGCAAGGGGGGAAAAAAACTTATACTAAAGTCTTGTTTGGATAAACTTTTCCACAAGCACTTAAAGGTGAAACAAAATAAGAAGGTAAAATGAATTGAGTTTCTCCGATAAGTTAAAATCAGCTTATGCATCTTGGGTTTTAGAGAAGTTCTTCTTCTATATCGATTCATGAAGAAGTTTATCCAAACATGGCCTATTTTCATTTAGATACCAGTAGGGTTTTGAAATGAGCAATTTACATAAAATCGATAGCCGCGAGAAAATTAATAATAAAGAATTGGTGATGAAAATGCAGCCTCAAGCAGAAGTCAGGTAAACTATTTAGCCTGCAATCAACATATGAAGTAAAGAAAACAGTTACCTTCGGTAGAAGCCTTTCATTCTATCATTCAAGATTCCTTCAAAGAAAATGGACAAGACACCGAACCCAATAGGTAATTCCTCTGGGAACTCCAAAACCAGAATCTCGTCATTTTCAAACAACTCAACTCGTGAAGGTTTAATAACCTGCATAGTGCATAGACATTCATTGGTTTCTTTATCAGCAACAACACTTCACACACATGGATGCGAGAAATTGATAGATATGAATCTTGAATGTTCTAAAGAAATATTTGTAACCAGTACAGAGTACCTTGGAGGAGTCTTGGTTGGTGAATGAAACGGCGTCGTTGCTGACGGAGAGTTCGGCGGCATTGAGAACAATGAAAGAGGTGGCGGCGACGATGTCGAGGTTGACGGCGACGGAACCTGCGAAACGGTGCGCGACGAGGTCGGGCTTGAGCCTAAGGTCGTAGCGTTTGGGGACGGCGAATTTGGGAAGACGAGGCTGTCCTTTGAACTGATCCATCTGTTTCTTTCTTGCGTTTATAGAAATTCACACGGAATGAATGAAGTTGAGAGTGAGAGCCGAGGTTGGATGCGTATTTATAACGATTGTTCCGCCTCGGTTGACGCTCACTTTCACCTAGATTATAGGTAAAATACAAAAGGAGGAAGGATAGAAATAAAAAGAGAAATGGTTAAAATATTTTTGTTTTTTTTTATTTTCTTTTTAATTAATATTTTTAAGTTAAATTTAACTTTTTTTTATGTTTTTTTTAACTTTCAAATGTCCTCTAAAAAAACTTTCAAGTGAGTTAAAACCATCATTTTTTTTACCAACAATTATTTAATTTAAGTGATACTAAATTTGATATCTTATAAAAAAATCTTGGTCGATTGGGTTATTATTGGTTCTTATTCCTCTCCTCCCTGTGTATGTCAATGAAATTGGAGAGAGAAAAGAACCAAGAAAGAAATATACGATTTTTGAATTTGAAAGATTAAAAAATACAATATTTTATTTTGGAACTAAAAAAACAAAGACCCCTTTAATTTTAACTTTTGAAGGACAAAATCCAGAAACAATTGGTATATATATTATATATTTTACAGAAAGGTGAAATTAAAGTAGGAGATAAAGTTAAAATTATAATTAAGTCTTTAGAAAAACAAAAAAAAAATTCTAACCGTTTTTAATCATCATTATATTAAAATTATTAATAACATTATTTTTAAGATGATAATATAATTATTTTGATTCACTTTAAATACATAAAAAATTAGATTGAATAAAATAATATATATATAATTTTTATAAGAGGATTCAAATGGCATTAATATAATTTGTACTTTTTTTGAGCAATATAAATTATACTTACTATTATATTATTCAATAACTTTTAATTAAATATCCATGGAATAATTTTATCTCAACACTTACTGTTGCATTGAATAATATTTTGATATAGATCATATGTATCAAAATTTATAATATAATACTATCTAATACTTTACTCTAAAAAAGATATTTAATACATCATTCATATTGATCAAAACCAAAGTAATTTTTTTAACTATGCTAAAATTATTTATTGATGTTTACTTTTCATAAAATTGACACAAATATATTAGAGATAATACAAATCACACATGTTATATAAAATTCTTTAATTGTACAATAATAGATATAAATTATATCAATGTCCTTTATTTTATTAGTAATAATCGATATTAGTGAGTTTATAATAATTCAAATATTATTTATTCAATTAAATTAGATACGTTAATATATCGACATCATTTGATTTCTTTATTATTATGAAAAAAAAAAAAAAAACACTACAATCATGAGTTTGAAGTGTAGAGCTCAATACACCTACACAATAATACAAATGCTCAAATGCTAATGCAGAGATTGAAATTTGGATTGATTATTGGCATTATTTTATGATCCTATTATTACTTTTCTTGTGGGAGAAACCAGGGTAAGTTTGTCCATACATTATGTTTTACTCGTCACTTTTGTTCTCCGCCATTACTCTCGTTCTTTTTATAAAAAAAAGACCACTCACTTGAATTTTCTTTCTGAAGATGATATTAATATAAAATAATTCTGGTTGAAAATCATGAATGCATATAGAGTGATTGTTTTATTTTAACATGATTTATTTCATATATAAGATTAAAATTAAAAAGATTACCATTTGATTAAAATATACAAATCCTTATTTGTCACTTATTAATATTTCATTTGATATTTTTTAATACTTACTCAACTTGAATTCTAGATAGGATTGAGTATGTTTCTGTTATTCCTAAAGTATATAAAATTTAGAATCAATCCTTTCAAAAAAAATTGTTTGATTTCATTTCTTTTAAAAATTAACAAATCATCTAGTGTGTTAATTCTTTTAGTAAAACTAGTATGTTCATTTAGCATTTTAATATAACATCATTTTTAAAAAAATATTGCATAAATGTCTCAAATAAAGTATGTATGCCTATCACGTAAATAATTTTACTAACAGAATTAACATATTATATTAAAATTTTAGAGGCACTAGTTAGTCTACTTATAGTTCTTATTGGAGATGTTTTCTCATGTATAAAAAAATAGTTCTTATTGAAGACTACAACGGTTACAGATTAAGCACTAGAAAGTAAGAGTTACTTGTTTAAACTTATTTGTTAAAAAAATATTTATTTAATAAAAAATAAACCGTTTTTTTTGTTTTTTAGTCTATTTATCTAAATTGCTCATTAAAATAAAATAAAGCAAATTCTATCTATTTGTTAAATAAATATTTTTTTTAAAATACTTATTTTAAAATTATTTATTATAAGTTTTTTAAAAATAACCTAAAAAAATGTAAAATAATCACTTCTTAATTTAGTGATAAAATTTTAACAAAAAATATTTAAGCTTTGATTATAATTATTGAAGACTTTTAATATTAAAGGATATTTATAATTTTAAACTTTTTTAGAAGCTTCCCTAAATTAAATTCAGGGGGTTTAAAAAGTTAAAATTAAACTACCAAATGTGTGAATCAATAAAAAAAAACTAAAAAAGAATAATTTGTTAATGGGAAAATGTTGACAACAATTTAAATTTCTAAAATAAACATAATGATATAGTCCTACATTGAGATGAATAAGAACTATGTATTTAAAGGGGAATCATGTTCTAATTTTATAATGTGTATAATTTTCTTGCATCAGTTAACCTTAGGTTGACACGTTGTTAGACGATCACGGTTGACGCCAATTGCTCCCTCCCTCCGTGAGATGAGAGAGAAGAAAGCCTCCAAAACTTCATCTTCAACCTCTCCATGTGCCCAATTTCGCGACGCATACCACAATTGCTTCAACAGGTTTCCTTCCTAAACATTATTTTCCCCATTTTCTTCTTCTTCGTTATATGTTTTCCCTTAAACCCTAATTCCATTTTCGAAGGTGGTACGCCGAGAAATTCATGAAGGGTCACTGGGACAAACAAGAATGCGTTTCCGAGTGGCAAAAATACAGAGCCTGCCTTTCTGTATGTCCTTACTTACTTATACAGTTACTTCATGCTTGCGTTTTGTGAATATTGCTCTGTAACATTTGGCAGGAACATTTGGAAGATAAGCATCTGATTCGTTTCTTACAAGCTGAAGGCGTTGTTCAAGACAGTGGTGTTGCTTCTCAGTAACTTGTAGGGAGTAAGGTGATTCACCCATCAATTGTATAACCTCATTCCCTAGCTTTTAGTTGTGCTGCTATGCATTCAAAATTTCTATTATTTATATTTATAAATAAACTCGAGTATGGATATTGTCAGGAAGACTATTTGACTTTGTTTTATGTGTCTTAACTTTAAGAATGGGACCAAAGCAATGAATGGACATTGTATTCTTCAATAGGATATCAAGTAACATGATTAGCTGCGTAAGTTATTGTTGTTTTACCTCTGCGAGGTGTTGACAGAATTGGATGTCCATGCCTAAGCTCTAGGCAAGATTGAATCACTACTCAATGACAATAATCATGTTGGTTTTGTGTTTGCTTATTTTTGTCGCATGATCTAGTGGTTTGCCTTTTAGTTCCATTTTTTCCCTCATTGAAGAATGACTTCATGTTTGTTTCTTACAAGTTTCTGGACTTTAAACTCGTAAAAAGTAGTCACGAAAATAAAATTATATATGGTAGAGGCCTCAATTGATCATTTCATGGGTATAATTTGAACAGTTTTCTCTTGACAATTTTTTGTCTACTCATTTGTGCCACAAATTTTCTTCCAAAGTGTTGTGGGTTATATAACAAGTGAGGGTTGAAAACCATTTTCTTTCCTATCATTAGCATCTATGAAAGTTTACACACCATGTTTAATTAAACTGTTTATTGAAGACCAGGAACCTGCATTCCCTTAATAGCAGAAATTCAGCAAACCAGACTTTGAAAAAAAAAAACGCATTTAGAACTGTGCGAATCGTGAAATATTTTATATATTTTTAAATGATAGACAAGGAATGGGGAAGGAGATATTAGAGTGAGTAAGAGTGTTGAACTCTTTTTTGGGAGCTTTTTTTATGACTGAATGGAAGTAGGGGTGAATATGTAAGGGTAAGGCTGCGTACAATATCCCTCCCCCTTACCTGCGCATAGCGTGGAGCTTCTGGGCAATGGGTACATAGTTTTTTTAATGGAAGTAGGGGTGCAGTTGGTGTAAGTGAAGGAATAGGGTTATTTTTCATACTTTTCCACATTCTTCTGTCTTACCCCATTGAACATTCAAACAGTAGATTAGTACGTCTTACTCATCCAAAGTTTCAACACGGTTGGATTGAATAAGAAATATACCTACTTATCAAAGCAATCATTACTCAACCCATCATAAACCCAAAGTCTTCTATCAATCTGTCGTGAATGCTAAGTCTATTATGAAATGAATGAATCTGTTGTGAGCACTCCCATCGTTAACCCATTGTGAACTCCAGGTCTATGTATGTGTTCTGTTCTTTCAATTTCAAACCTGTTGTGTTATGTTTTTTAATTTTGAACTTCTTGTATGCTGTTCTTATCATGTGTCTTGTAATTTGCGAATTATTTGCTCTTGATTCATTGATTTCCTCTAGCTTATTTTAAGTTATCCCCATTACAGAACAGTTGGTTCTTGGATTAAATATATGTTTGGATACTATGATAGGTTTTTTAAATATTATTTTGCGTAAGGTAAACTTTCATTGGTTGAGTTTAAACTTTACAGACACTTCATGAGTTTCAGGTAGACTCTGGAGTTTGACAACATAGTCCTAGAAGATATTAGGCAGTCTTTCAACTGCATTCTGGATCTCTGAATTAACACTGTTGTTTTGGGCCGGGGAGGATATCAAGCTGTCTTGCACAGTTCAGTTATTCATAAACTTACTATTTTGAACATTTCATGTGAGTCCACCCAAGTCTTTGAAGAAAAGAGTTTTAAGCAAGTCTGATTGATTTTCTTACGTGGTACAATTGTAAACACACGATTCTGTTAGCTAATTTGTGAGTTTCATGACCACCATCGCAGCTGTGTCCTAGCATGAACAAACCCTTAACAACTATATCTCTGGCTCCTAGTTTGAATGAACCCATAACCCGTTATAGTTTTCCGCTATGAACCCAGTGATCTAGCCATTCCAACTCATCGTGAATGAACCCATCATATTCATAGCTAAGTGTCCCAGGGTGAATCATCAATCAAGCATCCATGAGGTGAACCTAGCATCCATCATTATCTTAATTTCTTGAGTAATTCTGAACACTGATTTTGAAGAATTAGTTATGTTCTGTTAATTTGTCCATTAATTTTGAATTTATCATGTTTCAGTTTGCATTCTGAGATATCAACACATCTTGTGATTTGTAAATTATTGGTTTCTGGTTTGCTTTATATTCTAAGCTGTTCCCATTAAAATATTTGAAACTGGTGGTATTAGATTATTTTTGGATACTATGATAGTTTTTAAAATACTATTATCATATTAAATATTAGGTAAATTCTTACAAGTTAATGATGCTCCACAAATTCATGTAAACTCTTCCAAGTTTGGCAATCTTTGCTAGAAACATCTTGTTATATTCCCTTGTAGTAGGTTGGGCCTAATTATGAGTTTGTATTTTTGGTGCAGGTAACGAACTACGAAGCTTATTCATGTGACGACCACTGTTGATGTGGTATTTGAAGTTACGCTGCCTGTACGTTGTATCTTTGTTTGAACAGTGCAAGCTTTGTATTTCCGTCAGAAATCTTGGTGGTTTCAAATCATGGTCTATTGCAATGGGTTGAAATGAACATTTGGTGAGGGTGAATTATGGTGACTTGGAAAGAGACAATTTTTTTAATGCCATCTTTCAAGAAATTCTAAAGGAGAGGGGAATGTTGAACTAATCCGCCAGTGAAGAGATTTCCAGGACGAAGGTGAAGTTTAAACGTCCTCTCTAAAAAAAAGGTTTAATTAGTCTGCGGGTCTCTAAAATTTTACCAAATTTACAAATAAGTCCCTGATTTTTTTTTTCGAAGTGGGTCCTGAACTTTTTTTTAATACAGTTTTGCAATCAAATTTATATGCCTAGTCGTTGAATAGAATGGCGCACACGATCGGTGTAAATGTAGGGGTATGTGTAATTTCACAAAATTTTAGGGGTTTGATTAGTGTTTTTTTACCCTTTTTTTTTACCGCCGCATCTATTTGTAAAAACATAGTGCTAGTAAAAATTACAAAAGGAGTCAATTAACGGTAAAAATTACAAAGAATACGATTTTGCAGTCAATTCTTTTTAACAGTTGAATGAAATGATGGTTATATTTCTTTATTTAAAGTTAACTTTTATGAGAAAAAGGATTAAAACGTTTTACATAATTATTTAATCAGAATTATATATGATATGTTTATTATTTTTAAAATAATTATTTTAAAGTAATTAAAATGATAATTTATGAATGAATGATAGTGTAAAATTATTTTATATTGTCAGTATTTAAATATTAAACTTACTCTTTATTCAATGAAAATATATTATTCCTTTTCGTCTTTATTATAAGATCCAAATTATACCTTATCATAAGATCTAAATTTATAGTGACGTATTTTTTTATATAAAAATGTTCTTAATTAAAGTTAGTTATAGAATGATATGACAATGAGAAAAATATAATTTACTAATGTTTATTAATTTTGTTAAATGCTTAAGATAAAATTAATATTTTAGTAAAATTAATTATTTTTCTTGATTTTAGTAAATTATTTAATTGAACATTATGATAAGCATCATTTAATTCTAATAATATTTTTATAAAAACTAAATATAAATAAATATATAGAATATTCAATTAAATATAAAAAATATATATTTTAAAATGCTCATGTTTTGTGCGAATATATCCACCAGCGCAACTAGTAATAGTTAACTTTTTATTTAAAAATTAATTTATCAATAAAATAAAACCAACATAATATTATTATATTTTTTAATATAGCACACAATTGCATAAATGAAATGGTTGTTTCTTTAAGCAATTAAACACACAAGTGGTATTCACAAAATTGTTTTTCAATAAGAGAAACTCCCCTGAATTATTAGCTGCTCGGCTGCTCGTTAAATGGGAAGAGAAACTTTCATTAGAATTGCTTTAAGAATATGGCATCCACGGGCCATTCTATATTAACTAAAAGGTTAAAATGCAATTTACTTTCCCTTATTTTTTTAATATATGATTTTATTTTTTTAATTGAGATATTTTATCATTCATTTTTAAATTTTTTACAGTTTTAGTCCTTTTATTTTTTAATTTAGATATTTTATCCCTCACTTTTTAACATATGCGATTTTTGTTTTCTTTTTCAATTTCAGACTTTATTATGTATTTTTTATTTTTTTAATAAATTAAATTTGTTAGTATGTAAATAATAAATAAACACATATCAACAACAAACATTTACATAATAACATAAATCATAGTTTGAAATTGATCACAAGGACCAAAGTTATGAATTTTTCAAAAGTGAGAAATAAAATGTATCAATTAAAAAATAAAAGACTAAAATAATAAACTTTTAAAAGTGAGAATAAAATATCTTAATTAAAAAATAAGAATACTAAAATTACATATTTTAAAAAATAGCTGAACGAAAATTAAATTTTAACCTAACTAAAATAACTCTGATTTAAATCATTTAATAAATACAGTTCAATTAGCACCATTTTTTTTTTAGAATTTGAGTTAGTGCTTAACTCAACCTTTTAAAATTAATTTATAATAAAATGAGAAATATTTACTATATTTAGTGTTATCACTTGTCTAGCTACGATTTTCAACAAAATTAGACTAACATGGTTTGAAGTTTCAACAATCGCATCCCTTGAAAACCTCGGTACTGAAACTTTTCTTCTTACCGAAGTTGAGTGTGAACTGATGAACTATTAGCAGGAGCAAGATCTTCTAAGTTGCCGATGAAACCTGAAAGTGACTCTATCTATCTAGTCTAATCCACAAACAATTAATGTTTTGGGTGAGAGTGTTGCGTGTGTGAAAGTGACTTGTTTTGTTTACCATCAACTTGTTGATTAATACAATAGGTGTGCGCACCGACGACATCTCTCATCACAAAGGTGTCCCTTCCTTGATTAGCCTTTCTGCTAAGTTTCTAAATAATGTTATGGTCCAATCACACCTTGCATGGCAATTCCTTTTTTGTGTTTTCTGTTTCCTTGCGAGATAAATAAATACATATATATGAAGCTGCCTTCGTGTCAACTATGACTTAATTAAATATGCCAAACCAACGTGTATGCCATGCGCTTCTTTTCTTCACAATCACAGTATTTCTTCCATCCACGCCTTCTATTATTGTTTCAAGTTCCACTCACTACATTATACATACACGCCGTACGTCAATGTTTTTTAACTAAAGAATCTTTACATGGTTGCAGTACAAAGGCATTTATTTCAGTTTGATTCAATTCAACCATGCTAGTTCAGGAATTTGGACCAATAGCACTTAACTAAATTAATTGGTTTTTAAGGAATAAATTAATGTCTGAATAAGTAGAAATATGAAAATACACAAGCATAGATGGATACAGGGCTACTAGAGCATCAAACAAGTATTAGCTAGCATCACTTGGTACAAGCAAAAAGTGTTCTGTTTTTATACCGGGTCTTTTTTTTTAACAATGTCAAGATATAAGCATATAAAAAGTGGAGCTACTGCGAGAATGATTCTAATTTAAGCATAAGCACCTGGAAAGTGTGTATGTTTTGCTTGCTCCCGAAATTAAAGTAAAAGGTGCATTCATTCTGTCAATATTCTGATTTGGTTAACCAATGTCCTCACTGACAAATAAATTAAACAACTGAGAAATCCTTACAAAAGAATGACATGATTTGAGTATTATCTAACATTAACAATCTCTCATTTGGATAGTTAAGGAAAAAATGATTCTTATACACCTATGAGGTGTCGAGTATAGACACACCGAGAGAGAGGAAAAGGGAAGTACAGAAAAATTAAAAATAGTAATAGATTAATTGTAATTTATGAATGTCTAAATATGATCACCTAAATAGTTAAAGAAAATAGAATATTACAATTCCCTGAATCTTGTACATAAAACCCTGACACCGACTATTACAATTAACCACATAATTGTCGGAGGGACAAATATACCTTTTAGTTACAAATAGCGTGAAAACACCTAAGGTCATCATATAATTAGTTAGATTTGATCTTGATCTGATTTAAAAATATAAAGTTTGGTCTAACCTATTTATTTATTATAAATTTCTTTTTTTTTAGGTTTAGTCTGACCTATTTAAAAGCTTAATTTGGTCTAAGAACCTATTAAAAAGTCTATTTTTTAATAAGAAATTTAATTTTATAAAACACTTTAAATCAATTTAGAAAAGTTAAAGAAATAATATATTATTTTTAAGTTTTAATATATACATATACATATATATATATATATTATATGTAATAAATAGGCAAGTCTGATAGATTTAACAAACTTTTTTTAAAAGTTTGAGTCTGACCTTTTTATTTAAACAGACTTTTCAAAAAGTTTTAGTCTAATCTTTCTAATAAATAAGTCAGCACAGGTCAAACCTAAAACAGGTCAGACCAAAAATCTCTGATAGACAGTGTGATCCATTTTCATCCCTAATTATAAAGTTCCTTCAAAAAACAATGATGAATGTCTTCATTAAATATTCTTACTATCCCTATGGTTGGATGGAAGTAAAATAGGAAAGAAAGTAAAATTTTAAAATTTGAATTAGAAAGAAAATGAAAAAGAAAGAAAAATTTAAATTTTTATATTTGAAAAACAATTTTTTTCCATTTTCTCTCCAAACGAAAAAAAAAAATCATTTACCGTGTTTTCTTTCTTTTCCATTTTTTTCCTTCCGTTTTCTCTCTTGTGAAAGTAACCCTATATGTCTAGAACTAAAAACAAGCAAAAGAATTAATTATACATTATCTTAACCTTCAGTTTTCAATTCCAATCAAATAAAAGAAGTTCCAGCTAGTCCATGGTGCAAAAGGGTGCAAAAGGTTATGCGCAATTGCATCCCTTGCCTTCAAGGAGCTAACAGATCTCATGGCAACTCTCACTAGAAAGCTAGTAGAAGGTGTAGCTCGCCAGTGTAGCTCTCCGGTCTTGCTTGTTGCTTGCTGTCATGCTGGCGCAGGGCGAACAAAAAGATGCCACACTAAGAAAGCAATCCAATCAGGAACAAGGTAGTTAGGGACATGCGGTGGCTCCATCACCTCACCAACATAATCATCATCACCATCATCAATATTCTTCAACAACTCAAGATCCATTTCCTCATTCTTCAACTCACATATATTATGCAAAACACAACAAGCACCAAGCACAAGAGGCAAATCTTGGAGTTTCACTTCAGTCCTCTTTTGCAAGCACCCCCACCTTCCTTTCAACCTCCCAAACGCACCCTTAGCAACCCTCCGAACCTCTCCAATCTTCTCATTGAAAGCATGCTGAGTCCAAGTGAGATTTTGCGGTGTATAAGGCACCACAACCCAATCCAACAAAGGGTACCCACAACCCCCACTTAGATTAAGCCCTCCATTATTAGCTCTATGAAAAAGCGATGATTTTTCAGAAACCTGATCATCACCGTACCCATTGAACCTGGCCACCCAATGCACACATCAGTGAAAACCCCTCCATGGTCAACAACACCTTGAACAGTAACCGAATACGAAGTCTTGTGGTTCCTCTCAGTGTGTTTCTTGTATAAGTAAGCAGAAACACTCATCTTAGGAGCTATGATGGGAACATGCGAAATGAACATGGACCCCACAACGTTGGGAATACCAGAAATGTTCTCGAACTCACCCTTGATGTCCCTTAAGGTAACGACATTTGGCCATTGCAAGTACTTTGGCATAAGCACTGTCTTTATGGCAGTGCAGACTTCGAGAACCAGTTTGTGGCAAGTGGATATACCCAAACCGAATCTTCTGGAAACCACGCTCAGAGGGTCGCCGGTGGCCAACCGCCACAGACAAACCGCCACCCTTTGTTTCAACGGAATGGCGGTTCTCAGCGTCGTGTCTTCCTTCGCTATCACCGAATTCAGCTCCTCGCATATCGCTTCAAAAGTGAGTCTTCACATTCTGAATGCTTTTTTGAACTCTTGTTCCGGAAATTCGGGTTTGTTACACTCCTCCCACCACGCTCCGGAACGCACCTTCACCCAAACTCGCCGGTGTCACCGCCGGCGCTGGCGAGTTTCTTTCTCTTTTTCGGGTTATGGGATTCTTCCACCTCGCTGTAGTAACCATCGAGCATGTCTTCCTTCTTTTTCTCTTTGGCATCAACGAACGAGAGCAAAGTGGGAATGCTCTTAAGTTCGTTCTTCTTAGTATTATTCTTCTGGGTTGGTCTTGATCCTTCTTCGTTCTTCTTGCGGCGTTTTCTCGTGGGTTCGTTCATTTTCGCGGTAACGAATTGGAATTCACGAAGATTCACTGGTCTCTGACTGAGAGTTGTTGCGGGTTTTGTGCAGATGATGATAATAACGAACAGTGTTGTTATTGGATTGCCTTTGGCTTCATATGCGTACGATCTTTAATGTTAAATCTTTAATATTTACTAGGTGAATAGGTCTCACTAGATCTTTCAACGGTGAAAAGGATTTCTCGTATAAAGAATATTATTATAAAAAATCCTGAGTATTTGCATTAAAACAAAAATAATATGTTTCCTCTTTTTTTCATAAAATTTTAAAATAAGATTTATTATTTAAAATAAAATCTTAAAACATCTTCTATCATATATTTAATTATATGAAATTGCAGTTTAAGATTTATCATAAAATGAAGCTACTTTTTGCTACTCTTTTCCGACCATGCGTTTTTAATGTGGGATAAACCCCGGTGTGAACGGGTATTTTAAAAACTAATAAATCGTTTTCGATCGAATTTAATACTGTCTACTAGGTGCTAATTGACCCCAACTCAATCATGTCGATATGTTAATTAATTAACGACAATCCTTAATCGTGTTAGGGAAGGCTGCAGGAAGGTTTAAAGATTTCAATGTGTTCCATCTACGTTACGGTGGCTTATGCGTTCATACTTCATACTAAGCTATATATGCATAAACTTGAGTAATGTCGTTCTCGTTCGGTACGGTTTTATTTTAATACCTATTATTAGAAAGATTTTATACTGCAATCAATTCAAAATTTGACAAAATATTGTTTTTTTTAATGCACATTTCAAAATTTTATACTTTTTCTATATTTTTAATAGAGATTACATGTATCTTCTACTATAGATAATTTTGTTTGAGTAAGAAGATTCACTATGGAAATTAAAATTCTTACTTTGAATATTTTAATTAATTTATATTTTTTACAATTTAATGTTAACTCTTTAACGTGTAATTTATTTTATTTTATAGAACTTTTTTCTCTTTCTCTTTTTTATTTTTATAGTAAACGATATTAGGAAGAAGATGGTGTAAAACTAATATTATTTTATAAAATTTCAGGTAAACAGTTAATAGATGTCTGCGTTAGAAATTAGTTTTATATTAATTCGTGAATATATTAGTATATGAAGATATATTATGTTGTGGCGGCTGAGGAAGCCAGGAGGAGGGCTGAACAGGAAGTACAGAGAAGAAAGGATGCAGAGATGAAGGCCAGAATAGAGGCAGAAGAGAAGGATCGAACATTATATGCGTTGCCTTATAATGATAACCGATATAGAAAATATATCATGGTGGAGATTGAATCAGCCACAGAAAAGTTCTACCAATTAAACAAAGTTAATGAAAGTGGATATGGACCTGTGTATCAAGGTCACCTTGATACACCCCAGTTGCAATCAAAATTTTAAGGGCTGATGCTGGTCATGGCATGAAGCAGTTCCAACAAGAGATAATGAGACCGTTTTTTTTATATAAACATGTAACTTTTAAATATTTTTCACAAATTTCTGGCATAAAATTGCTGTTTTATTTACCATGCACCATATAGCTAGTAAGTACATTTGCATATTCTAACTAATATCATTTAATTCAAAATATGAAGTCACTAGATATTCCAATTTTCAAATATCTTTAGACAAAAGAATAGCAAATGAAATTATTTTAACCAGTGTCCTTAATCTTTATGAAGTTACAATAGTAGGAAAGGAAAGATTTTATTGGAAAAGAAAACATTTGGTGTATTATTAGAAATATAAAAGTTGTTTCCTACTTGATTTTCAATTAATTAGAAGCATTCTAGGAGGACCCTTAAAACTTTTGATTGCCTTTCATCACTTTCTTATCAAGATACTACCATTTATGCAACTATAACAATATCTACTTTTTTCCTTCTTAATTACATGCATAGATTGAGGTACTAAGCTGCATTAGACATCCGCATATGGTCCTCCTACTTGGTGCATGTCCTGAACATGGGTGCTTGGTGTATGAATACATGGATAATGGTAGCTTAGAAGATAGATTATATATACCGAAAAAATAACAGCAGGCCAATTTCAGGGAGGAAAAGGTTCCAAATAGCAGCTGAGATTGCAACTGCACTCCTCTTCCTTCTCCAAAACAGGCCAGAGCCTATTGTGCACAGAGACCTTAAACCATCAAACATTCTCTTGGGCAGGAATTACGTGAGTAAAATCAGCGACGTTGGTCTGGCACGGTTAGTCCCCGCTTCTGTAGCTGATACTGTGTCAAAATATTACATGACTTCTGCTGCTGGAACCTTTTCTTACCTTGATCCTGAGTATCAACAAACGGGAATACTAACAACAAAGTCAGATGTATATTCTCTGGGGATAATGCTACTGCAGATTATCACAGCCAAGCCTCCCATGGGACTTGCTCACCAAGTTAGGAAGGCAATTGAAAATGGTAGGTTTGAAGAAATGCTTGATCCTGTGATCACTGATTGGCCAGTGGAAGAGGCTCTATCACTTGCCAAATTAGCATTGAAGTGTGTAGAACTCAGCAAGAAGGACAGGCCAAACCTTGCAACAGTTGTGATGCCAGAGCTTAACAGGTTAAGCGAACTTGGATTGATTTTGAACAATGTTCATGCTTTTCTTAGCAGTGATGATATGATCAATAGCTATGCCACGCCCTCCCACACCTCCAAGAAGTCAATACTCTGACTCAGAGACGCGCTATAGGATCTAGCCATCTTGGTTCGTGTATGGACTTACTCATCATGTAGAAAACAATCATCATGTAATCCATGCAATTTAAATTATTCAACTGAAGGGGCGACATGAATGGGGTGAAAAAATGAAAGAGAGAGATAAAGTTTCGACATGAATGGGGTGAAAAAATGAAAGAGAGAGATAAAGTTTCGCTTGCTTTTGGAATAGCGAGCCCCGGCGGGAGACCCGCACTAGGGCTATTAGCTCAATTGTCCAAGCCATCAATACATGGTTCCTAGAATACTTTCCAGTTGGAAATGTTTTTTCTTCCTAACAATTGTAATTATTGATATGATTTTGAGCAACTTGGGAGCTAATATCCAAGGATGGTGTTGGGGAATTTAAAGCTACCCCAAGAAAGGAATATGGCAGCTGTTAAAGATTGAAGATGACAGACTAAGAGCACCAAGATTCAGAAAACGAATCCATGAAGCAAAAAGAAAAAAAAAATGAAGCAGGTCAATTGTGTAAATTCTCTATCAATTTCCTTTCACAAACAATGATGTGCAGGAAGTTCATTCATGTGTTGTCATAATGTCACACCTTACATCATACTCAACTTTATAAGAATTTGCAAAGTTTCCGCTTGCAAAGAAAAGTATAAGATCAACATAAATAGATGAATTAGGCATGGAGCTTGGTATAAGAAAAAGAGAGAGATTGCTAAAGAAGCATTGCTTTGGATTCCCTTACCATGCAAATGAAAAGAAGCAAATCACATTGTCCAAAGTCCTTACAACAATGATATAATAAGTTTTTTGTCGCTCCGGCTGGTGTATTTTTGTCATTATCCTGTGGTAATGAGTTATGACTTATGGGCCCCCTTATCCTCTTGTTATATTCATGATATCTAAATGAGAAAATGATTAAAATAGTAACTCCAAATGACCAAATGTAACAAAGAGGTCCAATAGGCGGCAAATATGAAGTCAAAATTGGTTGAATTTTTTAACAGGCATGATTTCTTTGCGGTGGAGGATTCAGAAAATTGTGGACTTTAGACTTTATGATTTTATCATGATGTCGTGTCCGTATTTGTCAAAAGATTAAAATATAAAAAAAGAGTAATTATTTCGAGTTTAGTTTCAATGTAATATCAACATACAACTAATATTTCATTTCATTTTTCTTATGTTTTTTATGTAAGTCGGGTCCAATTTTGTCATTTTAAGCAACAAGTTCTTATATTTTGGCAGAAAAAAAGTGAGTATTCTGATAGTAAAACACGTAATTGAACGTTATTTACCATTGAGAAACTTGGAGTATGCACACTTTTAGGATAATGATTAAAGAATTAAAAGTAAAAAATTGTTATAAGAAAATATTATATATTTATTAATATCTCTCTTGTGATTTTTAATATAAAAAATATTTACTAATTTATTAATTAATATTCTTACAACATTCGTGAAGAAGACTTTATCTTATGAAAAACATTAATAATTGTCGTTAAAGTATACATTAAAGAATTAAAAACAAATTTCTTTTATGAGAAAGTATTATAAATGCACCTCTACAGTGGTTTGCATCAAACCCTCACCAAAAAATTTAATAAATTATCTTTATTTGTTAATTTTTAACGATTTCTTTAAGGACACTAAATAGTGAAACCGTACCTTGCTACCTTATGAAAAATGTTAGTGATAAGTATTCTTTCCTAGAGTACTAGTCAAAGAATTAAAATAATTTTCTTTTATAAAAAAAAAAAAAAAACTTTTAATGCACCTACATCATATTCTTTGTTTTAATACAAGATATTGCTAATTTATCCTAAGGAAAAAAAAATAGCACCAGCTTTGATAGGATTGTTAACTCCATTAATTTGGGATAATAAGTTGGAGAAGTCCTTAAATACATTTAGGCATGTAAGATTCTGAAATCACGCTTCCATGAAAAACAACATTCGCACTACAGGAAGTATCCAGCTGGTCCTCACCTTTGTTAGTTCCACAAGTCACCAGATTCCACAAAAGTTGCTCTAGTTTCCACATCACAAAATTCACTACTAGTATACTTAGGCCATGAACACACCTTCTGGGTTTCTCCGAGCTCCTCCTACTTCAGTCCAAATGAATGACACCAAGTTTATCAGAAGCTTGTTTTCATGGATCTTAAAAGCTTGGTTCATGGGGCTGGCTCTGTTTGCCACGGTGACATCATCGGAGTACAAGGTAGAAGATCCTTCAAGTGGTCTTTTCTGCATCAGCGATTGTGCCACATGTCCTGTAATATGTTCACCCCCTCCTCCAATGCTAATAACACCACTACATCCTCCAACATCACCTTCAGTTCCACATTCTCCACCACTATTTTATTTGTCACCACCTCCTCCAAAGTCACAATTACCACCACCACCTTTCAAGTCCTACAACACGCCACCTTCAGGCTTGGCACATCCACAACCTACGGTGATCTCGGCGCCGCATGACTTTGCCTATCCGTATTACTATTTTTACGCTTCCGGTGCTTCTTCTCTCTCAATTCATGCACCCTTTTATGGTCTTGTTATTCTTCTTCATTGGGTATTCTATTGTTGGTGAAATGTGTTATTTGAGAAAAAGCAGGGCTTCTCGTACATGTATTTATGTACTCCACACTAAAAGATAATAAACACATCTACGAAAAATACTACTGCTTTTTCTCTTGCAATAATCGTGTGGAGTGTTTGCGTTTCCATTCTTGCGATTATTTTGTGGCAAAAAAATTGTGTCACAACGGCTATGCTTGTTAGTTTTTAAAAATTCAAAAACTTGTTTGATGAATGAAATCCATGAAAAAGGTTGGAAGTCACTTTTATTTGTACTAACATGCAGACTGATTCTTGACAAAACTCCAGCGACAGTATTGTAGCATGGCAATCAAACTATACATATTTTTTCTGCTTTCACTTCTCATTGTTAAATTAAAAATAGTTTTCAAAACAGATTAAATTTTATATTAGAAATTGAGTGTCAAACACTGTAAAATTGTCTTTCAAAACAGTTTTTAAAATCAAAATCTGAGTAGAGAAACAAACATGCCCTTATTAACAAAAACGTAATGCATGGTAGTACATAAAGGGTTGATGGAATATGCACAACTTCACATTGAAGGAAAACACATGGTATTAATATCAAGTTTAATGAAAACGTCGTGTTCAATATATGAAATGAAATTACTATGAAATTCTATTGTTTTTTATAGAGAAGGGAAGAAAGGGGGAGAAAATACATGTAAAAGGTTCAGGGAATAATTAAGATGAATTGCAAATTAGAGTTTAAAGAATAATCAAAGATGGGTGCAAAATTGATCTTTAAAGAATAATGAAGGTGGAGGGTGCAAAAATAAGGTTTAAAGAATAATGAACGTATATACAAAAGGATATTTTTTATGATGAAAAGTATATAAGAATAGAGAAAGAGAAGAAGGGCAATAAATAGCATAAGCCTTTTTTTTGTCTTTATTTTCCCCCCTGATTTTTCACTTTTGTTATCTTTTTTGAGATATACTGCTTTGGACTCATTCAAATATTTTTTGCTAAGGCCCAAATTACATAGGAATAAAAAATAATTAAATTTAAACAACTAAACCATTATAATTATTTTGAGTTAAACCATTAAATTTCTTCACCAAAAAAACCATTAAATTTTAAACTAAAAGCTAAACTAAAGAAAATGGTATCCACTATCGTTACAACTTTCAACTTATATAAAATGTCAACAATTAATGAGTTACGAGTAAAAAATTAAATTAGTAATTAAATACTCAATAAACATCACAAGGGCCAAATCCAAAATAAATGGAGATTACGTTATCATCAATGAACAATAAAGTAATTCAATACAAAATGAAACTTTCTAGTAGAGGTAATACATATGAATAATAAAATTAAATATTAATAATTAGTTTTCTTAATTAGTGCAAAAATTAACTAATTTTAGTTATATTTGAGTGTAGCGGTAATACATATGAATCACATAATTATATGGGCTCCAAAAAAATTTATAATCAATTGGGCCCATATTTTTATTATATAAAAACCAAACCTATCAATCAACAAAGGTCTAAATCAATAAAATTCTAAATCTACGTGGGAGAGGTCTGGATTTTAATTATCTTGTTATCACTCATATGTTTTCATGATGAGTAACTCATGGAGAGAGCTAATTAAAAAGAAATAATGAATATAAAAAATATTATAAGACTATTTTTTATCAATAAATATAAATTATTAATTATTAACTTTTTGTTAACAAGAAGAATTGAATTCACATTTTTTTCCTTTATTTTTTTATTTTTATCATCAAATCAATCTTATAATAACTTATTATAAGACTAATATATTTTAAAATAGTAACAGAATAACCACTTGAAAAATATATTTCATTATCTCCCCACCCACCCCACCCCTTTTCTTTTTGTTTTTAGCTTGGCATGACTTAGTGGAGTGCAAGGAATTGAAGGAGGGAACATGTTATGTTAACGTTAATGGTGAAATTTGTCCAATAAATTAATTGATTAAACCAGTCGAATCCACCTACTTTCATACATCTGAAGCCTCTCAAACAAGGACCACCCTAGCAACAGACTCTACTGAATCCGTCCCTCAAATTGAAGCCTTTAATTCAAAAAATTTATTCTTGTCATAGAAAACCTAGAAAGAAACCCTTAAAAAATATGGTCATGGTCCATGACTCCGTATATCCGCTGCATTGTATATTCGCAACGGGTACAGATTACTGCATTTAGTATTTATCTTTACTGCGTGTGAAGGACTAATCTTTCAATGACAAGCATAAAATTGCTTTCCTTCAAATAATATATACTAAGTCTGATCTAATAAAGAAATGGATAAAACTTAGATTAAATATTCCTAATATTATTAATGTTAGTTCTCGGACCAAAATAATTATGACATTTGAATTATTTTCTTTCTAATAGTATTAAACATATGTGCAGTATGTTGAGGGTTTTTTTAAAAAAAAAAATATTTACAGATTTAATTTGAGAACTTGATGGTAATTATATATGTAGGAAACTAACCTGACATAAGTTGCCTTGTATATTAATTCATGTAATTTCTTTGAGCTTTTACTAACCAATTAGCAACTATACATGTGTATTTGTTTTATGTTGTTAGAGTTTAATGGACGTTTGCATTTGGCTCAATGCATAAAAAAATTATCCTTTCACGTTTTCTCTCACAACGGTATGTCTTCCCAACAGGCATCCAAACACAACCTAAGAGATTGTGAAATCTTGGTGATTGTTTCTTATAGACTTATACTGTATCTAATCAAATATAATTCTATTTTAAAAATATATATATTTCTTTTTCTTTTTTTGGGGTGATGGCAGGTGGGAGGGCGGGGTAGGGATTGGGACCATTTGATGCATGCCTTCTTTCCATCAGTGATCGAGTGCGCAAATTAGTTATCGAGAATCGTTTTAATTTAATTAAGGGTTTCCGTGGAATTCAAGTATTTGAGGTATCACATATGATAAATATTGTTCTCAAATTGATCCAGATTAGTTGGATACGTACTCAATGTATCTGACGGTGATCCCAAAATCCCCTACACAATTGGTATCAATCTGATGCCAATTAATTTATTATGAACAACTGCAACAAACATAGACGAAAACATTTATGCATCCATGTCATCTCATCAGTGTACACATTTCTTTCCCACGAGGATCTCTTCAAAGCACAAAGAAAATAAAACATCAGGTGCTTTCTGAGCTCTGAGCTTCCCTTTCTCAACACAAAGAAAATAGAACATCAATTTTGATTCTGTATCGCACCGTTCAATTTGTATCCATAGCATACCGGCAAGATTTTCAAAACCTGAAAGCGTGAAAACTTACAGTTTAACAAACTAGAGTGTAGTTGGCAGTTGAAATTAAAGCCTATATCTCATAACCCTAGAGTGTATAGAATGCTTATTAATGCTTTAAGAACACTCTAAGGAATTAAAGTAAAAAACTTTTTATTGAAAGAGAAAATTATACTGCTTATAAAAGAATTTGTAATTTCCTATAATTTTTATATTAAATACTCTCATTATAATTTTTGAATCAATAAAATTAAGCATATTAGTTAGCAAAACCATTTTTTATTAGCAAAAAAGTAAAAATTATCAGTGGGAGTAGAAAGGATAATTAATTACTTTGTGCTGCTACTAATTTGATGAATCAAATAAAGCTAATGGATGTAACCAATTAGTATAAGAGATTAAGAGAAATTCCTCCCAATTAATCTTGCTAATTTCCGTGCCCATGCTCTAATTTTACTTAACTACATCTTCTTTTCAATATCCAAAATATTCCTACTCAGTATAGAAGTATTTAATGAAGCTCAAATCAGAATGCAATCTGTGATCTGAAAGATAATGAAATTACAGAAAATCGCTTAATTTGCTGGTCCAATTTTATTCTTAATCAATTAACCTTGAAAATTTAAAAAGCCTAAGGATATATATATATATACACACACACATATATACCCGACCTGATTTTCCATTATCTCTTTTAAAGATGGATGGTGTATATATACACCCAAAGCAATATCATCAAAGAAAAATCATATTCCTTGACTGTCTGAGTTGAATCAAAAGAAGAGCTAGGTTTTCCAGATGCTATAATTAATTAATTAGCAATACTCAGTCTCTTACTCATCATAAGTATATATGTTGACTGAGAATAACGTACAACATTGATCAAACAATTAGAGTTAGACAATTATAATTGTTAAAATAGATCTGTATCAAAGCACATGTCTGCCTCGGAGACAGGTGTTAAGCTTTTGATGAAGTAGCTAGGTTCTGCAGGTCAGCATGCTAAGAAGATCGCAAGAACCAATTAAGAACAATCTAAAAAACGCACACACCTGTGATATGTATGAGATCGATGTGATGTGAATATTATTTTGCTGATAGTGAGGTCCCAGGCTGCTACTTAGGGTTAGTCCAAGCACCAAAAGGGAAAGCAAGAAAATAAATACAAAGAAACAAGTATATAAATAGAAAATGAAAAGGGTAGAGAGATGGTGGTGGGATGACAGATAGAGAGTAAGCACACATAGCTTCAAGCATGAATCATCATCATGCAAGAAAGTACCATGTGTGCTCACTCTCTTCTGTCACCTCCCTTACCCTTTTACCTTCCCAGAACAAACGAAAGTGTTGATATGTAGTTGAGTGGTTCTTCCCCTTAAATTCATTTCTGAAAGGGTCAGAAGGGTTATGAGGAGACAATCAATTTATAACCATGTTTCCTCTATATTTAAAACGAAAGCTGTTTCATTGATTTGAAATTTTGAATATATATGAAAGGAAGAAACAAGAAACTTGAGATGCTTGTGTGAAGAGGTGAAGGGAGATAAAGGGGTTTATATAGAGCTTGAAAGAGAATTTTCTTGCATCACGTATGTGAGGAATAAATGTGAGTTTATCTTCCACTGGCCATTCTCAAATATTTTAAACATTTTACAGAAGAGAAAGCATAAAAAAGAAGTGTTGAAACTTTATCTTTATTATGATCTCTCCGGCCACCCATATGCAACTAGCCCAAAACCCATTTGGCCATTTATTCATTGTTGTTACCAACGCATCTTGTAATTCTAAATCTATTAACCCTCCAATCCTCGCTATTCAACATCCCTTAATTGATGCCCTATCTTCAATTCTCTACATATGCATCTAGAAGAAATTAAAATTCTTGTGTTTTCAGTTAAAGATAATCTTTTGTTTTTTATCATAAGATGTCTACTGTGAATGAGTGCTTATAAAAAAATATACGAGTATTTAAACATCAAAGTTAATCTATTACATCATTTCAATGAGAAAGAAAGATAGAGAGATAGGTGGTTTTTTTGTTCTAAATCAAAGATTAGGAAGGTTTTTCAATGTCTTGTTATTATATTGTTGTAATAAGAGATACAGAAAAAATTAGGTTATATAATATAACTATTATATTACAAAAAAATTATTAATTTTTATAATAATTAATCATTTTAAAAGGTATAATTATTACCTTAAAAATCATACTAAGAAGTTAATTATGATTAGTTAACAATATAACATTTAAAATCGTTTTTATACTCTACTATATCTTTTTTTTTAAGGCACTATATATCTATTTATATATTTTTCCAATTCGTATCACATTGCAGAGGTCAAAAGTGGACCACCATATGGTGCGTGTGTCTTTATACCGCATCTCTAACAGTTGTTAAAAACATTTCCCTACGAATAAACATGACCTAAAAATAAACTCAAATTGACCGAATTCAAAGGGTTAGAATCAAGCTTTCTCCTCATATAAAAATGATATGATAGGGATTATTTAGAGATATAATAAATACTCATTTTAGACTTAGAAATGTTGGTAAAAAAAATTTAATTGACTAAAACTTATTAAAAATTAAAATTTTGATAAGTTTCACCTCTTTAATAATTTTTTCTAATTTTATAGTTTTTAATAAATTTCATATATCTTTAGTGAAATATCACTTCCAATCACGTCTTTATCATTTAAAAAAGTCAAACCTAAAATATTTTTTAAGACGATCGAGTTTAATTATACTCAAACCAATGATTTATTGGTATATATTTTCATCTAATTATAATTTATAATATAATTAATTTATTGAATTTTATAATAAATAATTTAAAAGTTATACCTAATATGATTTCTCATTAATTTTTTTATTAGTTGACAGTATCAAATCTCTCTATATTCATAGTGCATGAAAATATTAAAGTCAAATTATATAACAAAACCTTTTAAATTATAATAATTGTTAAATTATAAAGGTAGAGTTATGTCTTTCTTAGATTTCTTACTTTTTTTAAGTTCTTCACATTTATATTTATATATTATTACATTTTTCCTATATTTTCTTTAATTATATTTTGTATTAATTATTTTTTACAAAAATATCCTTAATTCTTTTGCAAATTTTGTAGTCAATAAAAAACAAATGCTATAACAAATGATATAAGTTAATAAAATCAACTTATTCTCTCTTTTATGAGAATTTTAAAAGATGACTAACATATTAGGTGGAAAGAGAAATGATAAGCCTCTATAGGGACAAAATTGTCAATATTTCTAACTACATTAACTGACTTAAGGGTGATTTTGAAAAAATAATACTAATTATTAAAAATCTTAATATTAGTAACTACATTAATAACCAAAATTTTAGTTCTGGTTAATTAGTTAACATAATTTTATAGAAAAACAAAACTTAGATGTTCAATTAGAATTAAAGTTTTATCTCGATAATTTAATTACTTATTATGCGAATTAGTGAAATGATATCTCTATTTGTTATTGGAGAATTAACCATATCAAACGTATGCATAGATGAAACTGCGTTTGAGTAGTATTTTATTTTAATTATATTTGATACATAATTTATTTGAAGAAAAAGATGAGACTATATATGTATATGTGTAAGGGAATGAGCAGAGTGGAGACAAATTTTCTAGTCCTTATAGAGGGAGGAGGTGAAAGATTAGTTTTCATCTCATTTAGATGGGTGTCTGAACCTGGTCTACGACATTCCCGATCTTAGAGATTATACATATATAAGTGTTTGATTTGAAGCAATTTCATATCGGTTCAAAACTTTTCAATCAACAGTACTGTAATTTATTAAAACTAATTAAGCATATTTAAATATATATATATATATATATATATATATATATATATATATTCGGTTTTTAGATAACAATAATAATGTCTATATTGATTCTTGTAAATGAGAGAAAGCCGATCATTGAGATAGAATGGTTCCTGCTCTGAAATATCCCCATCAAAAACTAATTAAATGTAGTATTATTGTTGTTCATCATCTTTTAAGGAATATCCTCGGTGCCCTTGTTTTTACACATAATATGCTGCAGATCGAATTGAAGCCCAACACATGGAACTATAATGGTTCCTTTAACAAAAGAAGGAACGGGAGAAAAAGAAGGAATTGCGTTAAAGAACTAATTGGCCAGTTAGTGCTCAACATTGCCTCATACACACAAAAGGTAACACAAAGATCTAATGCGTCGCTAAAGCAGTTTAAAGTATATATGCTTTATGCCTTATTTTAGTTCATACATTATTGATGTCATTAACGTTTATGTTCGAAGCAATTGCAGCAAGTGCGTGATTTGAGTTTGAGGCACGTTATGCCTTTGACAATTCCCACATTATGTAATTAATATTATTATATGTATAAATTGTATATTAACCACTTTGATTGGTTCAGCTGCTTTGTCCCTGCTATTATATATGGATGCATCGCACATTGAACCTCGCGATTAATTCGAGGGAGCTAAACCAATCATTTTTGCTGTGTGAATTTCTTATGTTCTTGTTACAAAAACTGTGAGCTATATTCTTAGACATATTTATTGTGTCTTTGTTACATTCTTTAAAAAAATTATAAAAAAAATGTATAACGAAGAAAAAGCCAGAAGAAGAGGAAAAAAGGGTGTAATAAAATTGTTAATTTATAGAGATATGAAAAAGGTAATGTTACAGAAATTATTTTTTAAATAATATAACTCAAATTATAAATTGGGTCTCACATAAATTGCTAAATAACTAATGCAGAATTTAAGTGCAGTGGCAACACCCCCCAAAAATGATGGTCATTATTGATTGCATATATAGATTGATGATTGATCACGCGCCAACCAGATCTTGAGTTAAAGGCTGTTTCACACCTTGTGGGCATGAAATACAGATCTTGAGGCCGTGACTACATATCAGACTATATACTATATAAATTTAAGCCAACTATATACTATATAGTATAAAAAAATCCACTATTTATTATACTTCCAATGATGATATGAACTATGAAGTGATGTGGGATATCACAAGGGGGAAATAAATGGCTATATAGGGTTTCCCAATAAGGAAGGACCACGTAAGGTTTTCTAGAATTTAACCCTTTTTGGTGGAGTGAAGAGAATGGATATAATGTTAGTACATGCTCCTTAATTCCAGGTGCTAGCTTCAACAAACATGAGGGAATGAGAAACCAAATATTTTGTGGATAAAGAAAGCCCACTTGCATATGATCTTCACCAACAACAACAATTATGTAAGCATCTTAATACCGGCCATCGGCAAAACGCCAACACTTCTCTTTTACTTTTTGACCATATAAGATAATGGAAATAAATGAATTAAACCTTTGGACTAGCACGTTCTACATTGATCCTTCCAGATTTCTACCAATACAACTTTCGGCCAACTAATGGGATATGTCTATGGCCATATGTAAACATACGTACCCACGACAAAAAAATGTGACATATGAAAAAGCTTTATTTTTATTACTCTTTCCGCCTCAAAATAAATATTATGTTTAGAAGAAAAAAATCTTTTAAATTAAGTGTTACATTTATATTTTTTAATATAATATAATTTTTTCATTAATACTACTAATAAGTATAGTTTAATTTTTAATATAATATTAATATTAGTTTTGTAAAATCATTAACTACTGTCTTTCGTTTTTTATTAATTTTCTTGTTTTGTATAAAACATTTAAGACTACACTTACTTTAAGATGAAAGAAATATTTGTTTTGTTAGTATATTATTTGAATAGAAATTCAATTGTTAATATAGATAATATAAATTTATATATACAGTATAATATAGCATTTTTATTAGTATATATAAATCTATTACAAGCAAACCCTATTATTAGTACAACGAGTAATCATATTATTGATATAAATATACAAAATAATTTATATTAGTAATATAATTTATATTAAATTATAGATATTATACCAATTAAATTATTGCTAAAGTTCAATTTTTCTACGTTAGTACATCTGTACATGACTTATATTATTTTTTATATTGAAAGTAAAAAACATATATACACATGTACATATTTATCAACAATTTATAATTAGGATATTAAGTATCCAAATCTTTCAATTATTTTATGAGTTAATATCTACGTATTAATATTGTAAATATTAAGTATATATTTTTTCTCTTATTTTATATAAGGTTTACTAATTACATATTTATTTTAATTATCACGTTATTATTTTCTCATATTCTATTTATAAAATTTAACTTTAAAATTATGTATTTTTATAAGATTCAATTTATAATATTTATTATATTAATTATTTTTAAACTAGAAATATTCACAATTAAAAAATATATATACTGACAAACAATGAGTAGAAGAGAAAAAATATTGATGATAATGATAGTTTTGAAAAAATTACTAAAATTTAAGACATTTATTATTATAAATTAAACTAATGGTTTTTTATTTTTTATGAATTAAATAATTGAGTTTTATAAGTAAATAAAAGAGTAATATTTTTTATCTGCTTCTTTGTCGACATTCATGGCATCATTAAAATAAATGTTGAATTTAATTGAATTCCCACATCGTGTGGTTGGGGTTGGCATGCTCAAATGGGCAAGATTTGATTTCATTAAGATATGTAGTGGGTGGGGTGATGACATTGAATCTATCTGAAGGGATAAACCCTAATAATCCTAATACTACTACTGTGCACAGTGCACAGTGCACGTCCTTTGGAATTCGATACTCTCTCTACACACCGCTCCAGTGTGTTGGGAACTGGCCAGCAAACAGAAACAAGTCAGTGAAGGCCCTTGCATGCCTTATCAGAAATTAATGGGGTCAATTCCATTTCCATCTCTCCTTTTTAATTTTTTATTTGGTTAAGATGGTGGGGCTGAAGTGTGAGGGCGTTGCCAACTCATGCATGTGACCAGAATTTGGAGCCATGTGCTTCATATCAAATATTCATAAGTATCTTTTAAATTACTGCTGTGAACTGTGCACGCCGATATATATTGGCTGGGTTTGGCGGTGGTGTAACAATATATCCCCACCTCTGCACTATTGCAGAACCTAGTGTGCTTGGGAAGGTGGATGGATATATATATTTTTGTCCTCGATCTATCTTTAACTATTTTATGCTCTCTTTTTTTCTTCTTTCTTTCCCTTATTTTTAGTCTTTACAAAAAGAAGTTCAACTTTATTCCTTTTGTTCTATTTGTTAATAGTAAGAGAATGGTTTGGTTGCAAAGTGTGACTTGTACTAGAATGAGATACACATTTTCTTCATTTGGTGGTAAATTAAGAATATATAATTTAAAGATGAAACAGCCAGCCAATTCCTCTCTGTGTTCCGTCTAGAGGGTTATTTATTGCATATGTTAGTTAAAGCTTAACATCATGTATACATCTTTCTGAATATATACATATATATACACCGGGCGGATCTACATGCGTTGGAGGATGGACAGATACACCCTCTTATTTCAAAAAAATCACTAGTATTTATCTTAAAATATTATATTTTACATCTTATATTTTTATATTTGCATCTTTTAATTTTATGTATTTGAACCTCCTCACACGTAAGAGTAAAATAATATACTATCTTATTTTAATAAAATGCAAAAAATATTGTATTTTGCACCCATAATTATATATTTTGAACCTCCTAATTTTATGTATTTGAACTTCCTTATCAGTTCACATGTAAGAGTAACTAAATGCACCATCTTATTTTAATAAAATACAAATATTTATCTTAAAACTTTATATTTTGTACCTCTTATTTTCATGTTTGGATCAAATTATCTCATATGATAACGATTATTATCAATTTTTATTTTTTAAATAAATTATTCCACTGATTCATGGTCCTAGATCCGTCACTGTATATATATATATAGTTATATTTTTTATTAAATAAAAACAAGGCTAATCTAATTGTATTTAAACGATCATTCCTTTTGGTAGTGTGGTTACCGAGAGCTTTCTCTTGACCATTCTCATTTCTGTCTCTGAATTCCTGCGGGAAGCTTAGCTAGTTGAAGTGTTTTTTTTTTCATTATTACTATTATTATTAAAAAAAAGTCTATCTGAGCTAAGTTTGGATGACTTATTAAGATCATGACAAATTTTAAGATTTGATGAGATTTATAAAATATTTATAGATTTTTCACTAACAATTTCTTTTATTAAAACAAAATCAAATTCATGTTTTTATAATACAAGTTTCTTTTTTACCAACTAAATCAGTCATCTAGATAAAGTGTCGAACCATAAAAAAAATGTTGTAGAAATCAAATTGAATCTTACTTCGAGATGTGACCCAAAATAACAAAAAATTCAGGTCTGCTCACATGTAATATAACAACCAAACCCTGTGCAGTGTAGTGCGCAGTGGTCTTTTTGGTCTACGTTTGGCATATTTCTGACCATGTATATATATGTACATTGTAGATGGACCCCGAGCACAACACTTGGACAGTGAAAAAGCCCGATGATCAGTGGGGGAAATGGAAATACAGAATTAAATAATAGCTTTAAAAATTATGATTAAATTACTTTTTTATCCCTTAATTTTATATTTTAATTTTTTTAATTTAGTCCTTTATATATAATTTAATTTAGTTTTATCGTCTAAATTTGGTCAATAATATTAAAAAATTATACTTTATGATGATTTAAAATCTCAAGTGTTTTGAATCGTCATACATTAAAAAGCACATATCTTAACACCATCTGATTAATTTAGACAAAATAATCAAATTAAATTATTTTTAAAATTAGAAAATCAAATTAAAAAATAAAATTTAACCTTAAATTAATTAACAAATAAATTTCCTTATTTCTTGCAAGTAGCAAGTAGATTTAAAATTTTAAATAAACTAGAAAACAATACTAGTAAAACCTAAAAATAAAAATAAAAATTGCTATATTGTAATTATGTTTTACATTTACGTCGGACAATTATCTAAAATCATGTTTAAATATTAGTTAACATA
>PYAF01001671.1:1536455-1569267 GCA_007407185.1 Glycine tomentella | reverse complement strand
TAAAAAATTAATAATTTAATTATTATGACCAATTTATTTCAATTAACTGATAATTGTTTATTTATTATACAGTTGATAAATGTTATTTAAAAATTATTTAATTATTCACAAAATTATTTTATTAAAAAAGAATTAAAATATACAATAAATAAGTCAAAATTGATGAAAGAGACTAAAATACATATTTTTTAAAAGTAAGTGAAAAATTTCTTAATTATAAAATGCGAATACTAAAATCCTAATTTTTTTAAAGTGGAGGACAAAATATCTTAATTAAAAATTAAAAAATTAAAATCATAATTTTAAAAAATAAATAATGAAAACTATATTTTAACCGATATTTAAATACATAATTTTAATATAATTGAAATACTAAAACCATCAGAGATACCTAGCTAATTAATCTCCATTACAAATGTGAAGCGTGAGCACGTGTCACTATAACCCATGTCATATTCTGCATCACGTCGCGTATATCCCATGCCTATATGGCACAGTTTAGAAATCCAAAGTTGAGACAAGTTTAGAAGCTATGAGATCTTTATTTTATTTTATTATGGTACGTACATTTATAATCATCACTAGTTAGTTCAATTATAACGTCGATTGCTATATTATTAGATTCAACTTGATAAGATTAATATCGATTGATTTATTCATCATTTGAATGTATACACACTAAAAAATTATTTTTCAGAACTTAAACCTTAATCTACTTGTTTTTAATAAGAAACGTTCGCAATATTATTATAAAGAAATAGTACCCTAACGTACAAAAAGAATACACCTTAATCTACTTAATTCTTTCACATTTTCTGCAAGGTGGACCTGATTTTGTTTGGTGATGCAATGAAACTTTTGCATGCCCCACCCACGCGCTCTCACCCTGTCTGGTTTTTGGGTGCGATGAATGATATGATCGTAAGTTGTGACATACAGACAATATGATAGCTAGCTGATCCAAAGTCCAAGTTGTTTATTCCCTTCTTGTTCAGC
Organism: Glycine tomentella; assembly: GCA_007407185.1. Taxonomy (NCBI): domain Eukaryota; kingdom Viridiplantae; phylum Streptophyta; class Magnoliopsida; order Fabales; family Fabaceae; genus Glycine; species Glycine tomentella. The sequence goes on along the minus strand of PYAF01001671.1, from coordinate 1,568,271 downwards.
TATAAATCTTATCTTCTTACTCATGGTCTACATTGATTTAATAATAATATCACATCCAAATTAAATTAATTAATTCTTCTTACTCATGTATTTTGTTTAATTGATATTGGATTTTTTAATGGATTATTTCTTTCAACTTATCCTTTTTATTTTAAATTAAATTTTAATATTTTTCAGACATATTAATTTATTATAATTAAAATTATAATATAATTTATATATTTTTAAAAATGTTATAAAATTAAATTATATAACAATAAATATTTATCCTTTGAATTAAATAGGCTAAAATACTAGTCTGGTAAAAAAAACATAAAAAAAACAAATTGTTTTTTTTTTTAGAATATAAATTTAGAATGCTTACATTTTGGTCTTGAACATAAAAATCAAAGGTGGAATTAAATAATAAAAAATACGTATTTTTTATTTTAAAATTAATAGTAAGGTTTTCAATTTCTTTATTGGGTTGAAACTTTGGAACTGTTTGGATGGATTCTTGATCACCCTTATGAATTGTTTAGCAAAGATAACATTTTGAGCAACTTTCATGACTAGAAAATAAAATGACTGAAAAAATAGTGAACCATGAAAATACAACCTCATTGGAGAAGACTAAAAAAGTAAAAAAGTGAAAAGTGAAGAGTGAGAAACAAACGTGAACGGAAATTTCCTAAGATGGCAAGAGGGCCCAATTTATGTTTTTTGTTAGTAGGCCCGATATAAGCCCCACTTTTCCCACCTTAAGACTTAAGTTCAAGCGAAAAACCTGAGGACAATTACTTAATGCCACCCCAAATTACTTATATTCTCTTCTTATCCTTCCTCCATGACCACCACACGGTCTACACCCAATCACCCAACACAATCACCATCACCATCACCACAATCATACATTGTCACTTCCACTCTGCACCAAACCCATCAGTGGGAGTTACTCTTTGTCCAGTAATAATCAAGATATTATCTAAAAAATAAAATTTATAATTATTGAATAGTGGATAATTTTTTTAATAATTATATACTTATATAATTAATTAAATTAAAAATAAAATTTGACATCATCTAAAAATAAAATTTAACACTACTTAAAATTTAATATGAACTAAAAAAAAATTTACTCACCCGCCACTAAAACCCACCATTCACCCACCCATCATTGTGACTCAGAGTAGTTTGATCATAAAGGGTTCTAGTGAAAAAAACAAAAAAACAGTTTTATCCAAACAATATAATAATGTCCATGTCAAGTAGTTTTGATGAGGTGTAGCAAGACAGTGGTTTTTATATTCGATAACGACGTAGTTAGATGAATGACAAAGTCATCTTTTAAAAGCCAGAGACTTGTGAATGAAAAAGTTTTATTTTTATTTTTTTTAACCTTGTGCCGTCTCTTATTCTTTACGAGTAATGATACATGACGGGTTCAGCGAAAAAAAAATCAGGGATGGTCAAATAAAGCTATTTATTATCTTTTAAATAACTATTTATTTATAAGAAAAAATCCAAAATTTATTAAAATAAATTTAATGTCATATTTTTTTATTGGTATGAAATACTTGATGATTATTTTTATCAAAAAATCTAACATTTTATCTTTATTGATTTTTTTTCTCTCAATCGATAAATTATTAGGTGGTTCAAGACTATTACATCATCTATAATCTTAATCAATAATCATATAACATATAGATAATTTAATATTTTAAATTATTAAAATCCCTTAAATTAAGGAACTATACAATTAATTATTGTTTAATAATTAATTAATAATATATATTTAATTTAGTAAATATATCTTTTATTGTTCAACTGTTATATGATTATTAATCAAAATGATCAATGATTTGATTGTGTTTCACCACATGATAATGTCTTCTCACAATAATATTTTTTATTCATATGACTCAAATCTAAAACTTTATTTAAATTCATTATTATTCAAACCAAAAATTTATTAATATACAAATTAATATTTAATCTATTTTTTATAATCAAAATCTTCAAATAAAATAATTATTTTAATATTAATTTTTAAAAAAAATCATAAATACATAAATACATGAATACTCATTTTTTTTATATATCTAACCAATATCTCCCATTTCTCTCTATATCAATTAACATTACCTGTAACATCTATATTTTTTTTTTTACTTTTCTTTCTGTCCCATCAGGTGTTGTTAGTATTTAGGTGTTCATCAATAACTTTTTATATTCTTTATGATATACTTCCTCATCTGTTCTTAAAAATATAAAAATATTATTTTTAATAAAATCCTTAAATACAAGGCACTGTACATTTTAATTAATAAAAATAAATTTTATATAATAAAGAAACATTTATAATAATTTGTAAAGTTATTTTTATTTTAAATAATCATCATAATTAAAGTTTTTACTCGAGAACTCAATATAATTTTTAAAAGTTTTGATCTTTTTGAGTTAATCATTATACTCTTGATTAATTTTCAGTCTGAGAGATGATCATATTTTTTTAAAGATGTATTTTTTTACAGCAAGTATTTTGTATTATGCAATAATCATATCTTAAATGAATTTTTAGAATTTCTATAAATAACAATAATTTTATATTTATTCTGAAATATATCCATTGAAATAAATTATTTTCTCAGTCAAAGAGATCCGACTAAACAATTATTATTATTTTTATTTCTTTGTCTTTCTTTTTGTTTGTGGTTGAGCAATTATTATATATTTTTATTTTTAATTCTTACTAATAAAAAAAATTTATTCACTCCGACCCTACACTTAGTTGGCTAGTAGTCACACACTACATTTGGACATTTGCGGTAGACCGATCTTTGACAAAAAAAAAAAGTTATGCAAGAGTATATTTTAGATTTATTATAAATAAATTATATTGTGATATATTATTATTTTAAATTATTGATAATTTTTTTTTAAACATATTAAAATTCAAATTAGAACTAAAGATATTGAAAATGATAGATTAAAAAGAGATAAAAAAAAGTTACATTAAGTCATTCAATTTATGTTAGAAGCATAGGAGGAAAAATCAAATGTATGTTAGAAGTACATGAATTTAAAAATAAAATATATATTTGAAATTGGATTTTGATAATCCGTTATAGTTTATTAAACTGTTTGATATTAAAAATATTGGAGGATATATCGAATGCATAAAGTGTGCTGATTTTTTTTTTTTGGCTAAGTTGGATGATAATGGTGTCTCCAATCTTTGTCATTCAAAACATTCGGGATGGCTTGAGAGATTTGTAGTTTGCGGTTGCGGATGAGATGGATAGTTATTTCCCTCGAGGAGATTAGGTGTTTTTGTTGTTTTCCTTTTTCTCTCTTGCAACAAAAACAAAATTCCAAATGCAACATAAGAGGGTGAAACCCATCACTTCATGAGAGAAAAACATTTTAATGAGAGTGAATGCATGAGAAAACAAAAAAGTTTGACAGTTTACACACTTATGTATACAAGAGGATTAGAAGGCTAACCCTTTTTTAATTTATAATGAAATAAAGAAAACAATTTTTTTTACAGCTTCATTTGCATGGGAAAAAAGAAGAGAACGAAAGGGGGTAACAAGATACGACGCCGTAACACTTGTGGGTGGGACAGCAATTAGCAGAAAACACCAGGGGTAAAATCGAGAAATAAATTGAAAACTAAAAGCATCGAAATACATTAAAATAAGAAAAGCATTCCAAATTTCCAATACTCCCTCTCTCCGGCGCCTTCTCTGTTACGTCATCGTCTCACAGCCACCGCCACCGCCACAACCCTTCGAGTTTCGAAAACCCTAACCCCACAATAACCTCTCACAAACTCACTATTTCTCATTATCTGATAATTCGAACTTCCATCATCTTCCCCAAAGGTTTGATTTCGTCACTTAGCTTCTATTCAGATTTAATTTATATAGATTACTATCGCTCTTTTGCACGGATCGATTTATTCTCTGGCGTAAAAAACTTTTTTTTTTCATTTTAGAACTCACATCTACCATATGTAACTCAAACTAGCATAACTAATTGGGTTGTATCAGTTTTGTCTTGTGCATAAAACAAACGCCAACGATTCTCTGCCTCCGTTTTGCCTAGTACTATTTATTCAGTACACTAAATCGGATTATTCATTTTTTTCCTATTGTTAATTTGTGTTATGAGCTATAGTTTGCGAATTAAAAATTGTCGTTTGTGCAATACCAGTATATAAACTTTGATCTGTAGGGTGTGAAATGAATCGATCTGTATTTTTCTTTGCAGTTTCTTATCATGGCTGGGTCGGCACCAGAAGGATCACAATTCGATGCTCGTCAATATGATGCTAAGATGAATGAGTTGTAGGTTTCCCCTTCCCTTTGATGGATGCTTAGTAGAGATGCTATGGCTTGAGATATGTCTTTATATTATAATGTATTAGTGATACCATCTTATTATTTCATGTGTAATGCCTACCTGTCTGTGATGCATCCATGCCTAGAATTATATGCTCATTATTGGTTTTATGTGTTCATGGGACCAGACTTGGAACTGATGGGCAGGATTTTTTTACTTCTTATGACGAAGTTTGCGAAAGCTTTGATGCTATGGGATTGCAGGAGAACCTTCTGAGGGGTATTTATGCATACGGTATGTTCATTAATATATTTGAATGTACGATAATTTTTGTTCTTGTATGAGAACTTTAGTTTTTATTGTTTAGCTCTGCATCAAATCTGAGATTAATTTACAGTCAAATTATATGCCTCTTAAGAATCTTGAATACCTGTTGCACTCTCTGTTTTGATTCATGTTGTTGTTATTATTTGTCATTGATAACTGAGCATTTGTGCGGATGTTGTATTACTTCTGAGAAGGTTTTGAGAAGCCCTCTGCAATTCAACAAAGGGGGATTGTTCCTTTCTGCAAGGGGCTTGATGTTATTCAGCAAGCACAATCTGGAACTGGAAAAACTGCCACCTTTTGTTCTGGAGTTTTGCAGCAGCTTGATTACAGCTTAGTTGAATGTCAGGCACTGGTTCTTGCTCCCACTCGTGAACTTGCACAACAAATTGAAAAGGTCATGCAAGCACTGGGGGACTATCTTGGTGTCAAGGTCCATGCTTGTGTTGGTGGGACCAGTGTTCGTGAAGATCAACGCATCCTCGCAAGTGGGGTTCATGTTGTTGTTGGTACCCCTGGTCGTGTATTTGACATGCTGCGCAGGCAATCTTTGCGCCCTGATAACATCAGGATGTTTGTGTTGGATGAGGCAGATGAGATGCTCTCTCGAGGTTTCAAGGATCAGGTCCTCTCATTTTCCTATGCTGTTCTCTTTTATTTGCTTCATTCTATTGTTTGTGGATTTTGGCTTAAAAATACTTTTTAGTTCTTGTTTGTATTTTCACCAAATGTATACAGATAACTGAGCTATAATGGCTATTAATAAGTTGTGCTTTGTCATTTTGATGTACTAGATACACTACACCAATATAGCAGCCTGTTAAAGATGCAAAAGTGCATATTTGACTAGATTTTGGAGCTGAAAGAATAGGAGAAATAGATATCCTGTTTCAGTCTCTTAACTCTTTTCTTTCATATATTGATATTTTATCTCTATAAAATTTGGAAAAAATGCCTGGGACTATTATTTGGGGCAACTTAGATTTTCTTTTTCACCAAGTGTTAGTTTTAATGTTCTTATGGGCAAGAAGATTCAAATACTTACTCTTTTGCCATTTTGAAAATTATGTGTTTTGGTTTGTGTTCTGCATTGGTAGCATGTACATGTTTAATATGAAATACAAAATACCTACAACTTTATCTGCCTTTTGGTTCATTAAGATGTATCCTTCTGAATTCTGACTTTCTTTTTTACCACCTTCCAGATCTATGATATTTTTCAGCTGCTGCCACCTAAGATCCAGGTTGGGGTTTTCTCTGCCACAATGCCTCCTGAAGCCCTGGAAATCACAAGGAAGTTTATGAACAAACCTGTGAGGATTCTTGTAAAACGTGATGAGCTTACCTTGGAGGGGATCAAGCAATTTTTCGTCAATGTAGACAAGGAGGATTGGAAGCTTGAGACACTATGTGATCTTTATGAAACATTGGCTATCACCCAGAGCGTTATCTTTGTGAACACCAGACGCAAGGTAGATTGGCTGACAGACAAAATGCGGAGTCGTGATCACACAGTTTCAGCCACTCATGGAGATATGGACCAAAACACAAGGGATATCATCATGCGGGAATTCCGTTCTGGGTCCTCCCGCGTTCTTATTACCACAGATCTTTTGGCCCGTGGCATTGATGTCCAGCAAGTCTCACTTGTTATAAATTATGATCTGCCAACTCAGCCAGAGAACTATCTCCATCGAATTGGTCGTAGTGGACGGTTTGGGAGAAAGGGTGTTGCTATCAATTTTGTGACAGGAGACGATGAAAGGATGCTATTTGACATCCAAAAGTTTTATAATGTGCTGATTGAGGAGCTGCCAGCCAATGTAGCTGATCTCATTTGATTTAGTCTTCCCATCATTGGTATGCTTTTTATTATGGAGGCCGCTGTCATTATTTTATTTATCATGGCCCAAGGCCTTTCTCTAGCAAGACTTGAACTTAACCCCAAACCGGTGATTTCAAATGGGAATTCTTCTCTAATTTTGGGTCCCAGCGGAATGCGTTGTTGCAATTTTGTTGCTTGCTTGTTTGTATGTCTTACTAAAGATTGTAGATTGCCGCTTTTCTGTGTGTTTTGTTTTAATATCCGTGAGGTGGTTGTGTAAATTTGAAACTTTTTTAACGTTACGTTGGAAATATACTGGATTTATTTTCATTGTCATCCCGAAGAATTGACTTATATAGTTATGTTTACCTGTCAGTCATATGATGCTTGTCCTTAATCTACATATGGAAGCTTTTTTAAGTTACAGTCCTATTAAAATCCATTTTTAGGACCAAAGTATTAGCACAGGGTTTCTCTTAAGTGAATTTGTCCGAGTATGCAAGGATGTCTTCACAATTTATTTGTAGATAAGTACACATTTACTTGTTTACTAAAATTATAACTTTTTGTTTGATAATGTAGCATGCTTCAGCTTACAATGAGGTTTCCCTTACCGAGTGGAGAATTGATTGCTCGTCACGTTTTGTGAATTATGAAGTAGGTTATTTAGAATCAAATCAAACTGTATGCAAAATTGAAAATCCACCTAAAAAGTTGAAAATTGCACAAATATTGATGATCATAGGTTTGGATTGATTTTTTATTTGTAAAATTACATGATTTGGCTTGATTTGTAGTTTGCGGTTTGCATTGTAAACATTCCTAAAAATCATTTTGTAATTAGTATTTTGTTGTTGGATATCTATTTTCTAAGTTTTCATTATTGAAAGTAAGTATTATGAATGTTGTTTTATTTTTATTTTTAAAATTTAGTCGTTAAAATTTGAAAACAAGTATTATACATTGTTTTAAGTTGAAATTACTTTTAAATTGAATAGTTACTATTCAAGTATTGTTGAATTTGAAAATAATTATTGTTTTACTTTAAATTTGATAGTTAAAACTTTTGTTGTTCATTTAAATGTTGATTGTTCAACTAGTTATTATTCAAGTTTTGTCCAATTAGTAACAAATTTTTAAGCATTTTTTAATACTTAGTATGATTTTCAAACTACAAAAATCAAATCAAACTATATCGTAAAAGTTTGATTTGATTTGGATTTCATAAATAATTCAAATTGAATCAAATCATATTATACTTAATTTTCTTGTTTTATTTAAATTAATTTTAAGTCAAAATTACAATAATCGCATGCAAACACTTATAAAGAACCAATATGTGCACTTTGCAATAATAGCAATTGTTTTCAATTGCTGGGTCAACCATTAGCTAAACCACTCATACTACAAGTAGTGATTTGTTGCATACGCTTTCCATGTAGACACATTTTGGCAAGTGGAATATCTTTAGTGGAGATTTCAAATTAGAATCTTAGACTACTTTTTGGTGGATTCCATAATGTCACATAGAATTGAAAAAATCTCTCAAAAATTCTTCCATTTTTTTCTTTAGTGGTGGATCTTATTTTGAAATCTAGATTATTTTTAGTAGGTCTCACATGAATTTTCCTTTTAAATATTTATTAAATTAAAGAATAATTCTCTTCACCTTCACCTTGGCTCTCATTTTTTTTTCTAAATATTTGTGTCCTTTCCCTCCCTTTCCCCTCCAGCCCTCCCTTCGCCCTCAACCACCACGGCCCCCTCCCCTTCCTTTGTCCCCAACCATCATGAGCCTCCCTTCTTCTTTCCTCTTCTTCATACATCTTGGCGTTGCCACACTTCTCTTGGTGTTATCGTGCACAACTCAGCACCGGCTAGGGCCATTGCCCTACCTCGACACCTCCATGACCTACATGTTATGTTTCTTCTTCCCCTTTTCTTTTCTCTTCAGGTCCTATTTCTTCTCCTTCTTCCCATTGGTTCCCACCATTTGCTGTTATGGAGAAAAAGGCATAAAAAATTTTGATAAATGTACAAATCTTCATGGATCATGCATAAGATCCTATTCTCCATGATAAAAATCTTAACTTCCTTTTAGTAGAAGATCTGTTGAAGACCAGATCTTGAACTCAAGATCTTTGTTTAAAATCTGTGATTAAAGATGCTCTTAGAATTTGGAAATTTGAATGTTTCTCTATCAGTTAATACACAAGCAATTTAGAATGTTAAGAATTTTTTAATAAGAATTATCAACTAAAAAATTATATAAAAAAAGATCATCGACTGAAAAAATAAAATACATGTAGTTCATCTTTGTTTGGTGAGTGCTCATCAATTTTTAAAATTGGAGTTCAATTTCTCATTTGATTTTAGGATAAAAGTTTAGCCTCTTCAATTTCAATTTACTTGCGAAATCGTCTCCATTGCTTTTCATCGTATTCAATACCCATGTGGATAAATAGTAAAAAGAAATACTCATAAAATAAGCAATAAATATTATTTAGTCATTTTGTTAGAAAAAAATTAAGATTGTGTTAACAAGCATTCTAAGATATTAATCAATCAGTATTCAATACCTTTTTTTAAAGGTATTTGATACATTTTATTAAAAATATTTAGTAAATTAAAAACAATATAACTTTGTTTAAAGAGACTAATTTTAGTTTGACCAATGACATGTTACTACTTACTGATAAGTGTTTTAATATGTACTGATGAATTTTAATTTCATATTAAATATTAAAATATAATTATAAACTAATAAAATGCTTTCTAGGTATTATATTATATATTAAAAAATGAAAGTAATGCTCCAAATATAATTTCCTGATTTTCTCTCATTATCGACCTCAAGATCCAAATGAATGTTATAAGTTCGGTTATATTTAACCAAAATATCAAATAAAAAATGAATAGTTAAATATTTTTAAAACATAAAAAGAAGACTTATATACAACTTTCATCATCTTATTTTGTCAAATTCATAATTTTAATCTTTCTATTTTAAAATAGGAATGTTTAATTATCTTATTTTAGAAAATTCATAATTGTGATCTAATCTTTAATTTTTTATATATTTTTATTTTGATCCAATTAAATCTTAAATATAATACATTCATTTAAGATATCATCAAGAAATAATTTAATTAATTAAAATTTAAGAAATAAAAGAAATTAATGTAGAGAAAATGAGTTTTTTTAATTCTATTAAAAGAAATTTAAATATGATTTTATTTTAAAATAGAATGACTAAAATTACTTGATTTTTAAAAAATTAAATTATATTTAATTCTAAAAATTATTAAATACTTTAGTGATATTTAATTAATATTTTTTATAACTAAGTTATGTGATACTAAAAAAATATATAAATTTTAATGAATTATATTTTTAAAATAAATTTTAATAAATTTCATATTACTTTTTAACATGATGTATAAATATCAGACTAATCAAATAATCTCAGTCACATCAAACACGATCCCTTCCCTCTTCATTGAAGGTAGTGCGATGAATTTTCAAGTGAATCAATAGGCTCATCTTCGTTTTTTACCGGATAACGAAAAGCATAATTTTTGAAAGCAATGGAAAAGTGCTTTTTTAGTTCGTGGCATAATAATAGGATCCTTCATCAAACACTTGGTGGGCATTAATCAGGTTATTTTTTAGTTGGAACCTGGAAGATTCAGTGGTAAGTGACAATATGTTACAGATAATACAAACAACAAAATAAATAGGAGAGAAAGATTATCGAGATTTAATACTCAAAACAATTTTGCTATAATTGGTTTCAGGTCGTTGCATTTTTATTCCGTGATAATAGGTTTTTTTCCTTAAACAAATAGTTTATTTGGTCTTGAATTGACATTGGGAATATTGTAACAATGACTTACAATTCAAGTATTATTTGTATAATTGTTTGGTCCTTTTACGGAGAGTTTCAATTTTATGAAAGGGATTGGTTGGTTTTCAAAAGGCCATTGTGATTTTGGATTCATGGTGTTTGGCTTTTATACGAGCGTGTTGGGATTTGTGTTTTTTGGGTCACTTGATTAGTCTATATGGGTGGTGTTTCTCGAAGACTATCAGAGACAATTTATATGTAATTTTTTACAAGCAAATTCTGTAAATCTTGTGCGTAAATTGATCCTCTTTGATAAACTTGTTTTGGGGTTGTAATTGTGATTTTTAAAAAATTGTAGAGTATTTTTAAATCTTATAAATCGGTCAAGTTTTTTTAAATCTTTAAATTCATTAAAATAAAATCTTAATCACAAAAATCTTTTTAAAAAATATAACAAATAATAACATTTATACGTAATTTTTTAAAAATTTATAAAAAAATATTAAAATAATCTTTTAAAATCTTAATTCAACATATCCTTCTCAATTTTTCCTTGTTGCATCGTGGCCACAGGAAGCAAAGTTGGTGCAAGAAACATGATCGATTTTTCACTGTTGCTGGGTTTTTCTCACATTTGCGTCGTTGCTTAAGTTTCTCCTTTCAAATTGTATTGTGATCTCGTATTTAGATTTATTTGACATAAAAAGCTTTGATTTTTTTTCTTGACCCTTTTGTAATTTTTTCATTTTAATGCAAAAAGGTGCAAAACTTGTGTGCTTTAGGTTGTTTTCACGATTCTGGAGGGAAATGTGTTTGGATTGATGGAAGAGAGTGGAGTAGAGCGGGATGGAGTGGATGAAAAAGAGGTTTCATTCATTCCTTAAAAAAAGTATTCTTTGCATAATTGGCATCACAATCAATCTTCCAAGACTCAAGTCTCTCCACGACCAAGCCTCACCGTCTCCTTCGTCACCATTTGTTGCATCCGGGGTGGAGAAGCCTTCTCTCATCGCCAACAGACTTATGGAGAGAGATGAAGGGGAGTGTTTTTACGTGATACTTTTGGAAAATAAAATTAAATGGAGTGTCTATTAGCAAATAGAGGAGGTCCAAATAGTAATAGCCGGAAAAAAAACAAGTCGCTTTTATCTGTTGTTGTATTGGGTTATTGAATAAGGATCGGAATTAGTGGTAGATAAATTATCTTACGGGGAATCCTTTGTCCGAGTCAACAGTGAAATCCTCAAGAATTTTTAAAGAGTACACCGTAGACAATGGAAAATTCTAATCTTGCAATTTATAATTTTAATCCTCATTTAATTTTTTATCAGCAATTTTATTTTTCATACTATACAAAATTTACAAATTTGATCAAATTATCAATTTTGTATATGTTTATCTTTATTTTTTACATTTTATTTATTTATTTATTTTATAACAGTTGAAATGAATATGTTAGATTTAAGGTTTAATTAAATTAAAATAAAATATATATAAACTATTTAAAATTAAATTTAAATCAAAATTATAATTTTTTAAAAAATATAAGAACTAGAATAAAAAAATAAATACAAAAACCAAAATTGCAGATAAAAAATTAAAAGAAAAAAAAACTAATGAACATAATTAAAAGAAACATACTAAGATAGAAAGAGAGAAAAAACAGAGAAAGTGAAACTAATAAACATAATTAGAACAAAAAAAAGTCCTATTTGTTTATTTTTATATAAAAGATAAGATATAAGAGATTATAAGCGAAAAATAAAAATAAATTAAATAGAAAATTAAAAGAAAAATGAAGTACTGTTAGTCTAGTACATGAATAATAATAAATCTTGCAAATTTTGGATTCCCCCACAAAACACGGCACCTAACAATGAATATATCAACTCTCCCTAGAAGTCAGTAACAGTGGATGGAATTTAATTTAATTTAATAGTAGTAGAAGACATAGACAAAGCTACAATAAAAATTGAAAGTAAAACTAAGCCAGCCAAAGCCACCGTAGACCGAAGCTCCTAAGGTCTTTGTTGGACCCCACGCCACCACTGTCCATCATATTTTGATAATCTTTCTAATAAAAGAAGAAGAAAAAGGTTAAGGGCTGAAAAGAGAGATAATATATAACCCCTTTGGCTCTTTCATTCTTCTTTCCTTTCTGCCCAATTTCCCATGGAGGAGTTTCAAAGATCAAGGTCTTATGCAAATGGGCAAATGATGCAGATAGATAACTACTATGGAGCCCCTAGGCCTTATGATTTCAGTCTCAGAACTTATAGTGCTTCCTATGCTCAAACTCAAATGGGTCCTAATAGGGACTTGAAGTTGAAGAAAGGAAAAAGCATTTCTGCAGGGTCTTCTTTCTCTAAATCTTGGAGCTTGGCTGATCCTGAGATTCAGAGGAAAAAGAGGGTTGCTAGCTATAAAATGTATTCTGTGGAAGGAAAGATCAAAGGGTCCTTCATAAAGAGCTTCAGGTGGCTTAAGAACAAGTACTCCCATGTGGTTTATGGCTGGTAGTGGTTTAATTAATTGCTACTTGTATTTAAATTTCCGGTTTTTACATACGTGAGATGTTGTTTATGAGAAGAATTGTAGATTAATCATTGATGGGTTATGATCGGTTTACTTGAGTTCGTCAAAGGTTGTCTATATGTGAAATAATTTGTTGCTTATTATTGGGTCCTGAAATTAAAGATATTCTCTGAGGGGTGAAATGAAATTATATTTATTTTGTCATGTTTTTTTTTTTTTTTTTTTAAACTTGTTGAAGGGTCTGAAGGATTAAATCATGCGAAGTGAGGCCTCTGCTATTTGTATTTACGCAATCATGTCTTCAATGATTATCATTATTTGGTTGCAAACAACCCTCTACTTTAAAACAGAATTAGTTTTGCAACAAATAGCTTCAAGAGAATTTGCTTACATATATGTTTCCACTAAATGTTTAGGTCATTTATTTCCTCCGAGATATTTGTTGCCCCGTTTATTAACAACATTTGATGTGTTAAAAACAATTGTGTGTTTTGGTGATCAAGCTATACTTGCTCTTGCATGGAATGGCTATTGTCAAAAGAAATGATTGGGAGGAATAGCTTAGTGTGATATGCACCACAACTCCACAAGCCACAAGACAGATATGGTGGTTTGAGATGAAGTTTCTTGTAGAGTGTAGTTAAATAAGGCAGTGGCCAGGGTCTATAGAAAGAGTCTGATTTGCACACAATCAATCGCGTGCTATTTTTGTTTGAGTGAAAAGGAAACGAAAAGGGGAAAAGATTACTTGCTTTCTTATTAGTGTTTGGTATGTTGGTTGGGAGGGAGAAAGGAAGTCTAATGGATGCGATTTTGATGAGCCAACCATGTTTTACATCTTTCTCTTGTGAAATCTGGCTGGTAGTAGAAGGGATGATTTGGTTGGGTTTCAGAGAATATTGACTAGAAATCCGATTATTCTTTTTAGTTTGGATTTGTATTTTTTTTTTGAGTAACATATATTTTAAAAAAATAATAAACAATAAAAACATTTGAAAAATAAATCAAGCTGTATATTATGTCAAGATTGAAGACCGAGGCTGGTTGGTTTTATATTATTTTTCTTAAACCGATACCTTACCCAAAATAATTTTATTAAATAGGTTTACCCAAGATAAATTATATTTGATATTTCTTAAGCCAAATTAAATTGTGGAACTGATTCAATTATTTTTTCTTTAAATTCAGTTGGTCAACTCCCATCCATTTACACGGAAAAGAAATAACTTTCTTGTTTTTTACAAGGGAAAAGAAATAGCTTTTGGGTTGATATCGTTTCCCTTTATTTGTTATATAGTTTTTGTTTTGAGCAAATCAAATTTAGAATTTATTTGTATTGACCTCATTGTTGCCGGATAAGAGCTCTTTTAATTAAGTATTTCAAGATGATTGGTATAATTTATTTAACTTTAACCTCACATATTTACTAATTAGGATAAGTTAAACAACCCCTTATATAACCAATGACAGGTAAAATTTCCTAAACATGCCTATAGATGTTCAATTTATGTTTAATCACATAACTTTTGACTACAAACATATTTTGCTTAAAAAAAATACTTATATAAAAGCAATGTTTTTTAACAAAGTATAAAACAATTATAGGATCCATTTTAACTTCTTAAGAATTGTAATTCTCCACTAGAGAAAAAACTCATTTGAAAATTTTAAAATCTCATATGGAATTGTATGTCAGCAAAAAAGTGTAGTATATTTGTCTTGGTCGTGAAGCTAACAACTAACAAGGATCTTCGGCGCCGCCTATAAGAAAGGTATGTTTACACTACTTTGAGAGCTCCATTTACCCGCCAATGACGTCGTCCTCATTACGCAACTTCACCGTCTGAATTCTGAATTTATGCCATCACCACGCTATCAAATACCACTCATTGTCACCGTTACAACCACGATTTTTAGTTTCTTTTCTTTTGTTAGCTTCGTATACTTTGATTATTTTATTGATTTGAGACATGAGAAAGAAACTTCAAATTAGCATATTAACTAGGCAAACCCAACCCAACCCTGGGTTGACCTAAATCTAGCTCGATTCAACTCTACCAATTTTTTTTTTAAATAAAATAATAATAATAAATTACTCATAAAATGACCTACCAATTATATAAAATAAATAAATAAAAATAATCTAAACATAATGTTATAAATTACTCATTACCAAATAAATAATATAAATAAATTGTCTTATCACGAATTGTTAAAAAAAATTATCATCATGAGTTAAATAAATATAGTGTAAAGCAACAAAACAAAATAAATTTCATAATACTTCATAAAGCATAATGCCCAATTAAACAATAAACGATCTATAAAAATCGATGGGTGAACCCAACTTAACACGTTATATGGAACTAAAAGACGCATGCCAAGTCTCATGGCTTTATGGCTTGAAGGTATCTTCTCAAACCATCAAAGTGTAAGCATAAAAAAACGCATCAAAGTGTGAGTTTGAACGAAGCATCAAAACACTAAAAGAAATTAGGATTTTACATGCCAATGTACTGTAATTAAGACAGTGAATAAATAACAGGAAAAAATATGTTTTTAGTTCACATATTTTCACTTTATCTTATTTTTAGTCTCTCAAGTTTTATATCATCTAATATAGTTCTTATAATTTTATTAAAAACATGTTTTTAATCCTTCCGTACATATTAACAAATAATTGACTGTGAGAATTTTATTATATTTTTTAAAACTTAATAACAATGACATGATTTTTTTTTAAAAATAATTATAATGTCTCCCTAAACACAATAAATCCTAATTTTCAACTATTCCATTTATGTCTTCGTTTTTACATTCATTCTTTAATAGTTTGTATTGCAAATTTATGAATTCACACGATTTCTCATTGATGTCTATAGTAGGAATTGTGGTTCAAAATTCACACCTTATTATCCAAAATCAGAACAAAAGAAATGTGCATATGAGAAAAAAATATTGTTGTTGAAAGCGAGAACTAACAATGATTCACTTCTCAAGAATTAACTCCGTATGTGAAAAATATGTGCAAATGAACTAAAAACAAAGTACATGGATTATGAAACTTCATGAACTAAAAATAAGAAAAATAATAGTATAGGAAATAAAAACATATTTATCCTATAAATAATTAAAAAAATAATTAAAAATAGAATTGACAAATTAGATTGATCAATAAACTTGTCCACGTTAAGTTTGTGGGAAAAGATCTGAATTCAGTACAAAAATATTATTAGGATCTTATACTCTTAGAAAGAAACGATAAACTTTAAATATGATTAAGTTCAACTAAAAATTAATTTTATAATAATCCAAAAAATAAAAACTTATAAAATAGCTTAGCGTATCATTGCCAAGACGTAAAACCCTAATAATAGCAAACAAACCAAAAAATCTAAACTTGTCAATTCAAAGTGGAATTGGAGCTGTGTCAGGCCCATTTCTTTCTAGCTACAAATTTATTGGGTCTAATTTAGTTTTATGTCATACTAGTGAACCACTAGGGTAGACTAGTCCTAATTAAAAGTAAATAAAAAAATAAGATTTTTTTTTTAAATATGCAAAATCCTTTGAAATAAGCTAAGTACTGTAGGTGGCTACCCAAGCTTGACCTTAATTATAAATTGGTTGGGTAATCTA
The DNA here is from genome assembly GCA_007407185.1 of Glycine tomentella. Classification (NCBI taxonomy): domain Eukaryota; kingdom Viridiplantae; phylum Streptophyta; class Magnoliopsida; order Fabales; family Fabaceae; genus Glycine; species Glycine tomentella. The sequence continues at coordinate 1,551,766 of PYAF01001671.1, read as the reverse complement.
TTGGGTTGAGCTGAATTTGTTACGTCAAATTAAAAGTCACGCCAGAGATATTAAAAATTATAATACACAACTTAGAAAGTAAAGTTTTAACTTTTCTGATAACTTAATTTTGTCATTTTAGCTATTTTTTCAAGAAAAAGGTTTTGTAAGTGTGTTTGATCCATTTTTTTTTTTACTTTTGTTCTTAAAAAAATAAGAATTGGGCTAAACATAACATTATATAAAAATACTTTAAAAAAACAAGTCACTTATTTTTAAAAGAGTAAATTGTTAAAAATAAGTAGCTTATAATATAGCTAATGAAAGAAACTCAAATTTAGCTTATCCGGAACTATTTTTCAAACGACCACGATTTGAATCATATAAAAGTATTTATAATTAGTGTTTGACTCAATGTTTACTTATAATGAAAAGTTAAGCTAAAAATAAATTGGATCAAACACACATCTAAAAGCCATTTCCCAACAAACTTATCAAAACAAAATTTAATTTTGATTATAATAACAATTGATTAAAACAGTAATAAATTATACATATTATAAATCATTTGAAATAATCTAATTTTGGCTTTCCAAGTGTCTTAATTAGACATTCTTAATATTTTGTCTTCTTTTTTTCTTTTTTGAAATGCATTTCACATATTACTCATAATTGATAAAAAAAAACATCTTATCGACTATCTCAAATTAACATCCTTTTAAGTTTTAAATGTATTTCTAAATGAAATTTTAACAATTATATTAAAAAATATCAATCAATAATTTATACATTGAAAGGTATATATTTATAATAGATTTTGATTTTAATCATTATATAAGTTTTTACTCTGCGGGTTCATCAGAGAAATGATCCTTATACATTAAAAAATAACAGTGGTTTTAATTTTGTTATCAGGTCTCTGAAAACCGTTTAAAGAATGATAGTATTGAATAAATAATTAATCACAATTAACAAATCCTAGACACAAAACAAAAAGTGGGCCGGGCACGCAGGGCAGAGGGAGGAAGAAAGTAAGGGTCGAAGAGAATGTGGGAATCAATTGTTTTGACGGTGGTTGCCACAGCCGGCAACAACATCGGCAAAATCCTACAGAAGAAGGGCACTGTCATTCTTCCCCCTCTCTCTTTCAAGCTCAAGGCATGTTTCTCTTTTCTTAATTCCACTTTTTTTTTTTTTTTTCCATTTTCATATGCCCATGATTTGGTTCCCGTTTACCATTTATGCGGTTGTATTTTTTGGAACTGTGAAATTGGGTACATGCACGTGCATATGTATTAACGTGGGATTTTGGGTGGAGGAAAATTGGGTAAAGATTCAATTTTTCGTTGAAGCATCAGGAATTCACTGTTTGATTAAGGATTAACATTGCTATTTGTTTTTTTTACAATTGTGTTTGCAGGTCATAAGGGCATATGCTTTGAACAAAACCTGGCTCATAGGTTTTCTAATGGATATATTTGGGGCAGTGTTGATGTTAAGGGCATTAGCTCTTGCTCCTGTAAGTGCTCTAGCTATATCTATATTTGAAGGGATGTTTCTTTATCATTAGCAGGATCTTATAGTCTTTTGCCTAGATTTTTGTCATGTGTAATTTGGTTGTTTTTCTGATTTAGGTCTCTGTCATCCAACCAGTTTCTGGCTGTGGACTGGCAATTCTCTCAGTCTTTTCTCATTTTTATCTCAAGGAAGTTATGAATATTGTTGATTGGGTGGGAATTACCTTGGCAGGTGTTGGCACAATAGGTAATGTAAGTTTTAGATTGCCAAAGTAGAGTGTTCAGTTTAATGCTTTTATTTCCTTTAACACAGCAAGGAACATGGCTGTTGAAGTAATTATAAAATGTCTATATTCTGTTTCTATTGGTCTGTCCCTCTGTTTGTGTTGTGTTATCATGTGACACTAAGTACTGACAGAAAAATCTTGTGCATTTATTAACAATTCTTTTTGTTGATTATGATAGACTAACAGAATTTCTAGGTTTTTATATAGGTCAGGATTTGAATCTAAACCTAAAAGTTATGGTATGACCATTTTTATTTTTCTTTATGGTGCAGTATGCACTTGTGTTTTGTAGCAATGGATAGAGATTTCGTGGAATTTTCCTTTTTTTAATCTAGCAGCTTATAAAATTAACTTTTGGAATCAGTTGCCAACATCACGTGTCATTCTGTTGAAATATGATTTGTGTTCATTTCTCCAATTTGTTAACTATTGTTTGCTCTTTTAGGAGTTGGTGCTGGAGGTCAGGAGCAAGAGGCTGCTGCTCTATCTATATTTCACATACCGTGGCTGGCATTTGTTGTTTTCATCTTGTTTGTAGGTACCCTGTCTTATGTTTTGGTCCATTAGTTACCAATTTTGTTTAAAGTCAATATGAAGACCTTACTGTGGTCTCTTGGAACTAATTATGCAGCATTATGATTTCTTTTTTTGCAAACCTGATTGCATGATTACAAGACTCGTAGTTTTGATACATTATTTTATTAATAGTTATAGTATTTTTATTGGATTAACTTTTCTTCATTGATGCAACAAAGTAACATTACCATCTTATAAAATAGTTATTGTTCCTAATTGTTAGAAACACTTGTACAGATAATGCTTAATGGATGGCTTCGTATATTCAAACGCAATCGAAGAGAACAAGAGATGGTAATTCTTGCTTTAATCATGATGGGAAGCCTTTCTTACATGTTTATACCACTTATGGTAATTCTTTGGTTGCTTGACATTTTTAAGTGATGCAGATGGAATATGATGTTGTTGAGGAAATTATTTACGGCTTGGAATCTGGAATTTTGTTTGGGTACTGTTACTTCCCTACTATATTTATATATTGTGGTCTCGGATGGACACATTTCACTTCCTTCATTTGCCTCAACTCCTTAATATTGTCATGAAGATTATGACAAATAAGTGTTTTACCCTTAATGATATTATCTGTACTTGTCGATGTTTTTTTCTTTTAAATAAATACTGTTTTAGAGAGAATAATGCAGCTAGTAGGATAACAAGTCATGTAGAATAGAAAAGTAAAAGGAAAAAAATGCAACAAAACTGTCCTTTCTATCTGTATAGTGTATACAAATCAAGAACTGGAAGTTTCTTCAAAATAATTATCAGCAGATTACCATGGTCAGAGAGATCATAGATACAACTCTATTCCATATGTAAACAGATACCTCAATGTGATCATTCCTTTCCATTTATAACAAACATGATCTGTTTTCTTGTTAATAATCAGCTTCTTAAAAATAGTCAATTTTATATAACTGCTTACAATAGTTTATTTGTGAAGCCTAAACCTTAGTTTTTAGATTTGTCAGTTTTTATTGTGTGTTATTACTTTCCGTTGGCTATGAACAAAACTTGCAGATAATAAGATTATAAGATGCACACTCCGGTCCTTTATATAAGAAACAAATAATTAATTCATCAAGACTAATAAAAATAGGTAAGTTAGTTAATCTTAATGAATAATGTTAGAATTTACATTTCATTCCAAAAATACCCATATAATTAAATGATTTAAGTAGTGGTAATATTTAATGACGCTACACATAATTCAAGGGATAATATTTTTTTCACCAATGGGTGTATCTTATATGGTTGACATGTCAATAAATGCATCCACTTGCAAGGAGAATGAGTGTCCATCTCGTTAGTAGCTTTCATAATAAATTAGGGTATAAAAGAGAATTAACAATTAACACATCTAAAACTAGGTCCATGTTTCTTATAATAAGGACCAAAAATATGTACTCATTTGTTTTTTATATAAAGGACCGGAAAGAGTATTATTTACACATACAGAGCACAAGTTGATCATAAGTCCTTATTCATAATTGTGTTATTATGAAAATGCAGGATGGCATCTGTAATATCAAAGATGGGGTTTCTGTTCTTGGAGCAAGGCTTCCCCAAGCTGTTGGTTCCTATTTGCATCATCATAAGTGTCTGTTCAAGTGGTACAGGCTTTTACTACCAGGTATTCTGAAGACCTCTTTCATGCCATTTACTTTTGTGTGAACTGTTACATACCTTGAGCCTAAGGGACATATCAATGTATGGATGGGGGGAAGGTGGGATTTCAGCCAAACTGGCTTGATATTTGTCCAAGTTCTGCTTTGTGAATTTCAGATACACTAACATCTTCTGTATTTACTTCCCCAACATGCAGACACGTGGTCTAAAGCATGGGCGGGCTATTGTAGTTTCTACATGTGCCGCAGTGGCATCAATTTTGACTGGTGTACTTGCTGGGATGCTTGCTTTGGGTGAGCGACTCCCTTCGGCCCCAAAAGCTCGCTTGTTACTTCTTCTTGGATGGTAATAATAAATGTTATGCTATTATTTCTCTGTGCATTTACATCCCTTTCTTTTTAAAGCCGTTCTATGCAGAAATGAACTCCACTCTTCTATACCTCACCCCATCTGCAAATATTTACATTGCATTTTTGAGCATTTTCTGTTCGCTTCTAATCTTTGATGCAAGTCTTTTTCTGATTTGGTTGAATATACATTGCATATCACCAATGTTATGGTAATTCTCAAACAAGATAGACACCTTCATGTTCTTGTGTCAGGAATATGTTAATCGGAAAGATTTTGCTGCAGGCTACTTATTATTGTTGGGGTGATTTTACTAGTTGGTTCAACAAAGCTAGTGAGATTCTTTCGATTTTCTTCACACCACTTTAAGAATTATGGCCCTAGAAGATCCGGAACTTCCTGTGTTAGGGAACCTAGCCCAACTGCTGTCATTCAAGCAGCGACCTTAAATCATTTACTCTCATCATCTTCCAAAGAAAAAGCTTGACTCGACTTGAGCTGGAAAATGATCCTTCATCCATTCTCAGGATTCACCCTCACCCTTTAAAGAAGAAGAGCCCTTTTGTAAGGTTAGATTGTTTGTGTACAGTGGTTGCTTTATCAGAGGGCATGAATTTTTAGGGATCATTCCTTCTGGCTCACGTATTTTACGTGAAAAATCATTACCTTTTCTGATGCCACTTGTATAATTCATGAACTTCCAATATTTCTCAATATTGTATATGAAGATGGTACAGCCAGATGCAGAATGCTAGCATATCACGGAAACAAATTGCAGGGTGCAGTTGAGAACAATTTATTCCTAATTTCCTATTCTAATCTAGTAGCAGTGTTCTTTGAGATTAGGTTTGACTTCCGTTACAGAGTAATAGGACAAGGCTGTACTTTATCCTCTGGAAACTATCATCGTGGCAAAAGTGCTGATTCCATCAAAATTAAGGCTACAAACCCTCCGTTGAAGGGAAATATAATGATGATTTGATCCTGATTGTTAGATGAGGGAGAGTTTACTATTTGACATTTCTAAAGTGAGAGGGTATATTATATTTCCTTTTAATTTAAAGTTAAGATTGTGAGGTATTTTAATCAAAATCAAGAGGTAGATATATTCTTATCTTTTCACTTTACACATTCTTTTACTTTTTTTTATTGATGATTGCACATTCTTTCTAGAGAAATCAAATATGATCAGTGATAGTATAAGTTTCAAGCCGAGATAATTCATGCAGATGGTCAAGTGACTCAAGTCACGATTTAATTCAGTGATAGCATAACTTGCGCATCCTTTAAGTATTTAAGGTTCATCAATCATCATACATAGCGAAAACTAGAGATTCAAACCATAGGATGTTTTTAGGGGGAAAAATTCAAGCAAGATGGATGAAATGAATGAATGCCTTAGGTGTTATTTATGATAAAATTGTATTACTCAAGTTTAAAGAAAAAAAATATTAAGAATATTGCATTAGATGAGTGAATAAACTATATAAGATAGATTTTTGGATCTGTCACTATAAATTAACAGTTCGTAGCTTTCTTTGGTTAAACTTTTATTTAATGAAAATTAAATTGTTAATACTATTTTTGTTAGTTCACACTAACAGTAAAATACAACTATACAAATAAAGAATTTTATTAGTATAGAAAATTGATATATATTAGCATAACATTAGATGCTAATGTAATACATCATAGTGTTAGTGCAAAACAAGAAAATGTGGATTAAGCGTCCGTCAAAAGTCGACGCTGCAAGCAAAAATACTGACACTATTAGTAAATTAGCGTTGGCTAAACAATGACCATGTGGCATAAATTATAAAGGTTGACACTAACTTCTTTGTATTGGTCTGATCAATTTGTCGTTTAATTAAGACAGTCAAGTTCTTACTATAAAGGTGGACACTAACTCACATTAAGGAAGTTTTTCACATCAAAACTTCTTACTATCATTCTTCTACCTTTCTACACTTATTAATTTCACCTCATTCTGTGCCTATTTTGAGCTTCTAGAAGAAAAAAAAATAGTCCGACAATTCTCAATATTTCCTTTGCCATATGTCTATTTTTTTGTGAGGTAGAGAGGGTCCCCTTGTTAATTTTCCCAACAGTTCTTGGACAGGTTTCACATGTCAGTTGTCAAGACTATTGTCGATCTTAAATTATAACAAAAGAGTAAGGTGGGATCTGGATTCGCTGCAGTAGGAAAATTCCTGCATTCACAAATTCAGTTGATCGCAATTGTTAAATATGGATCACTCATAATTTATCCCAATAATATCAATATTCATAATTAAAAGGTTCAAATTCATGAGAATGCGCGAATACAGAGAATCCATTTCCAGTAAGGTGATCTCTACGTCATACGTGGTTATTATTGCTTCTTATTTGAAGTATATTGTCAATAGTCAATACTCAATACTAAAAATGAAGTGGCACAAATAGATAATAAGGCAGTGGTGTCTTGAATATCATTACCCTTTCATTGGTTCACACTGCGAATCCGGAGGTTAAAAGGAACTTCAACTGTCGAAAGTTTATCTGAATAGTGACATGAGTTGGTTGAATATGAGCACAATGAGATTGAGAGATGAATATGGTAGGGACCCCAAGACACAAAATGTGCAGTTGAATACCTCTGCAATCCTTTCATAGTGGGTCTGATAAACAGTTAACAACGTACTTTTCAAGAGGGCAGCAAACAAATTATGATCACGAAAGAACAAAGGGCGGAGAGGGACCCCTCAAGGAAGTAATAGCACTCTCCACTGGGCTTTATCTTGTGATTTAACCATATCATGTTGGTCCACCATGACAAGGGCCAAGACGCGGAATGTACTGTGCAGTGAAAAATCCATGATGCATAACTAGCTCACCACTGCTGATAAGTGATAATCATCCCTTACAGGCATCATGAGACTCGTGACCTGAGACCAATCTCAAGGTGACTTAACCGACACAAGAGGACAGTGGAAGAGCCAATTAAATGACTGATCAAAGGGAAAGAACCATACAATGCAGGTCCTGCTGAATAGTTCTTTGAGAATTCATGTCTGGTGCAATGCCAATAAGCACACTCAAACATGGCCACTCTTGTCCTATTGAGCACTACATATATTAATCAGATTAATGGCTCACAAATTGATTCAGCATACAAGAGTCAATTTCTATGGTCAATGTCAGTAAAATTACTATATTTTGGATAAAGTTCAGAATGACTGTTAGGTATATTATTATCGTGCATGTAAATAATTTTAGTTTAATTAATAATATTGAATTTGAGTTTTAGAGTAATATGCAGTTGCATGTTTAATATTGAGAGAGAAATTTGTTATTTATAATAATTTTATTCAACTCGAATAAAATTGTTTTATGTACTAAAAATACTTGTAATTTATACCAAAATAATTGATACGTATTTGGCCTGTGACCACTTTTTGTCACACCTCGCATATTTTACCACAGAGTGGCTGTACTTTGAGTATCATAGTTCCAAAACTGTAACTATTTCTTTTTTCAAACTCCATTATTAGAGTCTATTCCCAAAACTGCATTGTTTTCACTTTGAATAACTTGACCAGGGAAACAAATATGGAATAATGTTTCTGAGACAGTATCTTTAAATGAGTATGTTTGCGCCATTAACATTGGAAATATTTGAAATATTATTATTTAAAACGAATAAAACAATACCAAAACAAAGAGAGTTACAAACGCAGACCATAACTTAGATACTTAACAATTCTATATTTCTATCAACATATTTTTTTTTTCATGTCAGCGAATTTTTCTATATTTCAAAACCTTTCATTATGCATTAAATATGCACTTCTCCATGTATAGTCATGTGATTTAATTTGCAGCATTCTTAAACTGTTGATTTAATATTCTTTTATCCTTGGTAATTAATTAATTAATTAATCTTCCTCTTCCTCTTGTGTTATAAGCTATTCTTCTTGCACATTTAGCTTTGATTGAATAAAAGAAAAATTCAAACAAACAAACTCAAGTCAAATCCATATATATATATATATATATATATATATATATAATATCAAGCTATGAAAATGTTATTTCAACAACTTGGATCTCTAATATTTTGCCACGTAAACAATTTAATAATAATCCACATCCTGTGGTCAGTGACATTTTAGCTTGCTTGAACTTGATTTAATTATAATGACTATGAACTTTGTTTTGTTTTAATTGTTGAATATTGCTTGGTCTCTGTGATGACATTAGTTACTCAAGCCCTCATTACTTAGTCAGAGTCTCAGAGGCATAAGTAATTACGTTTCAATCCTTATCCAACCATATGCATTTTATGGTTAACTATAGACTTGAATTTCATTATTTTGTATGTTGCACTCGTCGATCGTTTTATTATTGATATTTTTACTCTTTAGCTCCGCACATTGCTCAATGCTCACAAAAAGTAATTTTGTTCTTGTTCATTGGACTTTTTTACCATCTTTTCTCACATATTGAAAAGACTTCAATGGCTATAAATGTACAAACAACAACCAATTGTGAAGTTTTCAAAAGAAAAAAAATTTGCCCTATTTTAATTGGAATATAAGTTGTGTTAAGTGTTAACCAATTATATTATCACGTGTTTTATGGAAGATATAATTAAAGACATACGGTGTTTATTATATAAAAATATTAGAAAACGCTTCTTAATTAAATAAAAATAAGTCTATTTATTTCCCAACACATGCAATGTCTGCGTTTACACTCAATCATTCTTCACTGCTTGTAATTTTAGTAAGAAACCAGAAGAATGTGATCTGGAAGTAAAAATAGGAGAAGATGTCATGCCGTACGTAGAAGCCTAAGTTTAAATATTCGTGTAATCAATACTCTAAAATAATGAAAAAAAATTATGTACATGCATGTCACACATAAGATACATATAGGATGATTAAAATAGAGAAAGACATCAAAGATTATTTATGATCACAAAATATCTACTAAATTAAAAGATAAGTTTTATCATATTGTTATATATTTGACTAAACTCTAGATAATAAATGTTAGACTTTAGAGAGATAAATAAGAGAAAAAAGTCAAAGTGACAAATGAAAATATTAAATTAGATGTAGTCATACAAGATAGGATGTGAAATAATTGTATACAAGAAAAGATTAAAAAAAATAACAAAAATCAATAAAGGTACTTTAGATATTTGCAAAAAAACATTTAAGTGAGACAATAAATAAAATAGTTTTTAATTTCATGAAAAGGAGATGGAAGTCCAAAAAAACATTAAAAAAATGATAAAAAAGAATCCTATGCAAAATAACATTATGGTGATGCTTTGGTCTTTAACCAAGTTAAATCACATCGTGATATCGTGGAATCTAAATATTTATTTTCATTTAGTAGTACAAAACTTTGTTATTATCTTCTGTTATTTTAGTAAAAAAAATAATTTATCTATAAAAACAAATAAAGTTGATTTTCAATATGAAAGAGAATAAGCTTCGAATTTCATACTATTGTACCTCATGAAGTCATGGTAAGCTTCATAAAAAGTGTTCAGGTTGGCCAAAATTGTAGGTTGTCCTTGATTAACCTATCTTGTCTAATTAAGGCACTACAAAGTGGAGCCAACCCATTACGCACAACTGAAATTCTGCTCACGAAATGCTTATCATTTCTTTTCCATTTCCAAGTACTTTTGCCTTTAATGAGTGGTAACAACCAGATATGACTATCTCACAGGGAATCAATTGACCATTAAATGAAGGAAAAAGAAAATGATGAAAAGCAGCAAAGCCAATATATAAGCACTCCAGTCATAAAAACAACGTAGTACACGGTAGCAAACAACATATGGCCCCATCTATGCAGGCTCTTGTATACATCTCAAATGATGAAGAATCACATCATAAATCAATTTTCGGAGAAAAAACCTTCCATCAGTAACAGTACTCTCACTCTGCATCTGGATAATTACCTAATTGCTTCATCTGCCAGCTCTCATGAGGGGCAACATGTTCGTGCGAAGGAGTGTAGTGCTGCAAAAAGGAAAAGTCAGCTAAAATTCAAGTTCAACACAGTAACTTGTACACTTCTTTTATCCCTCAAAGAAATAAGACAAAAGAGAGAGAAGAGAAAACACGGTCCCTTTGTGTATGATCATTTTAAGAGTGTTTTTTATTTTTTATTTTTTTTAAAATCATATATCCTATATAAGCCTTCATGTTTACGATTGCCACATAAGCAGACAAGTCCTAAATGACAACAATTACTCAACTAAGTGCTTAAGGCAGCAAAGTCTAACTTGACAACTGTCACACAACAAAGTGCCTAAGGGGTCTTATGTCTATGCATTACAATATTAGCATTTTATAATAATGATAGATTTTCAGTTATTTTTTCCTCATGACCCTAGTAAACCAATTTACCATTAATTTGAACAAAAAATTATATGTACGCATTTTTAATGTGTTTTCCTTTTAAAAGGGTAAGTGGAAAATGGCTAGTTGAAATTAGACCTCCATCTTCATCATAAGTTCTTTGGCTGACGTAGCAGAGACAACTATATTCCGTGCACAAGGCTTAATGAAGCCTTCTTTAACACCATTGTCAAATAATGCAAGCAAACAGTTATAGTAACCGTCAACATTCAGTAGACCAACCTGTGCAGTATGAATATTGAGTTAGCACTTGATTGTTATATTAAAGATTTTGTACTACATAGTAAAAATACTATGTTACCGGCTTTTTATGGATTCCAAGTTGGGCCCAAGTTATCATCTCCAACAGCTCCTCCATGGTTCCATATCCTCCTAATTATAAGGGGAGGCATAATAAGGACAGTGAGAGTCCATATAGTACATAATCAATACAACAACAATCCAAAACACCAAGAATGCAAACTAATTTCCGTACAATTAAGAACGATTTTAGTGGCATTCACATGTATAAGACATGTAATCATCAATTATTTCCTAAAATTATTTGAGAGCTGTTGATGTAAAAGTACCAGGGAGAGCAACAAATGCATCAGCTTCTTGAGCCATTGCAGCTTTACGCTCGTGCATATCTGAAACAATTCTCACTTCACCTACTGTTTCACCAGATATCTGTCAAAATTGCAAGAATTCAGTGATCATATTTTCTCCATCAGAAGCATCTAGAAATTATTTCCATGGCAAAGGGGTCATTATCAAAAAGAACAACCATAAATTAGTCTTGCTACCAAGTAACAAGTTACATGCAAATGCATTGGTGGTAATCATATAATAATAACACAAAATCCTAGGAATAAATAAAGCAATTGATTAATTAACTGCATGTGGACAGAAAAATAAACAAAATGATTAAAGATTGTTAAAGAAGTTGCTAAGGTGGTGGTACAAATACCTCGAGAGGCATGAGAGCTTTTGGAATGATCCTGTACGTGGAATGAGGGTAAAATGTAAAGTAGAAACAAACAAATGATGAGACAATGTAATCAATTATCAGTAACACTAAAAAGTAATTTTTCTTTTTCTTTTTATGCACATACCCTAGGACATGGCAGCCTCCATCATACACTCTCTGAGATATTAAGCCCATTAGCCCAACACTGCCCCCACCATACACCAAGTCTATGTTCCTCTTAACCTTCAATTCACACCATATAATAATAGATATAAAAAACAAAATAATGATGATGAAGAATTCTTCACTCTCTATACAGGGCACAAAATGCATTCATACAAAATTGTTAAAGCTATCAAAAAAAAAAAAAAGGACGCACCCCGAAAAAAAAAAGTGTTCTTTAACAAAGTAAACAAATTCATCATCATAGAAAACAAGTGTTCCTTTACGTTAAGCACCAGTTATGTAGAACAGAATACATCAAAAGTGAAGAAAACGGTACGGAGGATGTGCTCTGAGACCATATAAAATCCATTTTAGGGTGAGAAAGATTGAAGACCAGAAGAATATAGTGATGCAAAAGAAAACAACGAACCAGTTCATTGCCCAATTGAATCGCAGCGTCACTGAAGACTTGTCGGTTGCCACTGTTGCTGCCACAGAATACACACACGGTCTTGAAATTGCTTCTGGGGTACCCTTCCTCCATTCAAAATCGATGCTTTCTTTGCGGGTTTTTCAATTCAAACGAAAACCATTCATTGGTAAAAAAAAAAGGGCAAGGCTTAACGCGTATGAAGATTATATATAATATTGTGCTTTTACTTTAATGGAGTAACTTTTAGAGCTACATATGAAGAAAAGCCAGAAACTTTCTTTGAAGGGATGATCCTAAATAGAGCATGTAAGAGAAATCGTCGATGAGACGGGGACTCATTTTTTGTGAGCAAAGCACGCCCACCCCACAACATGCTCTTATTTCTTTTCCAATCCTCTACGTCTTTTTGTCGGCTTTGTAAACTTTAATGTACACAGTACTATTAATTGACACTGCCAGAGAGAATAGTGTGAATTTTAGGGTTGTTTTCTATTCTTTTCTCTGACCATCATCATCTATGTCATTCATTAACCGAGATAGTAATTTATTAATTTCAATCATACATGATACCAATTGACCATTAAATTTTAATTTTAATAGAATTTTGTGAAGACGTGTCTGGTGAGAGTATCTTCTCGTAAAAGGCGCTAAAATTGACTATTCTTAAGGATTTTTAGTTAAGATTAATTAATGTCTCGTGCTCTCATCATATATATACGCTATAATATAATACTATATTATAGTGAAATGTGATTATATTGCTAGTTATATTAAGAAAGTAGTCGAATTTTCTCTGAAATGATAGGGAAAAAGGGTGAAATGATCATCTGAGGTACAAACTCTTTCTATCATGGTCAACTAGTGTTGGTTCAAGAATTTTAGTAAGTTCAAAAGATTTTAACGGCGACAACTTGTCTTTAATTAATCAATAGTTATATTGAAATTATTCAACCATGTTGATACGTTATTTTTGAGGGTTCTGCTTCCCCTCCAAAAACTATAATAATGATGTTTTCGTGGTTATATGTAGAACTGTGAATTTTATTTGGATATGCTTTTTTTTTTATTGTAATTTTATTTATACCCGGACACTGTTGTAGTTTGTGTTGGAGAATAAGGAAGGATATGAGACATTGGAAGATCAAATCAAATAAGGCTACATAGAAATATAACCTGAAAAAGAAAACAAAAAAAAGGTGTAGGAACATTTATGATTTTTTTTATGTGTGTGTGATAAAACATTTATGATCGCACTAGTTGCTGTGAGGTATCGAATAAATTTCATCCTCTCGTTTGTTAGCTATTCCAAAATCCAAAGAGATGGCTCCTTTCAGTTATCGGAAAAAAATAATCCAAAGAGATGCCTTCATATTTTCTTTTTTGCTTATCTATGGACCACATATAAGTGTGCGGGTTTTATTTTGTTATCAACGAAATATAAGCACTTTAAAGTGACATGAGCTACTGGGTTTGAATTGCTTCTCTTAGGAACAACATGTAAGTTCAATTTTTGAGTCAATTGTCTGAGAGAACAACTCACCCATGACACATAATTTATAATTATGATAATCTAAACTATTTTTATCTCAAAAAAATAATGGTTTCGTACATTTAATTGAATTGATTTGAGTAATGATTAATGAAGTGTATGTGACCCTACCATTTAAAATATTAGCTTTATTAATTGAATTATTATACTTTACGAAACTAAAAATATCAAGTGTAGGAAAGAGAGGTATATCCACGTAATGAGACTGATGAGAGTGCACGAGTGTAGCACAGCACTACAAAAACGGTGAAAAAAGAGGAAACATCCAAAATTGAACATGATGTTCCACAGTCTGCCAAATGGTCGACGGTTGCTGCCGGACCGATAAAATTTAGGCTAAACTGTTTATTTAGTCATCTTATTTTTACAAAATCGTGATTTGGGTCCTCATTCCTAATTTGGACATTTAGTTCCCATGATTTTGAAAAATGAGAATTTTGGTTACTCTAAAATTGGATGCGTGGATTATCAACAGTAACATTGATTCAAATATGTAATTTAGCCTATAATTTATAATCATTCTATTTTTGTTTTATTATAAAAAAAGGATGTGGATAGGAAACTTCACATTCCTAAAAGTTAGAACAATGTAGATAAATCTCTTATTCAAGAGGATGTTTTTCGCATGAATCGACTCAGAAAACTCCTTAAGTTATATTCCTGAACACACTTTTAAACCTTGCTGACTTACAACATTTTCACTAGCTCAAACCCCTTTGGACATAGCCATTCTAGCTTCGTGAACAACAATTACCACTTTTCTAGCATTTACAATTTCTAGCCTACTATTGACCAAGAAATAAAAAATCTGGCCTACTAATTTCCAACTATACTTTTGCTCCTGCCACATTTTTGTGCTTTCCTGAAAATGTGAAGTTATGAACATATTGGAAAACATAAGAATTATTTATGCTATCTAATAAGATTTTGAACAATTGCCGATGTTAAATAAATGGCAATAATTTTTTTTTTTTTAAAAAAACAAATGAATGACAAAGCTAAATGTGATATTTAAGTCGTGAATTTCTTTTGTCAAATAAATGTTAATTTCTCTTGCTTAAACACTGTTTTAGAATTGTGTTTAACTCGTGAATTTTAGTTGTGATAATTTTTTTAATAAATTATATTTTTATCTTCTTTTTATTTTTGATTATAATATTAATATAAAATTATTTCCATAAACACGTACAAAATAGATATTCTTTCCAACAGGATATGTTCCATACTTTTATATCTCACATTTTTTCCTTTTTTTAGTCTAATTTGTCAATTTACAGATCAATCTATTATTATGTACTTTTTTCATTAATACATATCTCTTTTTTTTGTTATTATTGCTATTATAAATTGAGAAGGATCAGCGTACATTAAAAAGAGATAAGTGAAGAATGACAAAAAAAAAAAGTGTATTATTTCTTTAATCTTTATGCATCTAAGGTTTGATTTTTTTTTTTTAAATG